>CM065052.1:241734074-242089074 GCA_032883995.1 Coronaproctus castanopsis
GCCCTATCAAAAACACCTTTAGAGAACACTTTTAGATCTATTCAACTTGTTTACTAATTAATTCTACTTTGGTCAAGAGTCTCTTCATTTCCGCTTCTGTATTTGCCAATAGCACCGTGTCATCAGTTTAGATTTGATATTTTTCTTCCGCCAATGGATATATCACCATTCCAGTTCTGAGAGTCACTTTCCTCAGTATCCATTCGCTATATACACTAAACAATAGAGGGGAAAGTACACATAGAATCCGTCAGATAATTCATGTTCTTCGAATTAATTTATTTCTAAATAAGGAAAACTAAAAATGCATAATTCGGTCATCCGGGCAGAAGAAAAAAGACGATAAGAAAAAGATATGTAGACAAAAAAAAAACAAGAAAAAAAAAACAAAACAAAAAACAAAAAAAAAATAGTAAAGAAGACAAAGCGTATTTTGACCGGGCGAAGACATTTTAAGTCAAATTTTCTAAAATATGGACGGCTTCTCGAATATTTTCTACAAGTCGGTGAAAAATAGTTACCACTACTAGGAAAAATTTATTATTAGTACTATACGTTTGCCTTCGTATTCAAAGAGAAATATTCGGTAGGAGGTGTAAAAGTGTATTAGTACGTGCTGACGCAGATTTATCGAAATATGTAGAATAGCGGAAAAGGCAACCGACCCAATGCGAGAAGCTCTCATCCGTTTGGTACTGTAGACCCTTACTTTTTATTGTGAAAGCTTAAAAAAAAATATTAATAATAAAAAAAAACGGTCAGTCCAACGGGTCGAGACTATCTTTACGTTAAAGTCCGGACAATAGGGCGCTATTACGTAGAACTTAAATTTATATATATATATATGTTCATAATATATACATACGTATGTGTATATACACGCAAGACCGTTTATATTCATATATCATATTGTTGAATATCAACTTTAAAAGTGAACTGTGTTAACTTTCGGGGCCAGTCGACCATTCTAATTTAAAATGTTCGTTCGAACTTCGATTGAATAGGGGCAATAATTCGATTTTTTCTTTGTTGACTCTTTCTTTTTTTACTTTACGAGAAACTTTTTAATTTCCTCGAAAAGTTTCACTTCTGAATGTTCTTTTGATTTCCCTTCACCTACTATACAACCGAAATTCACTTTAATCCTACGTGAAATATTTATCGGAAACCGCGGGAACCGCGAAAAAAAGAAACGACTGTTTGAAACAGTAGAAGAAACATAATTGAGCAAAGGATAAGATTTAGATGGGCCGGAATGTATAAAAAATTTACCTGATCAATTTTTATTCGATATAATTAAAAAATAAATAAATAAAATAAATTTAATAATTATATTGTCCGTGGGTGAACACACTGAGAAAGGAATAACGACGATCTTAAACGTACGGATAGACATATATAGTAATAATAATTACGACCCCATAATGAACGTTGTACGATATAAACTTTAAATTAAAAAATAACGAAACCGTTGTACGACGTAAACTTTAAATCAAACTAAAAAGAAACGAACGTTATGCGACATAAACTTTAAAGTGAAAAATGATGAAAAAGTTACACGGTATAAACTTTCATGTAAAAAATGTTGAAAAATTTGTACGATTCTATGTCTGTTCTTTTAGTTAAGACTGGTCTTTTCCCATGATGATATATTTCCAATGTTCCCCATTTTCCGCAGCTCTTTTTAACTCCTTACACCTACCGAGCCCTGCGTCTCGTAGTTGAATTTCCCTCGGATTTTGCTCTCGATAACATCTCTAACTATTCCTCCATGTCTTACAGCATGGCCAATTCAGGTTAACGATCAATTAATCCCCTTTTTTTCATTTATTTTATTCATAATTTCGTGATTTCTTATCTTGTCCGTTCATCTTGTCTTCTCCATTCCCCTGCAACATTACACTTCGAACGCTTGCAACTTGTCCACATTTCGTTTATTCATAGTGCAAGTAGAAAGCATACATACGCTATTGTGACCGGGAAATCAGTTCACGTATTGGATTTACGAAACCGGCGTTTAGGAAGAAACGAAATATATTAAGACAAAAATCAATGCCAATGGACTTGAGAAATTTGTACGATATAAACTTGTAAAGTAAAATCTAATGAAACATTTGTACGATATAAACTTTAAATTAAAGTAAAAAATAATGAAACCATTGTACGATATAAACTTTAAATTAAAGTAAAAAGTAACGAACGTTATACGATATTAACTTTAAATTAAAGTGAAAAATGATGGAAAAGTTGTACGATTTAAACTTTAAATTAAAGTAAAGAATCGCGAAAAATTTGTACGACGTAAACTTTGAATTAAAGTAAAAGGTAATGATATGTGTACGTTATAAACTTTAAATTAACATATTTGGCGATATGAACTTTAAATTTATGTTGTACGATATAAATTTTAAATTTACGTTGTACGATATAAATTTTAAATCAAAGTAAAAAACTTAATTATCGATATTCCGTTTTAGCCATCTCTATTACGAAGGTCGATGACGAACTTGACTACAGTAATCTCTTTCGAAACATCAGCAGCCCGTAATAATTGTACGGACCAGCAGATAAAACAGATTTCTCGCCAGTCGGTTCGTGATGTTTCTTATTTTGAATTCTCTCAGAATGTCTCCTAAGTATAATAATTCCGGATTCTTTTATTATTATTATTATTATTATTATTATTTTAACTTTATCGTTGGGAAATCTTTTTTTTCATCTTTTTCGTATCCGTGAAATTCGTAATATTCTTCTATATAATGCGTACACATTTCGAAAACTTTAATACGCTTTTCAGGGTTTCCCAACTTTCGCAATTATTATATAATGCAACCGGTAAGACATAGAGAGTACTGATATGACTAATCGTAAATTCGAATTGAAATCTTTTCCGACCAGCGTGTTCTTAATTAATCTGGACGAGCTGTTTTCTCGATCGTATTTTTTGATTTACAATTATAAGTAGTTAATTATCGTTCAGCTGTATGGAAGTATTTTCACGGAAAACAGTACGAATTTTTTGATTTATGTTTGTCGATTGAAAGCTAAAAAGCTTTGCTATCGGCAATAAGTTTATTTATCGTTTTCCGTAATTCGTTCTTATTGTTTGCACTTTGCAAACTGTACGCCTACCGTATGTTGTTTGCTATCATTTACTTCAACTTACCGAATTATTATTATTATTATTATCATCAAAAGATACCTCAAAGATTGTTTCTACGTATAAATTAAAGCGAAATCTATAATTACGGCAAGCTTGTGATTATAAATTCAAGCGACGTTCAAATTTAAACAGCTATTAATATATAGAATTCGTGGGTAATTTAGCTTGGTAATTTTTTTATTTTTTTTCTAATCATACTAAATATATTTAGATAAGAATCACATACTATTACAAACCGTTACATAAACAATTTTAATCGTCTAGAATTTCGTTTCATAAATTTCCCAAGTTATAAGCGAAAATTTCACAAATACTAGAAGGGAAAACTGAATGTTTTTTTTTTTGGGGGGGGGGATGAATTTTAGAATTTTTCGATCGAGTTTTTTTCCTTAAAATAATTCTTTCATAGTTTAAAAAATATTTCCCGAATGGTACCTCAAATCGAAACGGTACCCGAAATATAAAATTTTAATTTATTTTTCATGTCACACCAATCAATTGACGATGATAACGTAGAGTGACCCAGGAAAGATGACGGTTCTGTTATTCTTTGAATAACTCAAAAACTACTCGACCAAAATTGTTGAATGAAATTTTATTTAAAAATAAGAAAACGAGAGATAAACTCGTAATCATTTGTGGAACACAATATCGTTCAGATGACTTGCACCAATACGAAGATTTTTTCGAGCATACGTCGTTGAATTTTTGAAATTTTTTCAGAAATCCGAGTTTTCAGGTCTTCCACATCTCATGAACGTGTTTCGTAAACGCGGCCCTTAAGATATTCGAACACAAAAAAAATTTCGTAACTTTGCTTTTCGAAACTCTCTTTGCACTGTCGTGATCGATTCACGCCTAAAATAACGTTCCACGCAAAACGCGTGCTTCTTCTCGTTATAGGATGTCATGATAACTGAAACTAGACAAAAACGAATCTCTCGTGTGTACACTAAACGTGGAGCACGCGGTTTTATATCCGTGTACCAACTACTCTATTCAAAAAACAAAACCATCCGTCTTTTCTGGGTCAGGCTATATAATGCAAGCTTATAATTATACAATGAATAATAATTTAATTATTAAAAATATATAACAATAATAAAATATAGGTACAACGACACGTATATATATTAAATTCCATCTATTGTTTTTAGCATTGAAATCATCTTTAATAAGTAATGTAGGTCCAATACCGTGTAATACGTTTTTTATAATTTCTTCGGGAATGATGATAACCTGATGACAGTACATTACATCAACTGTACACTGAAGTACTCTGATATTCACCATCAGTAATTGGTAGGCACAAGAAACTTCGGACTAGTCATTGCAATGTCTTATTTTAAAATGAATTAGAATTGTTACTCCTCCGTGAGATCTTGGAAGAGTTTTTATTACGTGCGTGTTTTGCATACGAGAGTAATATCATTCCTATTATTTTGCCTTGTTTCACCAGAGTTTATTTTGATTCGTTAATCCGAAGTCTGGGGGAATTGTTTGTAGGATGTTGGTGACCGCCTGAGAATATTGAGTACGTTCTTGTGCTAGACGTTTATATGTAGGATACCTTCTATAGTTAGATGGATGATCTCCTTGGCAAAGGGCACAAACTGGCTTTATACTTTTTGTTTTATCGCACTTATTTGAATCATGTTTGTTCTCACATTTAACAAGTCTAAATGGTAGATATTGCAATAGTTTTGCGTATGAGTTAACATCTTTTACATTGAACCATTAGTTTATTTTTGCGTATCCCTTGCACGACTATCTCTAAAACGAGTCCAGTTATTACGAAGATTTCATTATTTTTGGTAGACGGGTATGGTCGACAAAATGTATTGATAGATTATATACTTTATTTTAGGTTGCATAAAATTAATCACGTTTCCAATCATGTTTTTATTAAAATGAAATCGTGCTAAAATGTTTAGTGTACTACATTTAAATAAGTGCGGAGAAAACAATTGAAATTTTCAAAATTTTATGAAGGTATACTCTTGGTCGGAGCCCAAAATTTCAATATTACTAATTTCCACACAGTTTACTTTTAATTACCTCATTAATTACAGTTATATACAAAATTTCATCCAAATCGATAAATAAGTTTCTGAGATAGTCTAGTATCTTTTAATAATACAATGGACTATATTATCAATGAGTCTTGTCGGTCCTTCCAACTTCCTTTACACGACACCATTCTTATATATTTTTTAAACGTTAATCGCTCATCTATATCTTGAATCATAACATTCAGTACTAATATATCATTTTTTTACCTTCGTTAATCGTATGTCCTTAATTTTAATTTTTTCAACGAATCCGCTCATTTTCAAACAAATAAAGAACTTTTAACCTTAGTAATCTCCTAACTTTTCTCAGTCAGACAAATATGCTACACCTACTGTAATAACTTCATTAGTTACTTTTAATGTAACACTTAATGTATTAGTTTAATTTATAGTTAAACCGTGCTTCTGGGCCTCTGTAGCAGTATACAGCACAGTATATAAATTTATATATATATATAAAAAAAGAACTTTATTTAAATAGTGTGATAGGCGTATAATACATACGCAGCATATTGTTAATGTTAAACACCTGATACCTTAACATTTTTTCTCAAAACTAGCATTAAATCAAACAATAATAAAGTATAATATAAATGTATACGGGAAAAAGCAAATAAGAAAAAACCTGCAAGAAAATATGATAATAATGCGGCAGAGTTTAGTTAGATACATATGCTCATTCACACACACACGTATATATATATATGCATGCACATCACAATCATACACTTGAAATGAATGTTAAATATTATAAACATGTGCTTAATTCTAGGATGTCTATACAATGTTCTTGTTTCCATTCGCTCTCGACCTTCTAAACCTTTGTAGTTATAATAGGTAAAATGTTGTGATACACTATTGCTTAATAACATGTACGCATACTTTTTTTTTTTCAAATGAGCCGATAATATTCTACACGAGACTAATTTTATTGGGTGGTGTTTAATTTAACTTGCAAAGGTATTAACGCTATAAGAAAACGGAAGTAACAAACTAGCTTGCTGGCGAGGGACTAAAATCGGCCGCTGACATTTACCAGCTGATTCGCTTTTTCCTGAACGTTTGTCATTATTATTATTTATATTATTATTATTATTATTATTATTATTATTATTATTATTATTATTATTATTATTATTATCGTTATTCCTCTCGCTTTCATTATCAAGACGAAATCGCCAACCATGTATCACCGCGATCCTGGAACGAATGAAGATTTAAGATCGCAAATTAAGAATTACGATAGACTTTCTTCTTGTGCGCCAAAGTTCGACCCCTGTTGGCGATTTTCCTGTATTTAAAAAATATATGTGTATCGAGGATTGACGATTGTAGTAGTAGGCAATTAACGCAGAAATGCACGTTAGCTATGTGTGTGTATATTTTCATTATATATATATATATATATATATATATATCTTTAGTAAGTACCACAATGAAACAGGAGCGCTTCCATTTCTGAAATAATATCTGCTTTATATCTTTTTTAATTGCTATTATCCACATCCTTCCAGGCATTAGTTAAGAAACGCTGTTTTATTTTTATTTTTCTCTCGCATACTTTTTTCAATAGGAATCGAATTAAAGACGAAAGTGAAATTAATTGTAGAATTGAACTAGTACGCTTCGAGAAAAACAAGGCATATCAAGACAAAAATTAACACCGTTTAAGAATATTGTAGATGCGCTTGTGATCTATACCTCTTTATTCTGCTGAAGCCTGAACATTCGATAAATTAATATACGAATAAGTTACAAACGTTCGAGAAGGGCGCTTGAAAGAAAATGGAACGGATAAGTTTGGTAGAAGGAATCCAAAATGTACTACAACAAATTGAAGAGAAAAGGTCGTTCTTGCATCGGATAAGATTAACTCGGATGGGTCATGTACTTCGGCATGGACGATTATTTCGAAATATTCTTGACGGTAAAATACAACAGTAAAGAACCCGCGGAACGCGGAGAAACGCATTTATTATAATATTATTAAAAGACAGCGAAGAAGTATACATGACCAGGAAGGATGGACACTTACCTATCATGCCAGTGGATCAGCTTTATGACTGTGCTAAGTATGATGATGATAAATGAAAACTATCGATCATTTTGAATTCGTACTTTAAAAGCTAATTCATCCGCGGCTTAACGCGATATCTATATACAGTATTAATTAATGCCGCGATTGCATATGACTATTTAACGATCGAGAGCGCGAATCCTGCTTAAGGCCTAATATTTACAGAGTTTTTTTTTCGCAACTATTTAACTCTTAAATATTACAAAGAATGTGTAGCAATATAATTCACTCTGTATAATATCGTATACACGCACAGCTGCTTTGTGACGAGCTGAATGCCGATAGGCTGAATGCTGATGGACTGAATACTGATGGACTGAATACTGATAGACTGAATGCTGACGATGTTAGCGAGCGTAGCGTTTTTTATTTCCAGGTTTCCTATAATGTTTCACGTCTTGTTCTTATTCTTCACCATTGTCTAATTTAAGGATTTATTATATATCCGAGATATTTGTATGTGATAACTCTCTCGATGAAATTATATGTTTACGGTTAGATGTCTCATAACGTTTTGATCACCTCTTTTAACTACCGCGAAGTCGGTGATTAATTCCAATACAATATCCTCGACCTACAGAGAATTAGTCTAAAATACATTGTGTCCTAAATAAATGATTCTTTTCCCAATATTTCTATTCCGAATTTGTTATTCTGTAGCCCTAGCTGGAAAATCTTCTCTATATATAGATATGCTAAACAACAGGGGTGATAGTACATAACCCTGTCTTACACCTTTGGTAATCTTGAGGGTATCAATCTTTAGATTTTGGTTTACTTTTACCTTATCGCGATACACATTCTGTATTATTCGTATGTCTTGCCCATGAAGTTTAGTTTCTATTATATAGAATGCTTACAAACGATCGTGTTTTATCGAAAGCTTTTTCAAAATCAATGAAACATATGTAGACATCTTGACAATGATCATAGAGCGCTGCTATAGTTATCTCACACAGAAAAGAGCCTCGCGTTTTCTAGATCCAAATTGAGCATACTCATAATATGCTTCACATTTTCTATGGTGAACAATAATTTCTATTTACTGCGCAATGTCGGACAAACGATACATTTCGGAGCTTCTGCGCACATGTTCATAATGTTACGATTTACTTTTTCGGAATTATACGAAGTACCTCATCTTGGTTCGTTAGTTATGCAGTTCAGTATTTTACAATAAATCTATACATCGTAGACTTAAATTTTCTCCTCCAATATTTGCGTGAGAACTCATCTTTCTGTCTCATAAAACAGTATTTACCGGATGTGTAGCACCGTGTCCAAACCAGACGCGTCCGTAATTGTAATTCTTCGAAAAATTCAGACGGCTTAAACATCTCGACAGACAACGAGAGATATCTAAGGACAACTTAACAATTTCTTCTATGCCTACTTTCGAAATCGGTAACATCTAACGACATGTGTTAACTTATTAAGATTTCAGGAAATCAAAAGTATCTGTAGACCACGTTCTTCGTCGAACTAACCATCATTCTAAAGAGATTTAAGGATAGTGCTGATATGATTTAGTGAAGAAACTTTAATAAAAATTTCGAGAAATAATCCCATCATTATAATCTCGCATCATGATAATTTTAATCGAACCGGAGGAAATCGAGGAATTTAATTTTTTTTACCGTGACTTGATTTTTATTTCAATCGGATATTTAAAATATTAAATAAAATAAATAAATGTGCTTCTACGTCCGTTACTCTAAATACATTTACAAGTTCTACTCATTTCAGTAGCCCGTATTACAATTCGTTGAAATCTACCATCGTTATCAACAACGCCATGTCGTTTTGTTTAACATTCTTTCATTCATCGTAAGCACTCGTTATATCATATCGCAACGCTCCTTGGTATATATCTAAGTAACTTCAAGATACATGAATTTACGCGATAGTAATAAACTCTAATTTAAATTAATTATTTTGTTAGTAGTTTATTAAATAATTATACATTTATTTAGTTTAAATACGTATAAATTATATATACTTTTATGTTTTATTATTTTTTTTTAATGTCTTAATAGCCGAAAAGCTTTGTGGTATTTAACATAGTGTTTTTAATTACTTTTTTTCTTGTATATATATATATGTATGTATGTAAAAATCATCATCATTTAGTCGTATTCATTATTTTCTGCCTCCATCCTGGACGATCTTCGGCATCATGAACGCATTTTGAAAATGACATTCGAGCTGCAGCAGTCACTGCATCTGTCCATTTAATTGGTACTCTGCCTTTTGGCTGCACACCATTCACTCTTCCGATAACTATTGTTCTTTCGATTCCGTCATGTTTTCGTATGATGTGACCAAAAAATCTCATAATACGTGCGAGAACTTCCGTTGTTAATCTGCGGGTTGGACGAATTTCTTCCAAAATAGACGTATTAGTACGATTTTCCATCCACGAAACTCGAAGGAGCCGCTTCCAGCACCATATTTCGAAACTATTTATGCAAGTTTGTTCGGACTTTCTGTTCGTCCACGTTTCTGAACCATATAGAAATATTGAAAAAACCAGAGTGCGTACAAGTTGAATTTTTGTATTTTTCGTAACAGAGGAATCTTTCCATATCCGTGTTAGTTTAACCATCGCTCTCCGTGCTAGTTGAATTCTTCTCTTGATCTCACCTTCAGATCCGCCTTTACTTTCCAACAGGGATCCCAAATAAACGAATTTTTTTTACCGTTTCATAACCAGGAATGGTTTTATGTTTTTCCTTTATTGTATTCTTCCGATCAATTACCATTAACTTAGTTTTTTCATTATTTATTTGTAGACCATAACATTTACTTATATCTTCTAATTTCTTCAACAATCGTTGCATTTTTTCCATATTAGGTGCTATCAATGCTATATCGTCAGCAAATCGTAAATTTGTAACTTTGAGTCCTCCGATGGAAACGCCTTCATCCCAATCCTCTAAAACTTTCCTCATTATATGTTCTCCGTATAAATTAAACCATATGGGTGAAAGTATACATCCTTGTTTTACACCTTTCTTTACAGTAAATTCTTCTTCGGACTGTGTACCCAGTTCTAGCTTTATGATATTTTGGTTGTGCTCATATAGTTTTTGAATCAGATGTACAATGAAAATAGACATATGTATTTATTTTTAGCCAAAGTCAAATACTAACAGTTCATGTATATATTTATCGTAAGTATCTATAAACAGACACATGATTAATATGCGCGTGTGTGCATATATAGGGACAGCTAGAAGTATTAGGAAAACCCAAACCGCTCACGAGGGAATTATCATCGGAATCAAGCTCAAAGATCGCAAGACGATTACATGGATTAGGGAACAGACAAAATTGGTAGATGCAGTAAAGCGGATCACCAGGCTAAAATGGAAATGGGCCGGATATTTAGCAAGACGAAAGGATGAAAGATGGACTAAATGGGCATTACAGTGGCGAGATGATATTGTTAAATGGCCAGGAATCAATTGGATCCGAGCCGCACAAGGTAGGAGTCGTTGGAAAAGTTTGGAGACTGCTTACATCCAGCAGTGGGTCGATATAGGCTTATCGTGATATAGGCTTATCGTGATATCGTGATATATATATATATATTTATATGTATATATTCACGTTAAAGAAAACTAAAGACTTATTTCGTGATACGACGTTATTGTAGACGGTTGTTTGTAAATTTTAATAAACGAGTAGTTGAAAGTTTAATTATTTCGTTCGAGCAAATTATTACGTAAACGAAGACCATTCGAAGTAATGAAAAAAGATGCCGCAGACGCTGTAGGTGCAGGCGCTTAAGTAAGAATGAGAAAGGTATGGATAGTAATAATGGTAATGATGTTGATGACTACGTAGATGACAATAACGATTTTCCACACGAATGAAAGTTCAACCGGCAATTCGAACAGTACAAGCAAAAGTTGGCGAAATTTTCGTTAATTCCGAAATAACAGTGTAACGAGCTTTTAATGATTCTTTCTCGTCGGGCCCTGCTTCGGTTTTCCGAGAAATATCCGAATAAGTTACGTTTGACAATTTTTTACTTTTTTAATTAATTTATTTTTTCTCGTAGGGTAAATTTTTTCCAGCAGTCTTGAAAATATTTTATTATTGTATATATATATATATATATATAGTTTTTAATTTTCTGGTTTCGACTGTTATAATTACAACTGGAAAAATATTTTAATTATTCCGTTAATAAACCGTCCGAGTTATTTTCTATGCTAATCTTGGAGAAGAAATTAATAAGCCGGAATTGAAAAAGTTTCCGCATTATAAATTAAACATTTTTCAAAAATATTTTAAAAATTATTACTTTTTGTTTACTCTTATTTCAAAAATAAATTTGAGTATGATAAACTATTTCGCGTGTCAATTAGCTACTTAGCTGTAATGGAGATTCTTAATTTTAATAACGATGAGAATAATATTTCGCCTTAGAATTATTATTTTATACGAACGAACTTGCTGAAATTATTAGATAGCGTATAAAAGTCTTCGGGAAATATCATCAAACTTTCAAGACAGACGATGATGGTGATCCATTTACGTTCCGTATACTGCTACAAGGCCAGAAGCACGGACACAGATGCTATAGTTGTTGAAACAGGCCGGTTGCATGTAGGAACGTTACCGTTGGACCGGCTGCATTTGGCTGCAAAAATCGTTGTAATGCTGATGGAAGACCATATCGGATACGTTCAGTCTTGTATTTTTGGCAGTGTAGCAGAAGGTGTTCTATTGTTAAATTAACATTGCTGCAGAAAGAAATCGGTGGTGATTCTCCTCTGATCAAGTGACTATGAGTGAGAGTCGTATGTCCTAGTCCTCGTAATATACGACGAATGGCTATTTCTTCATGGGGTGTCAACGAAGGAACAGATCGCCATAAATTAGTATCAGGTTTGAATGAGAGTAATTTGTTTTTTAATTGGTGTGAATAACGACAATATATTCCATTTCGCGCGGAGTTGTTCGACTATTATGCTGCGGATATCTTTTGGATCTATTGGAAGATCAGTAGCAGGCCGCATATAAGTCACCTCTTTAGCTACAGTGTCTGCTAGATCGTTCTCAGCAATACCAATGTGACTTGGAACCCATATAAATAAAGTTTATAGAGTAATTTCAGATTCTAAGGCGAATTATCATTGTAATATTTTGTTAAAATTAATAATCTCTATTAGAGTCTGTACGCTATCTAATAATTTCAGTAAGTTTGATTTGTATAACATAATAATAATTCTAAGAAAAATTTGCCATCGTTATTAAAATTAAGAATCTCAATTAGTGTTTGTACACTATCTGATAATTTCAGTTTGTACAAAATAATTACTCTAAGGCGAATTATTATTATCATCTTTGTTAAAATTAAGAATCTCAATTACTGTTTGTACACTATGTAAGTCTGTTTGTATGAAATAATAATTCTAAGGCGAATTATTATTGGCATCTTTGTTAAAATTAAAAATCTCAATTAGAGTTTGTTATACTAGATAATAAATTTAGTAAGTCAGTTTGTGTAACATAATAATAATAATAATTCTACGAAAAATTGTTATCGTCTTCGTTGGTAAAATTAAGAATCTCTATTAGTGTTTGCACATTATCCAATAATTTCAGTAAGTACGTTTGTATAACATAATAATAATTCTAAGAAAAATTATTATCATCTTCGTTGTTAAAATTATCTTTTGCGTGGAATTTCGTTCGTATGCGCTATCCGGAATGTAAAAATTTGCAGTTAATAGGGCGTGTAGAAAAAGATGAGAAATCGTATAGTGGAACTTTAAGAAGCACTCGTTCCCGGCTAAATACTTCCACCAAACTGCTTCACACGTAACACTCAATTAACATTAAAACATGTGCTATTAGAATGGATTTAAAAACTCACAAATAACACAATACAATCAATATTACAAGATAATCCCCAACATCGTATCGTTTAATTTAATAATTATTTTCCTCTGTGCCCGCAAGGAGCTGTGATTACGATTCGGAGATGATGCACCGTGATGATATTGAACAACGCAGACAAAGTTGACGATGAAGCAGTGTGAGTGGTAGCTCAAGTCTATGACGACGTAAAACTATTTCAGCTTTCCGCGATATGTCAGAAGGAGTAATGAAACGCCCAGAGTGCCTAATTTTATTGATCTTAGTTTATTCGTAATTAGCATATGCATCTAGAGAGAGACGGCCATTTATGATTTATTTGCCGAGATATTAATTTTAAATCATCTACACGCAGAATGGGAAGGTTTGGATGAGGAAGCAGGGTTGCTACTTGTTTAATAGCCCCCGTCTGCCATATCATTTCCTGCAATATGAGAGCAGTCAGGAACCCAAACCATTATCGGCCAATGTAATCAAATTCTTCAATCGGTTTATCTAACGGTAGTTAAGATACGATTTTAATTCGAAACGGACTGAAAGAAACCTATAAATTTAACACGTGTAGTCACTCTCACTTCTTTCCCACCACCACTCTCTCGCTCTTTCCTATATATATGTATGTATGCGCGAATTACGTTCCAATTTTAATAAGGTGAAATAATTGTAATTTTATGTGATGTTATTTTATTTAATGCTAATAACATTCATTAAAGATTCACCTCAAATTCTAATAGTTTATCTTGTCGAAAGAATTATATTCAACAAAAATTCTTAATAAAAAATCGCACTAGTAGAAAAATTCGGTAGAGTAATCTTCTTTTAGGGTGAATAAAATTAAAGAAGTGGGCGTAAGGTGAGAAAAAGTTTGAAGAAAGATTTGGAAAAAAATCGCCAAAAAATTTTATGTTTGTACACGTACATACACATACAATGTCTGTATGTATAGTGGTATACATATATATATATACAATATATATATATATACATGCATACGTGTTTACCGAAATGAAATACGGCGTAACTGCGTATGATGTGATGAACGACCCACTAGATGTCCGGCAAAGGTTCAACACCGACCACCACCACTACCTCCTCTGCCATAGTGGTATTTTTGATATACTCCGGTTGAATCGTAAATGCCATAGCCCGGCTTACTCAGCACTTTACATAAATTCCATCGAACAGTATACGAACGTAGATTCGCTTCGTCTGATTTTGTCTGTTTACAAGATACGACCATTTAATTTGTTTTACAAATTGAAAAACTGACCAGCGAGGATTTCAGTACGTTTCTTCGAATAATTTTCATTTCCTTTTTGGTATTTAATATAAAAAAAAAAAATTATTAGACTGCGATAGATGCAATAGCAACGATAGTAATGATAGTAATAATGATATGTTTCCCAGAATCAAATCAAAATTATTTATGAGAATACAAACTAACTGTTAAAAACATAACAGTAAGGAATAATAATTATAACTATAGAAACATTCCTTTTTACAAGTATAGTCACAGAAATCATTATACGCACGTGTACGCTAATACTCCATCCATCAATTCTGTATTCAGTCAGTTATGAAGATATTTTCCAAACCGCAGAGATGACGTTGTCTTCAGCAGACCGCGACTGGGTCATACAAAACTCACCCATTAGTACCTAATCAACCGAGCTCCGACTTCTCAATACACCGAGTGTAGTGTCACGCTTTCTGTCTCTCATATCCTCATTGACTGTCCCCTGTACTCCTAACCTCAGATCGGCTCTCAACTTTCCCCTCATTTCCTCTTCTATTCAAAGAATCTAATCATGTTTTTACGCATATCTCGTTTTCACCCCTTGTTTAACTTCCTCTTTCTCGTGCTTCTAAGTTTACTTGCTGCACACGGCACGTTAATTTCGATTAACTATATATATATATATATATAATCATTTCAGGTCCAAATGTTTAAATGGATATCTCGATTGTTCCTTCCGTAGCATATATTTTAAGAGCTTGATCATTATAAGTTCTATAATAATTGATAATTATATTATTTTTTAACGATTACAAACAATATGAAAATAATAATTTAGAAAGAAATAAAAGTAAATTATACGTGTCCGATACGCGGACTAAATGGAATTAAGTATTTAGAATATTGTAATTATAATCATAAACGGGGCCCCGACTATAGCGTTAAAATGAGAATTGAAAACGGCAAATTTCAAAATTGCCACACTTATACCGCTAGCAATTAGATGGAGAATAGTTCAATGTTACGCGTTTCCAGTACTGACCTACGGAGTGAAAATTTCGATATTAAATTAACAGATTACAATTATTCGAAAGAAAGCTGCGATGTGAAAAATAACGTGTACCAATAAAGAAGTATCGCGGACAATGAGAAAAAGGTTAAATAATTTACGACTGCGATGAGAAAGAAAACGTCAGAGTGTCAATGAGAAGTAGCGAATATAAAGCATTCGAGGAAATTTCGAACAAAAACGAGAAACGAGAAAGAAAATGAATTTTAAAGAAAATCCGAATGACTAAATATGGTTGAAGTTTCAGCAGCCTTAATGGATATAGCCGACAAGCAAGAGTTGTATACGATCGCCAACCAACCTCCTTCAAGGAAAATGCGCTTGAAGAATATCATAATCTCGGATGACCTCTGCTCGAATTTGGAAATTGATAATTTCAACTCGATGTCGAAAATCGATCCGTCTGTAATATACAAAGAATTAAATAATTAAAAATTCTCTTAACGACGTTATTGGTTTTTTTTTTATGATTAACGACAGAAAAAAAAGAAACATTTCCGAAATTTACCATTAAAAAAAAACACTCGCGAGTGTCATCCCGCAGTCGGTGGGGAAAGAAGAAAGTCGAAAAGGATTTAAGAAAATTACTAGAGCTACTTGACAAATTTCGTCCTTATTTTATCTCCCGGAAACAGCGTCGAATTAATATGCTAATTTCACCCTCCAGGAAGACGTTAGTTACTTACTTATAAATATATATATATATATATATATATATATATATGTATATATATGGAGACTACTACCCTTTAAGAAAGAATATACATATATACGGGTATATAGTATGGCCGTTATAGACCCCTTTGTTATATAAAAGAAGGGTCTTCGGTCGTTCCTCGAATTCGTCTGGTTTCCTCCTTTTCTTGTTGTTGTTGTTGTTGTATCGCTATTGCCGTTCTTAGGTAAATATATTTCCAGACGGTTTTTCTTAACTTTGTTGAACTTGAAATCCATTCTTAAGATTAAAAGCAAATAATTATGCTTCCGATACTTAAGACCGGAAGGTATATCTTCGTCGGTAACGTGAGGATACTCGATATTGTTCGTTGCGAATTATTGCACGTATCTTCATTATGCTAGACCTTTTTTACACTCATCGCCAATTCGTTTGTCCTTTATTTGCGACGGTCGATTTTTTAATAAATTATTAGAAAAAGTTACACACACACACACACACATCGTACGTTTAAATAATTATTTAGCGGATACATCCTCGCCGATATAAACGAAATTTCCAGCTTATTTTATTAACTAAGATTTAACGATGAAAATAAATATACGACAGCGGGCAAAAATTAATAATATAAAAAATTCGCAACCGAGCGCGAAAGAGAAAGGTTTAAAATTTACGAAGTAATAATAATAATTAAAGTTAGGCAAACTTATAATAAATTACGGCTAACGCGTCTACGTTTATACTTTATATTAGTAAAATTTTAATGTTTTCAGGTAATTCAGGAACGAAAGAATATAACGCAAAACAAAATTGCGACTTTGTTTTTTGCTATTTCAGAAAAATCTTTTGGTTTTCAACGAGACGCGTTAAAATGTTAAATTCGTAGCAAGAAATACGCGAGCGAATTTAACCTTCAGCGCATAATGTTACCAATAAGCGATAAATTCTACGATATGTTATATAAGTATTGAAAATGTTGTTAATACGCAACTTTATGCATTATAGTGTTGTATAGGTTTAAATTTTGCAAAAAAAATTTTTAACGGAACCCTGTGTTTTTGACAATAGGGCTTAAATGTAATCGTCTGCTTTTAAACACGTTTTTTCTCATTATTATTCGCATATATATATATATATATATATATATATATATAATATATATATATAATATATATATATCGCCTTTGTCTATCCACTCTTGGATATAGGCTTCCACCAACATCTTCCACCCACTTCTATCCTGCGCTTTCCTCAACCAATTTTTCCCATCTAACTTTGCTATATTATTGTGCCACGCGTCATTGGCCTTTTTCTGTCCATTGGCCGCCACTGTTATATCCGCTTTGACCATCTATTATCTTCTCTTGGAGCCACGTGGCCAGCCTAATTCCGCTTTGTTATAGCCATCCGCTCCAATACATCATTCAAATAGATATATATATATATAAAATACACGCACAGTTTAATGAATAATGTTGCATATATGTAGTAGCATAATTTTTCGGACACCTTAAGCATTATATTATGATTGGATAATTTTAGTTTAAAAATATTGTTAGACAGTATTCAATCAAAGTAACTTTTTCTAAAGAATAAAAATTTCACTTCACTGAAGGGTTAATTTTTTTTTATTATATTACAAAATCTCAAAATGGATATGCGCTGACCTACACACAAAACGTGGTATATTTTATTATACGAGTGTTTATTACACAATATTAGATTAACTGTAATTTATATAAATATTTTTAAAATTGTGAGATATTTCACGTCAACCAGAAAAAAAATTGTTAGCATTAAATCTTGTGTACTACATAACGGACATCGTAATCGAAATAGTAACGTCCTCTATACAGTACATACACTTTTAATATATATATATATATATATATATATATATATATATATATATATATATATATATATATATATATTCCTAACTAAGAAACATTTTTCTGCAGTTATCTAAATAGCGATGTTATACGCGAAATATTTTGCTTTATATCTTCACCTGTTCGGTTTTGAAATGAAACTTCTATTAGCGCGGTTTATATGAGAAGTTCACCAGCAAAACGAGCGAGCAGAATAACGGACATATATATATATAATATTTTTTTTAAACCTATATCGATCCACTGCTGGACGTAGGACCCCCAATCAATAAATGGGGGAGAAAATAGCCTAATCACCCGTGCGGGCCAGGCAAGAACACACAACACACTGAGCCGGCGGTCACCCATCCAAGTACCGTTGCTTAACTTCGGCAATTAGACGGAAAGCCGCCGTACTCAACGTGCTATGCCCGTCGGATATATATATATACACATATATATACCAACACCCGCCTATCAAACCACGTTTTGTTGGGTTAGGTGTGCCAACGAAGTATGGAAAATATATATATATATATATATATGTGTGTGTGTGCGCGCGCGTGTTTATACATACACACACGGGTAAAAATTAAAAAAAAATCTGTATCAAATTTGGTTAAATTTAAGTTTCACTTGAGCAAAATTGATAACGAGTCACTGTATAGGTTTAAATTAATTCGTCACCAAATTCTTTAATTAATTAAAGTCGGTTATTAAAATTTCTTAATAACACTCGACCTGTACAAATCTCTATACAACTTCACGCCCTTTCGAATTGACTGAATCGTATAATCGGTCGACACATTACGGAAATTCGAACAGGTGTCCCTACATTCACTCACCGTTGAAATGTCACCCGTTAAAATATTATACATATATATATATATTTTTTTTTTTTTAAAATAAAATATTAGCTAGCCGGTAGTAAAAATAGCGTGCGACATAACCGCGTGAAACCCAAAACGGCAGAAAGTCACGGTTAATTAGGAGGAAATCGTGAAAATTGTCGTTCGTCCAGTTCCGGGATTTTAAATACGATAAGCGGATTTTCTCACAGGACGAAGACAAACAGTCGATTTTACTTCCATCTGTCATTACAATCCGGACATTTCACGTATACGTTGCCGGGGCGAACTAATTTTGTTTTTTCAAAATCCTATATTCGTTATATAATACGGATCGAATTATTTTACTCACGCTACCACCCTATTCTTTACACATGTTTTACAATATATCATCCTTCAAGGTAATATCTACAAAAAGCTCTTGACAAATCAGAAGTACGTTTTAACAAAAATGAAATATCAAAATCGATGAAAATAAATCGGTAAATATCAATTTTACAAACAGAAAAGTAGCACCTCTACCTATTCAAATTAATAGCATAGACCTGCCTGTACGAACAACTGTCAAGGTCTGTATTTAGATAACCGCCTAACATGGAAGCATCACGTGCAAGTTAAAGAGAATTATATATATGTGTCGAGAGAATGTACCCCGGCTCATAAGGAGAAATAGTGTGCTGACAACGGAAAACAAACATTTAAATACACAGCTATTTGAGACCAATCTCGACATAGGGAGTCCGACTTTGGTGCTGTGCGAATCCGTCAAACCTAAAAATGTTACAGAACAAAATACTCAGGCTGATGATCAAGGCGCCTTGGTATGTACCAAATCAAACGTTGCATGAAGATTTGCTGATAGAGTTGTAGCTGATATAATTCTAAAACATTCCAGAACACATATAGCAAGGGTTGGGAGCAAACGTACTTACTAGGGATTTCTTGGACACTTCCGATGAATTACGGAGATTGAACCACATGATCTTGTATAAGTAAGGGTTATCGGGAATGTGCCAGTAGGTGCGCCCGCTCGTGTTTGATTACTTTATCATTGATAATTGCTTAATGACCACGATGGTCAGCTCGCAATAATAAATTTATATCAAAAAATCCTTCAAGTTTACGCCCGTCCACTAATGTATGCCGTTTTATGTAATGTATGCATTTGCAAACATTATTACGCAGATATATAATAAATACTTTATTTATAAATAAATAAAATTTACATACACACTCCCATGTATACACACGACATTTCAATCGTAAAACTCATACCTTAAACATTCTCACTCACCCTCTGGCAGTAGCAACTTTTTATTTTTAACATATTTTAATTATCCCGTTTATTAATATCAGACCCTATGTTAATGCTAATGCTACTTAATTATAATGAAACAAAACGCATTAATATGATTAAACGTACTAATAGATGTACATCATCGATAACAAACACCAGATTGTTGATAATGTAAATATTAAATTCGTTAAACTTTTTAATAAATCTTATCCTAATATTTTATCTTATATTTATAGTGAATGTGTTACAGTATAATGTTTTCCCGGGTGATTAGAAAGTAGACAAAATAATATTATTGCCTATAAACCTAAACATTGCCCAGTTCCATGTATTATCAATTTTTGGAAACATTTTTTAAGAGCTTTTATCTTTACGATAAGGTTAAGCATTTGATTTTCGATGATCAGTATGGATATTTAAAGCATGGTTCCAACGAATTAACGGTTAATGATTTAGTTAATAATGTCGAGGATAAATTTAGTTTTTTTTTTACATATTGCGGTAATTTCATTTGATTCGTCTTCGATTGATTGAATTACACAAATCTCCTTAATCCCTTAAAATTTAATTGCATATTATTTACTTAGCCTTTTAATGCGATTATTTCGTCGATAGAAAAGATATTTTAAATATCTATAATTTCTAGCATGAGTTCGCTATACAAGGAGGGGTTGTTGCGATTTGTGGCCTTAGCACATCCCCATAGTTGAAGATCGTACGTCCAAATTGGCTTTATAACCTATTAATTCTATCAGATGTTGGGGTATACCAGGTTCCTCTAAAATTTGCCATAATTTTACCCATCTTACACAATCGAACGACTTTGCGTAATCTATAATGTAATATTGAATTCCCGACGTTTTTCAATTATCTGTCGCATATTTAGTATTTGATCCGTTGTGCCTTTTCCTGGCATAAATTGTTGTTGTCATGATATTTGTGGTAGTACGTAAGGCTTCAGTCTCTCAAGGATAATGCGCAACATTACTTTACTAGCATCTGATTTCAGTGCTACAGTTCCGTAATTTTGGCATATGTCTCGAGGACCTTTTTTTATGGATCGGGACATAAATTGACATTGTCCAGTCTATTGGCCATATGCCTGTAATTCATATTTTTTCCATATCACATGTAAAATTTCTACCATTAAATCCGCTAAGTATTTGAACATTTCTGTTACAATTCGATCCTCTCCTCCTGTCTTATATACCTTGAGTTATTTCGCGTCTCATCCTTAAGTACCATAGGATCAGTTTCCGTTATTTTACTGAAGATTTTCTTTGCATCTTTTTTTTCTCTGTGTACTTTCATCAATTATTCGCAATATTGTCGCCACCTAGTTCACTTTTTATTCCTAAGTATTGTGAGGTGAAACGTCTCGTTATTATTTCAATTTTTTTAACATATCTTTCACTTCATTTGTGTTTTTATTTTGCTCAATATCCTTGCATATGTTATTCGGGAATTTATTTTGATCATTTCCACATTGTTGCTATACTTGTTCATTAATATCGCGGTATCTCTGGACCATTTCTATTTTCAATACCTTTACGCATCTTTATCGTTGCCAATGTTTCCTCTGTGATCCATGGTTTCCTTCTGCTGTGAGATACCATATTAACATTTCCGGTATCTTCGCTTACATTTTCTAATGCACACTTTGTGTGTTCCCAAATGCTATTGGCATCATCGTACTGGCGTGTTAACCCTATTATACTTTGTAGCTCTCGCATAGCTTGGTTTTGATAACAATTTCGTAGATACCATCTGTTAGGTACATTTTTCTCGGCTTTACAATTTTGTAGCTTGATCTTAATAATAATATATATATATAAAAACAGAAATGGTAAACAGTTGCTGGACAACACTGAGAAACTTAACAGATGGAAGGAATACTTGGAAGAGTTGTATAGTGATAATACCTATGGAAGTATTCTGGAAAATGAAAATCAGGTAGTCACATACTTAAAAGTGAGTTTGACAGAGCTCTGGAAGACCGGAAGAAGGGAAAAGCTGCAGGGATTGACGGAATTCCAGCAGAACTACTGAAACATAGCGGAGATGGAGTCAAACTAAAATTGTACAAAATGATCTCAAATAGTTATGAAACTGGGGTAATTCCTGGGGACTTTCGAAGAAATGTAATCATTCGAATACCAAAGAATGCTGGAGCAGATATATGTGAAAATTATCGGACCATGTCTCTAAAATCCTCACAAAAATTATACAGAGAAGAATTGAAAGCTATATAGAGGGATTTCTTACAGAAAATCAGTTTGGGTATAGAAGAAAAACAGGAGCTATTACAGCACTAAGAACAATAATTGAAAAATGTATAAACAAAAACAAAACTGTATACGTAGCTTTTGTAGACCTGGAAAAAGCATTCGATAAAGTAAACTGGACGAAATTGTTCAAATTGCTCCAAACAATAGGAATACCCTGGAAAGATAGGCGAATCATTGAAGCTCTATATAGAGATCAAATAGCAGTGATAAGAAATAGAAATAAATCAAGAGAAGCTAAAACCAAAAAAGGAGTACGACAAGGATGCTCGTTATATGTTTAATGCATATATTGAAGAGGCAATAAAGGAAGTTTTTTTTTTTTTTTTTTTTTTGATTAATACTTTATTATGCAAATTAATAATGTATAACTTGTTGCATTTCAGTTCATGAATATGTAACATTCAAGTGCTGTATGGAAATATCAAGAAGAAGTCTTATTCGAAAAGTAAATTACAACAATATTCTTAACAATTTTGAACAGGAAAGAAATAACTTAGTACAAAGCTGCAACTTCATAAATAACTATGAGTCCTGTGAAGAATGGATAAATTATCTTTCAAAGTATATACAACAACAAATTGAATCAAATAGTACTTACATACCTGTATCTAAAACAAACTACTGGTGGAATGATGAAATCCAATATCATAGCCGACTCACAAAAAAATATCGTTGTATCTTCCAAAGAACAAAGGATCCAAATATGAGAAAAATCCGGGAACTAGTTTACAAAAGTTACAAAAAAACTTTAAATTATAAAATAAAATCTGCCAAATTAAAGTCATGGAAATCTTTTTGCACAGATAATGTAAAACCATGGGGTCTAAGTTATAAAATCGCCTTCAGTAAGCTAAAGAAAACCATTGACATTCCCCTTTTTAAAAATGAAGACAATGATCAAATAACTAATACAAACGACAATCTAAAATACTGTCTCTCCACATTATTTCCTAGCGATAACACAGACGCTGACAATAGCTATCATAAGTCATTGCGAAATAAATTTGATAATTTTAAGCCTGATTTTAGACAAACAAATATGGAAGAACCCTCATTCATTAATAATGAACAACTAACAATGACTATTAAAAATCTCAAAAATAATAAAGCTGCCGGTCCTGATAAAATTAATAATAAAATAATAAAATTGATTCACAAACACCATCCAATAATTTTTGAAAACATGTACAAAAAAATTTTTTCAATAGCTTATTACCCAAAAGCTTGGCGTGAAGCTAGTGTGATTCTTATACAAAAACCGGGGAAAGATTCTAACAATATTCATTCATACCGCCCAATATGTCTTCTAAACACATTTGGGAAAATTTTTGAAAAGCTATTAAAAATTGAAATTGTGGGTCAAATTAAGCGAACAAATTTTCTAGACAGTAGGCAATTTGGGTTTACGCAAGGCCTGTCAACTGAACATGCAGTAAACTATGTAATACACAATATCCAAAAAAATCTCAAATGTAAAAATAAGGTAATCACTATAACGGTGGACATAAAAGGAGCCTTTGACAATTGCTGGTACCCCGCTCTGTTTAATTCTCTAGAGATATTACTAGCTGGAAATAAAAGATTATTGAACATCATCTACCATTACATAAGTAACAGGAAGATCTCTTTACAAGTAGGTAATGCGTTTGCAGGAAAAGAAACCAATATGGGCTGTCCACAGGGTAGTGTTCTAGGTCCACTATTCTGGAACATACTTTTTAATGGAGCCTTGAAATTATGCTACAATAAAAATGTAAAACTCTGTGCATATGCAGATGATCTCATTTTTATAATTTCTGGAAGCTCAAAAGTGGAACTAGAAAATATAGCAAATGATACCTTAATAAAATTAGGAAATTGGTTAGATAGTGTCAAACTAAAATTGTCAATTGAAAAAAGTTTTGTCACACTTTTCACAAATTCATTTAAATTGAAGAGAAACAACATTAAAGTAAGATTCAAGAACTCTATTCTTAAGGTAGTTGAATACTTTAAATACTTAGGTATTATCATAGATAACAAATTAACTTTCAAATACCACCTTGATAACATAATATTGAAAATGGATACCAAATATTGCAAAATGTTAAGAGCCTGTCAAAATACATGGGGCTTCAGTTACAAGTACAGAATTGTATTATACAAATCACTGATTGAAAACACTGTAGCATACTGCTCCACTGTCCTACTAAACCGGCTAAAAGTTAAAACAGTAAAGAAAAAACTTTTTGGTATGCAAAGAAAATATCTAATAAACGCTTGCAGGGGATATAAAACAATTTCACACAGCTCATCTGTAGTTATTGCTAATGTACTTCCTGTCGATCTTCTTATGTTCAGAAGGGCAGTCATGTTTGCCATAAAAAACGTGGACTTCTTTCCATATCTTAATGAGCAGTTAATAAAAGAAACAAACGCCATAATCTCAAAATTCAACTTAAATTCTCGCAGTGAAACCAGAACTCAATATATCTATACTCTGAAAGCTATAAAACGACACTACTTAGAAATTTGGCAAAAAAGATGGGAACAAGATAATACTGGCCGACACACCCACAGCCTAATCCCCAATATATTAAATAGACACAATATTAAAATTACTCCTGATTTCTACACTACCCAATTATTAACGGGGCATGGAAAATTTGGGTCTTATTTATTTCTTCTTAAGTTAAGTAATGATGACAGGTGTGAATGCGGCGCAGTAGAAACTGCCAACCATGTACTATTTGTATGCCCCACTATGGACCATTTAAGATTTTACAATAAAGGAAGTTAAGAGCAACATAAAGTCAGGTATTCAAATACAAGGGGAAAGAATAAATATGATTAGATTCGCGGGTGATATTGCAATTCTGGCAGAAAGTGAAAAAGAAATGGAAGAATCTCTAAAGAAAATGCATAACATACTGGAAAGTCATTATAAAATGACATTAAATGTAAAAAAGACCAAAATTATGGCCATGCAGTAAAACACCGGATATAACCTATCTGTATAAAACTTAATAAAGTAAAACTAAAAGAAGTCAGGGAGTTTTCGTATCTGGGAAGTATTATAACTCAAGACGGAAGAAGCACTAAAGATATAAAAGCGAGAATAGCCGCGGGGAAAAACAGCGTTTACCAAGAATAAGTCGATACTGATCTCGAAATCAATATCAATAGAAAAAAGAAAAAGGTTCCTATAATATTTTATTTGGAGCATTACGCTGTATGGCTGCGAAACGTGGACTCTGTCTACTGGCAATAAGCAAAACTTAAATGCTTTTGAAATGTGGTGCTTAAGAAGAATGATGAAGATCAGGTGGACAGACAGAATTACGAATAAAGAAGTACTAAACAGGGAGGAAACGAAAAAACATTTTTTAAATGTAATTACTAGGAGACGGGATCAATTGATTGGACATATTTTGAGGCACGATACCCTCATGAAAACCATATTGGAAGGAATGGTATACGGAAAAAAACCAGAGGAAGATATCTCCACGAATATATGACGCAGATTATAGAAGACCTGGAATGTAACACTTATACGGAACTGAAGAGGTTATCAGGAAATAGAGAAGAATGGCAGGCTGCTACAAAACAATCTACGGATTGACAACAAATGATGATGATGATGATATATATATTAGTATAATAATTATATATTAACGATATATATATATATATATATATATATATATATATATATATATATATAGTATATAAAGGATACGTTAATTTTTGTTAAATTAAGCAACATTCCTTTTGTTTGCTTTTATTTGTTACTCCATAACAAAATAAAAACTTAATGTAAGGGTTGTAGTATCGAACTGTTGCGTGCGTATCAGTCTTTACGAGAAAACGGCTATGGGTACGTTTATCAAACTAAATAACATAAATCAATCAGTTTTAAAAATGGTAAATCTTAAAGATAAGAATCGTAGTATTCTTATTTCATGGGGATTGAAAAGTATTTCATCATTTCTCATTGGTTCTTTCTATTATTAACTATTGTCCTCTTTTTCTGTCTGCCTGTTTATTTGTCTGTTTCTCACTTTTTTCGATAGCCTTTGGAAAATTAGACGTAATCACGGTGAAAGATCAACGTCCAGCTGTGTTACTTAGGATTTAATCAGTCTATCGTAGAATTTCGAGATGGTACTTGTCATCGGGATAAATAAAATGCGGGGTTAGTCTATCAACGAGTGTGTTAGAAAGCGTTGATTTCTAAAATAGGAAAGAAATAAAGTAAATATACTTTACATTATTTATATATATATATATATATATATAGCACTATAAAGAGTCATTGATATAGATATATAATGTACATTGGTACAGAAATCAACCCCCGCCGATATGATGCCTCCCGCAGTGCTTTGGGGATATAATGAGTATTACCGCTTATCCGTTCCTTCCTGATCAGAACTCGGTACTAACCGCTACCGATTGGAATATTACAATCTTAAATGGAGACAAAAGTAGAGGTCTTCTTTGTTGTTATTATTGTTGTTGTTTTCCTGTCCACTTCGGTGCCGTGTAAAAATTTTTTAATAGTAACCGGATTCGGCCTTTCATCCCTGTAGGATATTAAGGGGTTTCCCTATATCAACCCTTATAGGTTAGGAATTGATGGCTTATTAAAATCGACTTAAAAACAAGTCTTTTTGTTTAAACCAGTAATACCAGATGTGTGTCCATTTATATTTTCATCCTCTATATTGCCTTCCGTATTATTAATTTTTATTATCATTATTATTATTATTATTATTATTATTATTATTATTATTATTATTATTATTATTTAAATAATGTAATATTATTATTACTGTTCTTTCAATTACTTTTAGGGTTGAACGTTGATAAGAATAGTAATAGCTATACTATTATTTTTATTATCATTATTTTTTACTGTTCATATTATTGTTAATGCTTTTCCTACTGATTAGTTATTGTTGTGTTTATATTCGTAATCATTATTACTACGACGTGTGTGGAGTTTAAAAAAATATCTAATAAATTACTGTTGACCATTAATCTTAAGCAAGTCTAATCTACTCAACTGACAGATAAAACTTAAAACTTTGTTTTTATCTCGTTAATTTTTTTTTTTTAGAAGTAAAGTGCACAAGAATTTACTCGTAAAACGATTAAAATTGAATTGTGAAAAACTGACTAAAAATTTTTTTGCACTTAATTAATATTATTATCATTGCCAGTTTTTAACCTTCATATATTTTTTCTTTAATTCGCCAAACAATAATAATAAACAATAATTATTTCTATCAAATAAATAATAAACAAAATGTCATTAATATATATGAGATATTTATTCGTTATGCTCATACTCGCGTTAAAAGCGATTTAAGAGTATTATACATCGTAATTACAAGGATATCTACCAACGTAAAGAACAAATGCGAGAGGGTATAGAGGATGAGTAGTGACTTTCTTCAATTTATATAAAAGACCTGGATGCCAGACTTTATTGCATGTCTGTTTCACATCCAAGAACACCAGTGTACGTTTCCTTAGCTTCAAAACTATTTCGAATAATTTTGCGCAATTCGGTGTACCTGTTCCATAGTCGAATGTTTTCTTCGAAAGCTAAACTGAAATGTAGGAATACGATTTACAACAATAGGAAAGAGACTTTAAATCGGTTACAAAAATATAGGTCAGTGAGATTCTGTATTTTCAGGTGATTTACTCGACTTGCGAAGTACCCTTACGTCTGCCATTTTCAAAGATAGGGGAGAGTACTGCAGACGAAACACAGTGTTGAAAATATTAGTAAGAAATAATACAAGTTTATTCGACAATATTTGTAATATTTTACTCGAAAACAAGTCGTGACCAGGAATTTTTTCCTATCCCATTTTTGTATAATAAAACTGGGCGACGTTTGTGTAAAAGGAACACTTGAAATAACAAATTTTATATACGAAATGAGAGAATTTTTATATAAGAAATGATAGAATTACACGGGACTCTTATGAATGTCCGAAATGGAGGGAAATTTTTGCTTACAATATGGACTTTTTAGTTTTTTTTTGTTAAAGTAATTTTTTTATTGATCAATATATATATATATATATATATATATATATATATATATATATATATTAGTTATGGGCATAATCGACAAATTCTTATAATTGACTAATTAGTAATATCGATTAATTAATCGGTTTTTTCAAGTCACATTTGTTTTACATAATATAACAGATATATTCAATAGTTTCCTCATATGCAATATCGCAATGTAATGTACTCATTATAAATCATTAATTATTTTCAATCAATGATAATAAAATTTTAGTCAAAATAGCTGTTTATACTTTAAATATAATTTGTTTTAAATTTAATTATCCTAACTGGCAACGGGTTTTTTAAAACATAAAAATATATCAAATAATATACGATGCATGATCTTTCAAATGTAGTAAGACGTGTAAAACATTTTAAAATAATGAATAATATAAATTATAAATTATTTTAATGAAAATTTAAAAAAAAAATACAAATAATAAACTCGAATAATTTAAAAAAAAAATTAAATAGTTGTTTATTGACTTGTTAGTCGCTTCAAAGCAGTCGGTTGTTAAGTCGGTCGGATTTATACTACGAAAACAATTTAGAAGAAGAAGAAGAAATTAATTCATATAAATTAAAAAATATGTCGCTTATTATAAATAAACTATTTATATTTAATTACTTTTTGCCAGTAGCTTTAGATAGTGACTACTCGTTACGCGTAATATAGTGTTAGTAGACTACTAACGACTAATTTTAGTCGGTTTATAAGTTATGAATTATTCGATTCTTAAGTAACATTTATTGAATGTGTAATAGAATGTGTTTTTCTGTTTTTACCTTCTACTAATATAATTTGCAGGTGTTTATTATAATCTAAGTAATATTACAACTTTTCGCTAACTCTGTGTAAAATTTATTATTTTCAAAAATTAGAATGTATTTGTAAAATACAGACGTTTGAATGTTTTAAAATTTTCATTATTGATTTGACGTAATATATTACTGTGAATAAGTATTAATACTATTGGAAACTTCCAAATTAATTATATAAATAACATAATGGAATATAGTTTAAAACAAGTACTCGAATACACGACATTTATCTATTTTTCTGTTTTTGGCGAATATTAATATAATTTGGAGGTGTTTATTATAATTTAAGTAATTACAACTTTTCGCTAATGTCGTAAAATTCGTTACATTTAAATGTATATTTTGAAAAATTACAATGTATTCGTAAGTATAAACAAACAAAAAGTTAAAATACAGACGTTTGAATGTTTTAAAATTTTCGTGGTTGTTATGTCAATATAATTAATTTGATATGCGCGTGTCGTATATTATGTGATTAAGAATTTCAAATTAGTGATACAAATAATATAATGGAATATAGTTTTAAATAATACAGTTTTAAACAAGTACTCGAATACACGGTATTTTCAAATAAATTTAATTTTGAAAATTAAATTCTTCGCTTTGGAAAAGAACTGAAGTTTAAAAAAGTTAAATTTGCATTTCTTAATTTTTACAAATAAATGTAAAGCAGATAAACTAATACATTCTACTGATTCTATATTATTGGAAAGTTGTTCTTATCATTGTAAAAGGGGAACAATCGATTGGCACTTATGCGTAATATATTGATAACTATTATTGAAAAAAAAAAAAAGAAATAATAGGATAGCGTACGAGAATAGTTTAGTCGCAGAAAGCTGGAGACGGATTAAATAATGTATAATTATTTACAATGTTAATGAAATAAAATACTAATTATAAACTTATTTAAAATTATTTAAAAATAATATTTTATCCACATTTTTTTAATGTAACCTAACTTCGTATTTCTTTTCAAGTATTCTTTTAAATTAGAATATTGTTTATTTTAGTCTTTAGAACAGTCAGAATTAATAGTTTAATAATCGATTTATTCGTATTTTTCACGTTAGCCGATGTATGTAGTTTCTAAAAAATTGAATTAGTCAATTTGTTATCATTATTCGATTATGCCATAATATATACCAATACTAGTCGAAACTGGTAACTTGGAAGACAATCGATTAATCCGAGAATTTTAGGTATTGCGCGACAACTGTTACTTCCATTACTGTTCACATGATCTTCATGACGATATTATTCTATTATCGGAAAAATTCGTCTTTAGATCTTAACTAGAAAACTGCATCGTGTTCAATTATATTCGGTTATGTATTATTTGACGGTTCCGGTACAGTTGACTAGTTCGGCCGTTTTAAAATATTATCATGTGTAGGTCCCATCGCGCGAACGCACGTTGTTTACTTTATTCTTCAGATTATTCGTTAAGGAAAAGAGAAAAAACCACACCGAAAGGTGAAAAAGTTGATTCGGTCTTTATGAAATTTATTGTATAAATAATATTCCCGGGCACCTCACGTGTATATAGAAATACATTTTATGTAGATAAAATTCTTCCAAAAAGAGGGAACGCCCACGAAGACGTATTAAATGGATACCTTAGGTTAAAATATTAAACACGCCCGACGCTGAAATGTCTGTTACGGTGAATTTTTCAGTTATAATCGTTTATTTTTGATTTATTGACCTTTGAATCTCGCCTCTTCATGCTGGCATCTGGTATACGATTTCAAACGAGACGCCTACTAGAACGTTTACAATAATAGACGAAACCGCTATTAGGCGGTAGCGAATAATAAGTCGCGGTAATCGGAAATAAATTACCGTTCACCTTCTATATATAAAATTCAAATATTTTTAGTCTTTGAAAAATTAGCGTAGACAACTTCTTAGAGGCAACTCGGAATACCCAGAAACCAGTACATCTTTCTCAATTTTATGTTCATTTCTTTAACCTTCGTCATAATGTGCTACTTCCACGTCGTACGATGATCAACAAGCCACATGACCAAGTACCGAGCTTTACTTTGATACGAAATTAGATTATTAAGATCAACGGGCGGGCATGTATCGCGTCTATTTGCGAATCTAACATGTACTGACTTCGATGGGTTCACTTTAATTCTCCACTATCGTTCCCCTCTTTTTCTAGATAATTTAAACCGGTCTGTAATTTTTCTGACGCCGCTATCGGATCGTTGTCGCTTTCAAACAATGCTGTGTCGTCAATGAATACTACAACCTCGGTTTTAAAAAAGAACCCTCTGGAACGCCAACCTCAGCAGGATAAAATTCAGATACACGGCCATCGAGTTTAATCTAGAAGAATCTGCCTGTTAAATAATAGCATGTAATATGAATGTGGCAAAGAGCGTTTACTTTTTATAATAGTCGTCCGCAATTGATTCTACTAATTACGGTTTTTTAACGGAAATCTAAAATCATTAAAAACCGGATTTATATTAATACCTTCTTTTTTTTTATTATTAGTAAATATTGAAAAATTAATTTTGCGAAGATTACATCCGTCGAAAACCATGTAGTCCAATGGATCGATATAACCACAAAATCGTGCAAATATCTATCGGTTACGCTTATATAAAACGATACAGATGTGCATTGAAGTTTTCAATGTCGTATAAAAATTGTGACTAAAAAGTTTGCATTGCACTCTTCCTTTAAAACCAGACACTATCTTAACGTATATAACATATTAAAAATTATCTAAATATTATTTTATATTTTCAATTCCACGAGTCATTTTCCTTAATTACTTTATACGCCAAAATGTTGTAATCTTATTTCAAAATTAATAATATGTGACTGAAAAAGTAAAAATACACATAGGTTAGATAGATACATATATATATATATATATATATATATAAAAAGATATGCATAATCATTAGAATGCATACCGTTTACTTCTATTGTTGTTTAATACGTATACCTGTGTTGAGTATGTGTATATGTAAGTAATATCGATTGAACCATAGATAACCGTGCTGTATAATGTTTACAGCTTATTATTATTATTATTTCCGAGTGTGATATTTACTTATTTACATCGGCTACAAATAGTCGCTTGAATCGGATTTGTCATATAAATTATCTGGAATAAATTATCACAAATATATCTGAGATATAGGTTTGAACGTTAGTTCACATTTTGATATATATATGTATACAGTATAATATTAGAAACACTTTGTTTAAGTTCCCTTGAACATTTTTGATCTATAAATATATATATATTCGAAAATCCCACTTACTTCGCAATAAGCTTTTATAATTTTAGAATACTGATAAAGTTTTAAGGATCCATCTTCTAATTAAAGTTCGTCGAGAACTAGACCGAACGACGAAATCTCCGTTTAGGTGGAAGGCCCATTTCGTTTTTATAATGGGCTATATCGATTACACACGCTCGTAGGAATAATACATATTATAATACAATTATCGATTACTGCATATTATATCATCAATCATCATCACACTGCTATCCGCATTTACCGTGCGTCTACGAGATCTTTTCGCTTCATCTACCTCTTCTTACATCAATTTTTCTTCCTATACAATTTCCACTCTCCTCTAACGATATGTCAAAATTGGTTCGAATTTCTCTTCTTAATTATGTCCGAGATTTTACTTTCCGTATTGGCTTTTTTCAGTACCATCTCGTTCTTCGTCTTCTGCGTGAGTAAGCTAAAGACAGAGATGACCATTTTTCTATTACATCGTGTTGTCCTGATTATTTCTTATATCACAAAACATATTATTAGATAAACCGATTACAATGTACTCTTGTCCAGTATGGCGCTATGTTTCGAGTGTAACTTGTAGTAAACTACAATTTCTTCTAAATATGTGTTCGAGAGTAAATTTTAATCGATTGAATCTACCACGGTTCGTCGACAAATTGTGAACATTCCGGTTGAATTTTCGTGTCGTTTCACGCAAATAAATATATCGACTTAATTAGGAATTATGATTCTGAGCCGTTAAAAAATATATATATATATATATGCGTATACTAAGTATAAGCATCGCAAGTCGAACCGTAAAGATGCGGCAATAAGTCGACTGAAGTCAAGAAAAAGTTTTCTTAAAACAGCCAACGATCTGACACAAAAGACGCTAATCACTAGGATGGACTTATGGAAAGGAAGCCTGAAAGAAAACCTACTAAAATTAATAACCGAACGAACATCTACCTTCCGGTAATAAATTGCCGTGGTCAATCATGGAAACTCTAAATAGAATAAGAACTCTGACAGGTAGAACAGCAAAGAACACGAAACGATGGAAAATTACAGATAACAACAGCTGTGATTGTGGCATGGTACAAGATTCGGAGCACTTATTAACTTGTTCATTGCTGCCAGTGCGATGCGGGATGGAATATGTGACAAGAATAGACGGAATCTCTCAGACGAAGCAGCCCAGATAATTAAATATTGGGGGGAAAAAGGAATATAAATAACCGGCACGATAAGAAGAAGTCGAACCGTAACCTAGTCTTCTAATATATATATATATATATATATATATATATATATATATATATATATATATATATATATATATAAAAAAAGTTTAGATTGTGAAATGTAGTGATTTTTTATAAATACTTGAAACTTAAAACACTGTCAGATTGTTTTATGTATTTATTCTTCATTTTATATGTATAAATTTTTGAACTTATATTTAAATTTATATTTTGTGTTTTTATTTTTAAATCTTTATTTTTATCTGAATTTAAATAACGCTTGATAATGGCGTAGTTGCCGAAAAACTCTGTGAATTTCAAGAAAATAAAGTTTTAATGATTTTAACTGATTTTTGTAATTAAAGTATATATATATATATGTATGTATACAACAAAATTAAGAAGCAACTTAGATATTTCAAGCTATTTGTTTTTCATGTACGTGGTTTTAATATACGAGTATTACTAGATACTACTATTATTATTATTATTATCATTATTAATATTATTATTATTATTATTATTATTTTTAACATGCATCGAAAATATTTACAATGTCGGATCTGTTAAAAGACTGCCTTATATATTAATTTTAGAGATATTTGTTACTTTTGAAAGTATACCTTTATTTATTTTCCTTTTGTTTAGTTTTAGCTATTTTATATGTCGGTTCAATATAACTCGTACTTTCGCAATAAACACTCATCGATTAACACGTACACACCAATGCACTACAACACATACACACAATTTCACTCGCATTCTTGTAATCAGAACCCTTTCAGTTGTACGTTATAAAATTTCGACACAAAAATCGAAATATTATACAGGTGTTTTGTATTATACAATATTCTGCTTCTTAAGTGACCTATAGATAATTTTCAAAACGTATTTTATAAATATATTTAAAATTGCGACATTTCACGTCAATCGGAAACTAAAAAAATTTCGTTAACACGTTAAAATTTTTCACGTACCATATAGTGGACATCGCGACTAAAAATGGTTAAATATATTCGTAATATTTCGTTTCGCGACAAATATAACGCGTTAATTTCATAGAAAATATAATTTAATTCGTTTATTCCGACTTTAAGCAACTGTCAAAATGAAATGTTTGCAAATTAATTCTGATCATTCTATGGTCAATAAACAAAAAAAAAAAAATCAAGCGAGACAAATGGCTCGTGAGCAGGAGGTGACCGGAAAAAACTGGATGCGAAATGCACAAAACAGAAATGGATGGAAAGTGTTTGGGGGAAAACCTTCATTCAGGAGTGGATCGACAAAGGCGTATCGTGATCATTCTATCCTCGCTGTCTTTCTTTTTTCATTCGCAAAATCGAAGTCGCGTAAATGCCATTGTACGAATATAATAATTAAATATGTATAAGCATTGGCCAATATTTATTTATTTATTTATTTATTTATTTACAAAACAATACGGCGTACACAACAGCATAACGCACAGTGTACGGCTCTTACAGAATAATTATAAAGTAAAAGTATGAACAAAAATAAAACTGAACCACACTCGCACAACACGCTAATTAATATAAATAATATTTAGATTGAAAACAAAAAATTACTAATACGATCTGAAAAATGATTCTAATGAAATATACCCACATACAAGCACACATCCGAAAAGTACAAAAAAAAAAACAGAAATATACCAGTCATACACCCATACTCTCATGTAAACAAACTCTCCATCGGGGCACGCACATATGACCAAAATAAAATAAACTTACCGAAAAGTAACAACTGAAATATAGAGTGTAAAAAAATTTATTATATACAAATTTACTATCGAAATGAATATCTAACTGTGGATGAATATTTAGTACGTTATTATATAGACGTAAGGTGGATAAAAGTGGTGAGTTGTAACCTAGATTTGTACGAGCATGCGATTCATAGAAAATACGATGTGACCTACTATTGACACTGGGAACCATAAATGAAATTGTAGATAATAAATAATTGTCATCTATGCGAGCGTTACAAAGATCATGCAGGAACCTCAACTTACTTATCTTTCTTCTAGCACTCGAGGATTTAATATTTAGGAAATCGCATAAAATATTATAACTTAAAAATGTTGGATAGACACCAGTTTGACGGTAATAAATATACCTCAAAAACTGAGATTGAACTTTTTCCACCATATGAATACATTTAGTGTAGAAAGGATCCCAAACCACAGATGCGTATTCTAATTGCGAACTTACAAGAGTGTTGAATAGTAACAGCGGAGTCCTAGGATCACGAAATACGCATGATTTTCTAATGATGAAACCCATAGTTCTGTAAGCATTTTTGGTAACATTACCAATATGAGTTGCAAATTTAAGCTCGTTGTCAATATAAACCCCCAAATCCCGAACACAGGTTACATTACAAACTGGAACATTACCCATAGAGTAATGAAAGAGATATTTATTTTTTGTACGACAAAATCGAATATAAACACATTTCTTATAATTAAAAGGTAAATAATTATTGTCGCTCCATGTCACCATTCTACATAAATCATCGTGCAACAATTCACAATCACTGACAGTTTTAATTGATCTAAAAAATTTTAAGTCATCCGCAAATAATAGAAATTTTGAATGTAAGTTAATTCCTATATCATTTATGAAAATATTAAATAATAGTGGACCCAAATTAGACCCCTGTGGTACTCCGGAAGTAGAAGTGTATTGTTTGAACTCGTATCCGTTAAATAATACGCAGCACACACGCGAAGTTAAATATGATCTAAATAACTGTATATAATCGTCAGAAAATCCGTAATTATGTAACTTAACCAGAAGTAAACTATGGCTGACTTTGTCAAAAGCCTTACTAAAATCCGTATAAATATAATCAACTTGAAGACGCTGCTCCAAACAGTCAGTAATTAATTTTGTATATGTAACAAGATTAGTTAAGAAACCATGCTGTTCAGGAACAACTGTAGGCAAAAAAAATTTATATAATCTTTCATATAAAATTGACTCTAATATTTTGCTGGGTACACATAGTAGGGAGATAGGACGATAGTTTTCAGCTGCACAACGATCACTAGACTTGAAAATTGGAACAACCTTAGCTGTTTTTAACAATACAGGCCACTTACCTGTTCCAATAATAAGATTGAACAAGTATATAAGTGGCTTTTCAAACTCTATCGAACATAGTTTAAACAAAATATTGCCGGTAATCCATCAGGTCCAACACTCCACTTAGGTTTCAGAATCTTAATAGATTTTTTATAATCATTTATGGTGAATTAAGTTCCGTCTCCGTATCGGAGGTAAGCGACTACTTACATATACATATTATGTTGTGCAGTGTAAGTAGAGGTAATCATAATATGACGTTATGGTAGACAGACACGCACACCCGGGAGAACTGATTGTAATTTCTTTGTTGTCACGACACAATGCAACCGCGCGTGTTTTTGAGTGTACTATATCGCGCACATGGTGTTGCGCGTGGTGGTTTGCCATAATATTGGGATTATTTTATTATTTTATTTTTTGATGGTAATTTTGTTTCGTCAATCGTATTTGAACTCGGTGCTTTCCGTATAAAAGTCCGTGCTCTAGCGATTAGGCTATTCTAACGAATATATATATATAATTTATTCCATAAAAATCGTGATATCACCATCGGAAAATTTAATACGCCAATATTTCCTATACTTAATATATTCGAAATATAGAAAAATCTTCTCCGGTTCATCTCGAAATTCGTGCGTGGAATTTCAATAAAGCGTATAACCTTAAGTTAAAAAGTTCGTACAGAGAAAAATAACCGTTTTTAAAAAACAATTTTAGTTTTATAAGAAATCTATTTAAGATCCGTCTCGAATGTCACCGCTGCTGTCGAAAAAGCTAAAGGTTCGGCTTATTGTGTACGATATATATTATATATATATATATATATTATATATATATATATATATATATATATATATATATATATATGTACTATATAGTAAGCTACTCGGATAAAAGGTCTAATAAATGCCGAGGAGACCTTTTATAACTGGACAATAGGCTAACCGTTTATATTCATGCAAAATAGAAAAATTGAAGAATACGGAGATTCGATAGCTGGAAAAATGATTAATGACTTATTTTCAAACGGGATGATAATAATGATAATAATTGGAATAACGATATATCGAAATTATTCTCCCTTCGAATTCGTGTTGTTATCTTCGTTGCGCAAGTTTTCTATTGTATCCGGAGAATCTTCAACTAGGCGGACTTCGCGACTGATATCTTTCACCTCTGCATCCGTAGAATATATATATATATATATATGTGTATATATATGTATACGCGACTGATATCTTTCACCTATGCATCAATATTATTATATATATATATATATATATATATATAGGTACACATAGGTCGACGATCAGACGTAACGATACAAGCTCTGTTGAAGAGAAAAAGAATTTAAAAGAACAACAATCGTCGGTTCATTCAGCTAACATCAAGATTGAAAATAGGATTTACTTCACATACATACATACATGTGTATCTTTATATATGTATATACATATATTTTAGTGTCTATAGATAACTACAAACAACGGTGATGTATCTTTAACAATCGTCAAACACCTATCGATACCGCCCCTTATCCTCATTGTTCGATAAGTCTCCTTTATTATCGTCATCCAGAGTCGATCTGTTATCAGGGTACGTTGTCAGCGTGTATATATATATATATATATATATATCTAACGTTGTACTGGAACTTATTATCTAGTTAAATCGTTAACCATTTGCATCTCTCCTTCCTTAATGATAATACGTAGTCTGGTTGTTACGTATTTTTCTTATTGTCACGCATTTACTCGTTTACTCCATTATTATTATTATTATTATCATATATATATTTTTTTAATCGACCGATTGTGAGAACTTATTGAACACAACCCGAAGCGGAATGAGCTAAGAACGCGAAATGCAGATTAATTGCCGTCACGTTGGAAGTGGTAAATTTCTGTTTTTCATTTATCAACATTTCGAAACCCCCTCTCACCGTTCGACGTGAACCAATCGTTCAATCTTATTTCGACATGCTACAAACGAGATTTGAAAACAGGACGATATGAAAAAAGCAACAAAACAATAAAGTTATTTCTCGAGTTTTATTAAGGACGTATTGTCATAATGTCCATCGTTGTAATAATCTATCGATTAAATAATGTCGCAAGACTGTATGATAACATCGGACAATGAATAAAAAAAAATTGTGTGGTCAACGTGGTGTGATGAGAAGTAACAGATAAAAAATGAAATAGGATAAATAATTGTCCGAGTATTATAAGCGCGATGACAATTACTCTCAGTTCACCGACTAAATATTTCTATATATCTGATTCGTTACGTCGTTTCAAGTATAATATAAAGAAATACGCATATCGAACAGCATCCCCTTTTCGACTGTTCTTTCAACCTCTGTGTACTTGAACTTTGTATACGACACTTAGATTAAATGACGTGTTGCTACGAAACTGCATAATAAGACACGCTAGATGTTTGATTATCTATATATATACTTGTAACTTTTAAAATGGTATAGTAGCTTGCGGATATTATAAAACTGCATCGAGGACATAAAACATTAATACACGTCTACAAGTTTTAGTTATTATTTAACGTTTATGATAATACGCGATTTTTTAATAGAAGTCGGTCGGTGGCGGCCATATTGTTTTAGTGGTGTATGCCGAGTCATAGAGTTTGAAGTTTTTAGAGCGCTACATATCGCGCAACGGACGACATCCTGCATGAACGGTTTGAGAGTAGCGTTATCTCTCGCAGATGTTGAATTACGACGAAATTCTTTCGATCTCTTTATGTTCACACCGCACACCATTCAAGGACGTAGGCGATCACAATTGCGGTTATATCCATCTTTCTCTTGCGTAGGAAATGAGTTCCTAGATTGAAGTGACTTTGGTCGACTCCTTTAAAATCTTGATCCGGTTGTTTTCTAACAATGTGTCCACATGTGTTTTCTTCTCTGTTATCCATTTTTTCAACATTCTATTCAATTCGGCCATTTCAAAGACATTCTAGTTTGGCATTTTAGAAGTCCGTGAGATTTATTCTTCTAATTAGCAACATTTCTGTCGCTTCATATAGTTCAACTTCTCGTTTATTGTGTCTGACTGATTTTATACCGTACATCGATATAAGGTAAACAGTGCTTGTTGTATGTTCAAATTTAAAAATTTATCGCGTAGTAGATTCTTCATCATATTGTTAAATACTGGTCAGACTTAAGTAAATCTTAACTTCGGTATCCAGGTCTAGCTGGTCCGTTATGATACATCCGTGATAATTAAATTTATCTACCCTCTTCACTGTTTCATTGTTAATTTGAATTGTGATCAATGCCATTATCTGCCTACAAATACAAATAATAATTAATACCTTCGAAAACACATACACACATATATATATATAAATTTATATATATATATATATATATATATATATATATATATATAAATTTATATACATATATGTATATACTATAAAATGTTTCTGATTTTAGACGCAGGATTTCTCAATTCAACTCCTCTCGGGTCTATCTAGCGCTCCGACGGTGAAATATTTTGTATTTTATAAACTTTACCACGTAGCCTATTCCGCGTAATCTCTCATTTTCTCCGTTTCTTATGTCAGATCAGAAGAGGTACTCTTATGCGTTTCTATTCCATCTTTGACCCACTCGTCGCTTCTCCGATATAATGCGCTATATTCAAGTGATATCTGAATTTTTTCCTCGGTTCTTTTATATTACCACTTCATTTCACCTCCGGATCTTCCGGTACAGTTTCGTGCCGTAGCGAACTTAGTTACACCTCTCTCGGTTAAAGGGACTAAGTTTGACATCCAGCGGAAAGTAGGCAACTATTGATTCTTATTATCGAATATTAAATAATAATCTCGGAAAATCTTTCAATCAATTGTACAAGGCGGATTTAAATTCGAAATTAGCAATTTTTCGAATTTAAACGATAACGCCTATTAAAGAAATTACTAAGACGAAGTTTAATTTGAAAACGAATTACAAAATTTGACTATTTATCGCAGCTGGTGCGTATTAAAAACAGAAATATGTACCTAAAATGTCTGGAACGTTACTATCCCACGGTCGTCTAAAGACCGTCTTAATTCTTCCATATTTTTGTCGGTTATAAAGCGTCGCTAATAGGTACGGAGACTTAATTTTAATGCGGCGTATTTCCCCAAAAACGTAGCGATATGTAGACCCTTATTTTATATATATATATATATTTATATGTACATGCACGGAGACCTATTTACATACATATGCATAAGCTATAAGTTGTAATAGGAATTATTATTAAAGGCTAAAACGAAGTAACAGTCGTTTTCTTCCGGAATCGATCGTCTATCTTCGTCGCACGCGTATGTAACGGGGTTATTTATCTTCTACTAAATAATAAAAGGGAAGTCTGTCGCTATTATTACAGAGATACGTACGAAACAGGAGGAACATCATTTACGGTCGTATAGCGAAAAAGAGAAATGGCGATAGATTTATACAGACGTAGCAACGGATTGTAGAGTATATACGTAGCAGAGGGGCCAGTGACAGGGACTAGACAATACGATAGGCTCATCTTCGTGAGAAACTTAGCATAATCATATTATTAACACCGACTAGATGATGATCCGTCTGAGTAACAACAGCAGCAACATTTAGTCCGCATGTTTATATTTCCTCGTTCACTTGCTATCACCGACTAAGGTAAATCGTAGTCGGTTATTTCGTTTCACGTCTGTATCCAAACTTACACATATTATTATTATAATTATTATTACTACGGAATAAAGCGCCGTCTGCCCGTCGCGGATGATGGAGATGATACTGATGACGGTGATCATGATATTTTCACAAATTTCTTCGGATTCGGGTAGATTTTACATAAACGTCGGGTTGGGTAGATTTCGTGAGAATATGTACAGGAAACGCGGAAAAAAACCACCTGGGACGAATACGTAATATTAAAAACAAGAAAAAGTCGCGATTGAAACGGGACCGACGCTGGGCTTTATTTATTACGTTTCGTTAACCGAAGAGAATCTTAAATGCGTATTCTCTTACAATCGTCCTTGTATTATTGTCAGCATTATTGCTATTTGTTCTTTTATTGCTATCTTCGTTATTTCGACTGTCCTAACCCTTTCAGTTTTGATGTCCACTATATGGTACATGAAAATTTAACACTATGGAAACTTTTTATTCTCAGGTTGACGTGATATAATATCTCAATTCGAAAAATATTTATATAAATACGTCGAAAGTTATCTACAGTTTATCTAGGAAGCGGTATTGTATAATAAACACATATATAATTATAAGTCGTACAGACCTATTTCTCTGTTGTCGTGCATGGGTAAAACTTTAGAGAATACATTAAAATTTAGGCTAGAATCGTTGGCTAATAAATAAGAAACTTTCACTTCTTCAGTATTGTTTTGAGAAGGGTTATATAGTACAGCAGATGCATTAAGTTCATCCTGTTTACATGTACAGATAAACCTAACCAGAAATCTACATGTTCTCGCTATTGATATTAAGTATGCACACGACAATGTTAATATTTCAACATTTTATAATAGACTAGTAGGATTTGTTGGAGAAATTTCATATATAAAAGGAAAAAATACAATTCTATTTATTCGGGTAAACGATTAGCACAAGGAAGTATTTTTAGTTCATTTTTATATCTCCAATACACAAAAGAAATAAGAATAATTCAAAATAAATCTGTTAGAGTGTTTCAGTTTGCAGACGTAGTTGCTATTTGTGTCACCGCGGCTTTAGCGGAAACTGCGATTGAGAAAGCTCAGAAAGCGCTTCTTGACCTGGATGAGATTCTACAAGACCTAGAGATCTGTCTATAAACATAAACAAATCTAATGGAATAATGTTTACCAGAAATTTAAATCGTGTCTCCCCTTTACTTCGTCTGAGGAAAAAGACTTCATGATACGACAATTAAATACTTAAGAGTGGTATTTGATAGTAAAGTGTTACGGAACGAAGAGTTTGTAATTTGTATTTTAGAAATGCGATAGAGGCCTAAATTTGTTTCGAGCAATCATAAGTACTAAATGAGGAGGACATCCACTAATAGGTCTACGGATTTATCAAACCCTCATCAGATCCCATGTTGACTATATCGCATCCTTCGTAAACATCAACAGAGCACGGATTAAAAAACTGCAAGTTTTGCAAAACAAGTCTCTTCGAATATGCTTAAGACCGATATCCTACACGCCCTTACAGACTTTAAACGCTGAGATGGCTGAACCTCCGTTAAAAAATTTTATCTCAAGGTGAAAGAAAGGAAAAACAGATTCGATGTTTATTGAGACTGCGGCATAACACATACTGGTCAAGTAAAAGTCAATTTTGTGTCAAAATTGTTTTATGTATGACTGAAACGTTATGAGATTGTAATTATTATTGTTAACAAACTTGTGATTAACATCACTATAATCAAAATAAATCAATGTAAGCATCATTTTCTGTAATCGTTCATTATGCCAATATAGATTGTATAATATTTATTTACCCAACCGCAAGCCTGTATAAAATGATTTCAACATAAATTACAGCACTTATAATATGACTAACTCAAATTACCCAACTCATCCCCTTTGGAAACAGAGTATACATACCAATATAATCCTCCTGCAATATAAGAATATGGTCGAGCACGAGCTCATTATGAAAGCAAATAACTTAATAAATGGCTATTTACCAGCATTGTTATGTTTTACTGACGGCGCCAAATTCCTATCCCATTCTGTTAATAGCCCTGCAGCATGTGCATTCTCCATTGACAATTTATGCTATCCAATACGACTGCATGATTCTTGCTCTATATATGACGCAGAATTATACGGTATATTTTTACTTACTCCTAAATCCCAGTGACAATAAAACTTTAATCGTTACAGACTCTCTTGCCGCTGTATTGGCCCTCCAGAAAACAAATTCAAAGAACCCTCTAATTAACTGCATACAATCTCTTCTTTACAAATTATCACGAGATACAGATCCTCCCACTTGTGGGTTCCAGGTCATAAGCGGATTCTGGGGAATGAAGTAGTGGATAGGGCTGCCCATTCTATACTATGTCCCCCCCTACAACGTATAAAGCAACGCCATCCCCTGTACTAAACACAGCCCTCAAATACTTCTTCCACCCCAACTGGCAACAGAAGTGGAATTCATACCACCATAACTTCCTTCTCGCCATCAAATCCAATGTAGGTTTCTGGGGACCACCTGTCAATTTAACCCGTTCCAATTACATAGCACTCAGCAGGCTCAACCTTGGTCACATATCACTCTCTCATGACCACCTTCTCCAACGTATCAATCCTCCGGCTTTTTGCCCCTTTTGTTCACTCCCAAACCCTCTCTTATCTACCATATTTTGCTGTACTGCCATGCACTCCTCCCTTACCGGCCCAATATCCATCCGCGTACTCTATCTGCTTTCCTCTCCAACAGTCCTTCAACTATTCCCTCAGTTATACAGTTCCTTTCCTCCTCCAACCTCAGTTACTACATCTAACTGAAATCACCAGTGTCGTAATAGCCTCGGTAGTTAAACACGGCACTATAAAAAAATCTGTAATCTATCAAAGCGAAATTAACCATTTTTAAATTTGTCTAACATAATTGTTTAACATATACATCGACATTTTCCTTTCTTCATAAACAGTACACTTATTTCATCTATAAGTACCTCAAATACTTAATACTTTCACGATTTATATCAGAACACTTATTGCGCTGTTTCTTATAGTGAGCTCACACATTTGAATGCATCAACAACATAGGCATGCATCTTTCATAAACGACCAAAATTGCTAAACTTTTTAATGAAAAGTGACAACGATTTTTATCTTTTTATTTTATTATTTCCATTTTTCCTATATAGTAGTTTCCTTAGAGGTAAAAGTAATTTATCAAATTCAGTGAATTCGATGATAAATTCGGATGAAGAATTAGTTCTAAGAAGTATATTATAAATTTCATAATTTCCATGTTAAACAATAGTTTTTAATAATTTTTATATTTTCTATTTTACTGGTTATTTTATTGCTGTTTATGTATAAATTTTATATTGAACAGTTGTTTACTAATTATTTTTTATTTTACCGGCTATTGTGTTATTGTTTATGTATAAATTTTATATTGCTGATTGTCGATTGTGTTGTCACCACATTCACTATCGGATTATTTTATACACACTGTTTTTTCTCTTTCCTAATTTTTCTAAATTGTATATCTAAATTAATATTTTTTTATATATATTTTTCTATAAATTGTATATATTTTAATTTTTTACATTTACTTGATAATGGCTTAGTAGCCGGAAAGCCTTGCGGATTTTCATAAAAAAAGTTTAACGATTTTAACTCCTTTTCTGTTGTTTACTTTTCAAAATTCTATGTCGTCATAGTTATAAATACAATTTGTTTTCAGTGATATTGTCGGTATATTTTAATTTTTGCAACAACTTCCCACGATGTACAGTGTTATCGAATGCTTTTGTTAAGTCAATACAAGTTATAATTAATTTCCATTTTCAGGTTTAATAAATAAATAAATAAAAAGTGTATTTAGCACACAATATAAATTACAAAATCAATGTCAAAACAATATTATTACGTATACCGAACAAATTCTTACTACGTATACAAAATGAAAACAAAAAGAAATAATAAATACAGTAGTAATAGCGCGGAACTAGATTACGGGAAAACCACCACCAAAACCTGTATGCAATTTGAGGACAACTCTATGAAGAATTTTAAGGCAGTAATAATAAATATAAACAAAATAATATGACTGCTCAGCTATTTATATATATTACATTAATAAAGTTCATAAAATTAAATATCAAAATTACACACGATTAAAAAGCAGGTGATACATTATAATAGCATATGTTTTATTCTTTTATGTTTATATCTTTTATATTTTAACTGAAGACTAGTACGCGTATAGTCCCCTATATTGTTTATTATTGAGTATTGGCTGCGTCTACAATCGTCAAAAAAATTTTTTGTATGCTGCCTAATGATATCACCCACAACCGACAAGTCTAATATACGATGCATGCGATCTGTTCTTGCATAGATAGGAAGTTTAAGAATTATCCTGCAACAATTATTCTGAAGACGTTGTAATCTGGACACATTTGAACGGCTTGTATACGACCATATTGGGCATGCATATAGCATAATTGGCCTTAATATAGTTTTATAGATAATTAGTTTATTAACAGGACTAATTTGGCATCGTTTATTAAAGATTGGTTATAGACTAAAAGGAACTTTATGTGTTTTGTTAGATATGTACTCAACATGTTTGGTGAATGTGAGACCTTTATCTAGGATTACTCCTAAATATTTAACATGCGTTTTCCAATCTAATCTAGTGTTATTTACAATTACAGGATCCTGTGAAGGCGGCCGTCTTTTGGTAAACAGAATCACTTGAGTTTTATCAGCATTTATGTTAATTTTCCATTTACTAAAATATTTATTTAGCTTAGCGAAACCATCACTTAACCGTTTTTGTATTGTATCAGTTCGAAACGAAGAGCAATAAATTGCTGTATCATCTGCATATAGAGCCATCTCTAAATTCGTGATTTTATGTCATTGATAAAAAGGAGAAACAAGAAGGGTCCTAGTATACTTCCCTGAGGTACTCCAGCTAGAACAGATTACTGAGTAATGATACAGGACGTAAATTTTTTGAATCCGATATGTTCTTTCCAATCTTAGGTATAGGTATTATTTTCGCTATTTTCCAGCAGTTGGGAAAGTGTGACAACAGGAATATTGGATTCATTATAATAGTTAGTTTAACAAAACCTTTAAGCGGTAAATTCTTAATCAATATTATGGAGATATTATCTAAACCCACTGATTTTTTACTTTTAAGGTTTTTTATAACATGATACACTTCCTTCACGGTAGTTAGATCTTCAGCTAATACTCTATAAGGTAACTTAAAGTACTTTTTGACGATAGATGTGATTTTATTTTGGTGGTAGTTCGATGCCATATGGCAATTTTGATTATGGATATAATAAATGTTAGCTAGCAGATTACTTTTATCTTTGTCCGAATATGCAGTGTTACTATTATGCGTGAGTGGTGGTAAGTGTGTGTGAGAATTCTTGAAATGCGCCACCATCTTCCACAGACTTTTATCTTTTACAGCAAGATTACTAAGTTTGAAATTCCAACTAGTGTTTTTATCTTCATTTAATTTATTTTTCACTTGACAGGTTAAATAATGTAACAATAATCTAGTTGTTGGATTACGAGATTTTTGGTACCTACGTCTAATGTAATTTTTAAATTTAATCAACGCAATAACAGGAGGGGAAATTTTATAATAACGTGTAGTTACATCACTTTTAGGAATAGCCAAATCGGCCGCTTTCAGTATCAGACCAGTAAAACATTTAACTTGTTCCTGAAGTTCAGCCTTAGTTTTGGAAGGGCCCCCTAAAGTAATATTATCGCTTATATAGTTTCGAAAAGCATTCCAATTAGCCTTTCTAAAGAGGTAAGTAGATGGTACATTACCCTTATCACAAGCTTTAGTTATTTTAAAAAGTATGGGATTGCGTTTTGAACTCAGTGACGGTATGGATACAGGTTTAGTGACCGTTGTCATATTTGTAACTAATATGAAATCAATAATACTAGGATGAAGTTTATCATTATCTGGATAGAATGTAGGCTCATTTGGGGTTAAAATTTGAAAGTTATGTTTAAATGACATGTTTAAAATGCAGTTACCAGCCATATTATTGGAATAACAGTTCCAAGATGTATGTCTAGCGTTGAAATCAGCAATTATAATAACACTACTATATGATGATAATAATTTTCTAATATCCTGGTACAAGTTTTTATTCGTTATCTTAGGGGGACAATAAGCAGAATAAATAAGAATATTATTATTATACATTTTTAACAAAATACCCGTAGCTTCTATCTTATTTAGAGTGGGGATAGCAACCTTTGAATGAATTAGTTGTTCTTTGACAAATAGCGCTACACCGCCGCCATACACGTTTCGATCTACTCGAAATACAACATACCACGGACATCTTAGTTTATGTGTAGAGTCAAGTTTCGTTTCGCTTATGCAAGCAATGTGAATATCATTAGTATACAGAAATTGTCCCAATTCCAAAAATTTATTTTTGATGGAATTAGAATTCCACCCCATTATGTTAATCTCAGAAAAAACGTTAGTCAAAATTCCAATATTCAATAAAAGTTTCTGTTACAATAGCTATTTTACTGAATGTATCACCTGCTTGACTAAGTCTATTTAAACCCAGTTTAACAAATTTACAGATTTTATCAATATTAATATCTTTAAATAATTTAAGAATATCGGAAATTACCGACATGCTTGATACATCAGATAATTCAGAATTATGATTATTAATAGTAGCTGATTCACCTTTAAACGTTCTATTACCAATGTTATTATGACTAGAATTATTAACGCCTTTAATAATATTATTATTGTTCTTCTTATTATTATTATTACTATTATTATTAATATTTGGCTGGAGTATTCCCTCAGATATTGAAATTAGGATTAATAACACCGATATTTAAAAATGACGATAGAACAGACATTTCAAATTATAGGCCAATCTGTATTCTTTCAACTATATCTAAAATATTTGAAAAGTGTGTGAAGAAGGTTATGCTGCAGTTTCTTTTAAAATCTAGATTTTTTAATGTTAATCAATACGGTTTTTTACCAGGAAAAGGAACTGACGATGCTCTTTTTAATCACATTATTGCACAAAACTTAGAAGACGGTCGATCCACGGCAGCCGTGTATTTTGATCTGCGTAAGGCTTTTGATGTCATAGACCACTATATATTATTTAAAAAATTGTATGCTTGTGAATTTAGGGATAATAGTCTTCGCTGGTTCCAGTCCTATCTCAAAGACAGAAATTACGTTACTAAGATCAACGAGACGTTTAGTCGAATGAATGTTTCAAATTCGGGAGTACCACAAGGCAGTATATTGGGACCATACTTATTCTTCATATTTATAAATTATTTATGTAACCCGGATGTTTCGGGTAAAATTTTTAGTTATGCCGATGATGCTGTATTAGTTGTTAGTTCTCGCTTCGCGGATATATCCTACAAGAACTGACGCAGCAGAATGTTGATCGGATTACAAGATGGTTGACACATAATCGTCTAGTAGTGAACCGTGAGAAAACTAAACACCATAATATATAGTCAACAAGCACCTAACTTATTTGAGAATATGAAAATCTATCTAGCAAATCAACTTACAATAGAGAGAGTGTATGAAGTTAAATATTTAGGAATTTTATTCGATTATAAATTAACGAGGAATAAACATTTAAATCATATTGTAAGTAAAGTAAGAAAGTTAAATTATCTATTTTATTATTTAAAACAATACTTTTCTGCAAAGCACTTGTCTCGACTATACACATAGCTTTATACCAACCCGTCTTGACATATTGTCCATTGGGGCGGGGGCAGCTGAATATCTTCAGAAACCATTGTTTTCACTACGGAATTCAGTTATAAAGAATATATTTAGCAACGATCCGAATAAACCACTCTTTAGTGCACATCAACTGTATGTACTCAATATTTTGGATTTTGTAGTAAAACATAAGAATTATTTCAATATACAAATCGCAAGTGGGATAACAAGAACTTCTGGCGCTGAAAGAGAAAAAGTATCAAATTTTAATAAGACTCGCTGTCGCACGCAGGCCGTTTATGTTGGTTAGCCTATAATTTAATTCCCGAATCTATGAAGCAATATTTAATGAACTATAAGCGTCGTCGGCGCAAAACGTTGGTTTCTTATAATATTTTAAAAAAGGACTTCTCAGAAACTGAAAATGCAGTTTACCGTTGATTTTGAATTTTTATTTGCATTTGTTTTTTTTTGTTTTTTTGTTTTTATGTTATTTACCTTAATTTACTTCTATATAGCAAGACAGTTTTTAAGTTATTTTCCTTACTACCGCCGCACGCAGTAAGCGTCAATAGGAATAATTTTATTTTTAATTTTTAATCATTAATTTTTAAATTAAACCGTTTTTGTTATAGTTTTACCTCTACTTTTAATTCTTAATCTTTATTTATCTATACCACATTGTACTTTTATAGTTACAGAAGTTTTTTTTTTTATTATTATAGAATTTTATGTTTTTATGTTAGATATTGTTTAAGTTTCTTCTTCTTCGAGTAACCTCGTACAACATTAATTTTCAGTATAGAATAAACACCTGGCGCTCTCGCATTCATGCACATAGCCGAGGTTTGCTTCCATTTATTTTTACTACATAAGCATGGTTTACTACCATTATTGTTTATTACGATTATGTGTATATATACATGCTGTTTGTAAACATATTTGATTGAAGAAATAAATTGAATTGAATTGAATTGAATATTACGAGGAGTATTGACGATGTTTCTTGATAATTTGATTGATTCCGTGGTATTATTTCTTGATATGGATAATTGCCTACGATTTTTTAAATTGCAAGATATTATATTATAAATTGGACACTCACGGCTATTAGCTTGATGTGTACCATGACAATTTGCACATTTAAAATTTGTATCAGAGCAGCTATCAGCTGCATGTGGACCACTGCATCTAGAACATATGGAATCTTTATGGCAATTGATACTAATATGGCCAAAAGACATACATTTGTAACATTGTAGAACTTTGTTAGAAGCCCTATATTTTTCCCAATTTACTCGAAAATAAGATATAACATTAATATTTAAAACCTGCCGAAATGCTGTACCGGGAGGGAAAAAATTTTACTACTACTACTACTACCACTACTACTACTACTACCACTACTACTAACGGATCGAATTCTAGTGATAAGGTAGGTTTTGTAAGCGATAATACAAAGCCATTATACTTTATAATTGGCATTATGCATACCAAAATAGAAGAAACGATACTGAATACGTTATGCGCTTTAAGCGAGGAAATTAGTATGCAAAATTGCGATCGAGTATAACGCTCTACATAAAAATATGTGTACCAATTATAAGTGTATGTGTGCACGAGCTGGAAGTTAAAGAAAAATACAACACCTAGAATATAGACACAGAAGAGTCCCGTTACATTAAAAGGAAGTCGTACATCTGGTGAAACGTAATAACCAAAATCCAGATATGCGCAATGTCAGAGGTCATCACCAAAACAAGCAGTCTTTCCTTTATGTTCTATTTGCCAGTACCATTACTCGAACAGTCACAATGCGGTTTATTTTGTTTTGCTTATCGCATATAAATAAATGCGCAACTTCCCGCCAGCCAAAGTATCGATTGAAAGTGTCTACATAACACATATATAAAAATACATCAACATATAACACATGTTTGGCTATGATACTTATACATAATTACATTACGTATTCTCGATTTACCCCTTACTTAAGTCTCCAAACTATATTGCGTCGCAGTACACTTTTACTACTACAGAACATTCTCGCAATCTGAAAATCGCGGTTTCCCGGAAGACTTTTGATCTTTTTACGACGTACCTTTGATCTCAATGCCAGAGTGCTTCCTGCGTCTCGAAACTTTACCTAACAGTTCCTTGTTAGTTATTACGGCAATCTGGCTGTACGCTTAAACAACAGGGGGAACAAAAAATTATATATATATATATATATATATATATATATATATATATATATATATATATATATTGGAATAAGTGTAGCGTAACGAAGTAAAATTGACAACACCTGCCTTAAGTAACACGCGATATTTTAAAATAATACCATCATACGCTATATAGATATATTTATTTTCAGACATACAATCATACTTATATATATATGTATATGTATGTGAATGCGAGGTGTGTACATTATATATATATGTGTGTGTGTGTGTGTGTGTGTGTGTTGTATAAATTTTATATATATATATATATATATGTATATATATGATAAACATTATTATTTATCAAACAGGAGAGTTATTTGGAAATATGAAAAGGATGTGATGGATGTTAGTAATTAATTTTGGCATCCCATGAGGTTCAGTTGTTAGACCGGTGTTGTGGAATTTTTTATATTCTAATATGGGGCATTAGCAGATTTAACAACAATCATGTAAGCTTACGTTTGTACAGCTAAACGACTTACTCTTATTATATAATGTTCATTTATGTAGCAAATCGAATGTAAATTTGAAACTATAAACGTGTTCAAATCTATTTTCAAATATTCCAACTTCAATGAACGATACCTGTCATACTAGTTTCATATTAAGTTCCGGCAGCATTGAACCTTATGCGAAAATATAACTAGCCTTTAAAGGTTGATGAGTTTTTGAACAAGTACCTTTCTATCCGGTACCAATATTTTTGTAAAAGTATTCGCACTAAGTTTCGTAGATGATGAGTATATGCATACTTTGTTGTTGGCTTCACCTGATGCGGTGATTGTGTAAAAAATAACACGAACGCGATACAATACTGTTCATTTAGATAACGTTGCGCTGCGATTCGATACGATACACCGTACTAGTGATATTCAAGAACAAATGTACTGCACCCGCGCTTATTATCATAATATATAGTCATTATAAACAGTAAGAACATCGGAGATACTTGGGCTAAAGAAAGGAATTTCAGTGCCATATTGAAGATAGTTAAATTGACTTCATCGAATAAAAGAAAAACAAACACTCGATGATTAGATCCGGATTAATCTTTCAGAGATCCGGGACTAATCACTTAAACGCTTTACAAGGGAAAAACCATAAACCCAAATACTGTAAACACCGACATAACTCAACTCGTCATTAATTCAAAAACCGTAAACCGCGAGATATTAAACCCACATAACCAACTCATTATTTATCCAATTAAATTAAAACCGTAAATTTCATTTCAGTTAATAGTTTTGGCTCAACAGTCGGGCTACGTGGTTTTAACGATTTGCGGTTTACGGTTTTTGTGTTTACGATTTTTAGATTAATGACGAGTTGGGGATTATTACGAGTGAAGGCTATGTGCGTTCGAAGTTTTTCGGTATATAGCATTTGGATTTTTTCGATTTTGTTTAAATTTTGCGGCTATACAAAAAAAAAAGTTTCTCCGCGGGAAGAGGCTACCCATTTTCATTGAGCCCGATGCTGATGCCCCCCTATAACCCTCTACCCTTTTAAATCGGGCACGTCGATAACTGAAGGAGTATCGGCTTTAATAGAGGTGAGAAAATGATTCGAACGTCATGAAGAAATTTTAAGGAGTAAATGATCGGTGCTTCGACGAGAGCGTTTTAAAAATATCGATCAACTTTAAAGTATGTTAAAGTGGTAAGATCTTCAAATAATCATAAAATTCGAAAGAAGAACTACTAATAGACAGAAATTACTGGCAAACGGTTGTGCTGTAGAATCGCACAAGTATCTGGACACCTTGTTGTATTGAAATACGAACAAAAATAGCAAGACATGAAAACCTTATGAAAAAGATAGTGATCTTCGACTGCGCCTTATAATATCTTGTCAACGTTGTCCTATCTCACGAGAACGTGCGTGCTTTTACATAAACGTCGAAAAATAATGGAAGCCCTCGAATAACGTATTGAAAATAAAGTACTGAAATCACATCCGTAGGAAGTCGAGATGTTCTACACAATTTTAATCAGGAAACTTTAACCGTCTAACTAGATATAGAAAAGTATCAACAAATTAGTCGAAATGGTAAAATATAAGATGAACACCGAGAAAAAGAAAAACATCCAGCTGAATTGCAGAAGTTCGTAAAAGGAAAACTGAAACATGTCGCAACATTTAAGTCTAACCTGTGATCATCGCTAAATGCCCAGTAAGACGTACGACTGAAGAAAATTAATGTATTTTATGAGAGAATAGATTGAAGAAAATATTACGCATGGTCCGCACTCTTATACGTGAGTGGTAAATGTATGTACACGGAAAAGCATATCTCGTCATTCCTAAAATGTTTGTTAATCTGTGGCAGGGTCGATGAAAACGGTTCGGGAAACGTATAAAACAAATTAGTTCGTACATTCTGCGCAACGAACAGCATATCATCTGAACAGAATGGAAAAAAGGACGGGGAAGAAAAAAGTATTTTTCGGCTCCGAACTATTAATCAATCGGGCTAGAATCACAAAAGTAGAACAATTATTCCAAAAAAATTCGAAACCCATTAAAACGTCGATTTCGTGAAAATGGTATGTTCGAATCGGGTTGCAAAAAGTAATAAGATTAATTATTATAATTCGAATTTAATCTATAACCGTTTACTTCGAAATGTTTAAAAGATTTATAACACGAATAAAGATCTTTTCGGCGAGTAATAGTAATTAAAATACTTTAAGCGTATAAAACGACTCTAACCTCTATCGATAGAGTAATAGCAGGAATTTTGCCCGTAGATTTAGAAATACGTAAACATATCGATATATTTTTTTATCGAAAACAATATTAAAAGAAAAAAAAAACTCTTAAAACGTCTTGGCCTAGCGAAAAGAGGGAAACGGTGTGTATAGTGTGTAATTCTGCGGACACGGTTTGCCACATATCCTGAGCGAGGATGTAATTGCAGGATTATAATCATGAAAGTAAATTAGTAAATAAGACGGTGGCAATAAACTTAATCGGATTATTAGATTTTCATAGTGTGTAACTAATTATTAAACAAATATCTTCAAACCGAAGGTTGGCAAGTAACGTACCAATGTGCAACATCTCGTGCTCTGACTAACTTTCCGCGTACGGCCTTTTTCGTTTTATTTCATCCATGAACCTCCATCACGGTCTTCCTCTTTCGAGGTTATCTATTGTTTTTCTATTACGTTCATAATGTTGAATGTCGTGTAATATGTTCGGAATTTCTTCTTATTTTTTTTTTTTATTAACTCTGGATATTAGCTGTTCGGTATTTTATCGGTCCATTTTGTTTTTTAACACGCGTCGCTAATACCACATTTCAAACGTCCCTAATTTGCTTTTGTCTTGCTTCGTCCACGTTTCACATTCGTAAAGTACAATACTGCAAATGAAGCTCTTTATAAACGGTTTTCTAATTTCCAAGCCTATATAGTGTTTTCTAAATGCGTTCTTTACTCGGATTACTGATCTGCCATTATTTGTTACTTGTCTGCCTGTCTGCCTAGAAATTCCTTTATCCCATTTTCTACTATCTTCGTCCGATCTCCTTTTTCATCGCACCTTAATACTTGATTTTCATTAAACACATTCGGTGTTTAACAATATGTTTAAATCGTTGATCGAATTTTAAAATTTTTATTCGATAACCGGCGCTACATCATCCGCGTATCTAATTGTCTCGTATGTTAGTTTATTTTTAAAATCCTTCATTATCAATATCAGAAAAGCGCCTCGTTGCTATTTCTATATAAATGTTAAACAGCGATGACTGACAGCAAACTTTTCTAAATCTATTATTTATTTCGGCGCTGGTTTTTTTTTTCATATATCCTGATTTATGGATTTTTATACAGTTCTAATAGTATTGTTCGGTTCTTGAATTCTATATTCACGTCTTTCAGACGGCGAAACGCAATGTCCCGGTTAACATTATGAAACGACTTCTCTACGTCAACGAAGGCTCATCTCCGGTGTTTTCCTATTAACATCCTGAGGAACGTCAGGTATAATTCTCGTTCCCCTATTTTTTCTAAAACCAAATTGATCTTCAGGTAGGTTCTATCTTCCTTTTTATTCGTTCATAAATTATCTTAGAATTTTTTATGCACGAGAAGAGTACGGTACTGCTCGCGTATTTGAACACTGTTACGAACCAACCAAAAAAAAAATTGATTATTTTCACGAATTGCGTCTCCGGTAATAAATCTATTTTTTTTCTTTTTTTTACTACAGGTCGAATCAGCATACGATAATTTAATAATTAGTTCGAATTTCGTATTAATAAATACCTCGTTAAGCGTTCAAAGAACTATAGCAATAAAATCCTACAGAACTACTTTAGTATTGTCATTGCAGAAATCAAACCATTAATTTTAGATATAGAGAAACATATTTTTCATGAAAAATAATATAAAATTCAGTAAGAATATCGACAACCCTATTTCGTTCGTGAACGAAAACTTTTAACGTTTAAACAGTCTATGTATTAAGCATTATACAAATAAATTTCAAAGTGGAATGAATATTATAGCTAAAAATGTTTTCCCAGACATTAAAAAACGATTCGGTAATACATCATTTACACTTAAATTTTTTTTTAAACGTACAATTTATTACTAATACGGCTTATTTAAAGATTATTTATACAAATATTACACACTCCGACAACTGTGTAACGTGTTACCGATACTGTTAAGCAACTCTTTCCGTCTGCAATAATCGTAATAAATATTTCAGCTATGATAGAGTAATTAAACTGTTGAAAATTTTTTTCACCATTATAGAAATAAATCATCGTAGAATAAATATGCCCCCTAGCCTACATAATGTTTATATTGTGGAGTGTAGTGATTTTTTAATAATTTAAAAAAAAATTACAAAAATCAGTAAAAAACAACTAAAACTATATTTTCTTGAAATTCACAAAGCTAATTTAAATATCGCTCGATAATGGCGTAGTTGCCGAAAAGCGTTGTGAATTTCAAGAAAATATAGTTTCATTGATTTTAACTGATTTTTGTAATTAAACTAAGTATACATGGTATACAAATTAATTTAATCTTAATTTTACGCAACTTCTTAAAACAGTTTGGAAACGAGATAATGTTATCGATAAAATTAAATCATCGTATATGCTCGAAAGAAGATTTACAGGAGGCTGCAACATCCGAGCCATAGCTGAGATGATCGACAAACTTCGAACGGAGAAGGCGTACAGAAGAAGAAGAAGATTATTATATTTCTTCTAAAGTTTCGACTCTATTACTATTTCATATTTTCCGGATATATTAAATTAGATTTTTTTTTTTTATATATAAATTGCAATCTAGCTGAAACAGCTCAATTGAGATGTGGGGAATAATAAAATGGGTCACACGACGCGTTTGAAACGATCGGTAACGTTCAATTTAAATTCAGGTTGGACTCCCCGATATTTCGACTAATTGAACGTATTATTTCTAGAGGAATTATAAGCATCTCGGTATAAAATTAAATATTACGTAGTTGTTGATAATTTGTGTACGTTCTGTTCGCCGAGTGGGAATTTTTTAAAAATTAATCATACGAATATATCGATATCTTTCAGAGCATACTAAATAAAATCATCGTAATGCGTTGTTACAACGATAAATTAAAAACCGGATTTGAAGTGAAAACACGTACGAATGTCCCGTATACGGTACATTTAATATATATTTTTATAATAACGGACACGTTCGATCGACATTCTCATTATTAATGGAAATTACGTGGCCGATGTTATAATTTATCAAGTTATGAGAACATTAAATGGAATTGGAGTGATATGTTAGCAAAGATTAAACAATTTTTAATGGCATACTAACGGTTGTAATTTTGAATACAGTTAGCGCTCTGGCAAAAGTAGATTAAAGTTTTTGCGACGTCGTACTGAAATTCGGGTAAAGCAATTACAGGTAAAATACTGTGTTCATGTTTTAATGTAATTCGAAATTGCGATACGCTCGTAGGAAATATATAATTAATTTATTGAAATTATCATTCAATTCCGTTAGATTTATATTAATTAAGTATTTCCGAGATAGTTTTCTATGAAATTGTGGATTTTTCCAGTTGTTGCGTTTTCATATAAAGTAGTACACGCCGAAAATTAGTTAAATCATTACATACCATATTTCTAACCTTGTACTGGTGCGTAACGTGTTTATTGAAATATGACAATGATTTCATTCATCAGCTTTTTGATAAAGTAATTTTTCTTCTTCACTATTTTCTGTAAACACGTCTGTCATTATACCACTTAGAATTCAGCTAAAATAATACAGGAATAAATTATGTTAGCAAAGATTAAACAATTTTTACTAAAATTTTTACTAATGGATTTTCAACAGTACTACACTACAGAAAATCAGAATAAAGGGAAAAAATACTTCGCTTTGGTACGTACGATTTCCAATATGGTTTCAATTATACCAGAACGTTTCGAGGGATTATATATATCAACTTTATTTCGACTACGTACTTCACATTTTGCTAAATGATGCCTAATTTCCGATGGTACATGTGACTTTCCGTGTTGACGACTGTATTGAGCATCAAATTTGGATTTGTCCGCTAAAGCACAGAGATGAGATGTTATTTAGTATTTTACAAAATTGTCATACATTACCTATGACCATTGAATTAATTGTTTCCGATCCATCGTCTTCTGTTACAATCAGTTTATACAAATTTATCTAGTGGCATGGATATATAAGATAAAGGTGTAAACTAAATGGCGCGAGCTGAGTAAAAAAAAATCTATTAAAATTACAGCAGACAGTGACCGCGAAATATGACTTTTTCATTTTTTCTAGTTGTTTTTTCCAATTATTTCTGAAATTGAAATGTATAATTTCGAGTAAAAAAAACAATTTGTAACGCGAGACTGAAAGGGTTAATGACGTCTCAACTGATGACCGATATTTTAAAATCAAATTTATGTAAATAACGACTACGTACGAGTAGGTATACGAATCGTCATATTAATTTTCATTCTAGGCATATTAACAGATATGCGTCTTCATACACGGTGACGCGATTAAAGTCGTTTTCTTTAAAAAGAATAGATGTCTAATAAATAAAATCTAATAAATCTGATGTACGTAAGTTTTGTTCATAATTTTACAAATTGACATTTTTACTACTTTCATAAAATGTGTGAGTAACTATACGAAGACGTTTGGGCTTCAAACCCTGTTTCTGCTATGAAAATGATTTTTTCTCTTTTTTGGATTATATTCTGAAACATTCTACCAGCTTTTCCAATTTGAATTCTTAATTTTTACCGGCCGGTATTCCATAATGATACGATGACCCCCTCCCCAGGTTATAGCACCCATATTCGAACGAATATAATATACATATACATGTTTTGTTTTTTGTGTGTGTATAGATAAGATATTCATACATACATATATATATATTCACGCTTTATTGTGTGCGTGTATTAAGTTATAATATCGTTTTCTTCCACTCAATTTATTCCGGGCCATTAAACTTTGATTTAAAAGGTCGTTGTTTTCGAAACGATAAAAATAAAAAAGTCGGCATTTTTTTGTTTTGTTTTTTTTCGGACGAGTAAGAAGGTCGAGCGAGCTTTCGAATTAAAAGGCCCGGCTATATAACAATTCGATAGAACGTCGGAAGTATATATACACATTCGCGCTGTGAGCAAAGTCTACATTTTCAACTTACGTCTGACGTCGATCGTCGAACGTGATGTTTTCGATAGAGATGGAACTATAGCGAGGTTGATAAGGCGAGAGAAAGATTAACGCTGGTAGTAAGTAATTCGATAGGAAGTTTCCGAGCTAGCGTATACGTCGAATTACGTTTAAAAAAAAAAACAAAATAACATTAATAGTAATAATAATAATGATGAATAGTAAAATAGAATAAGAATAGAATAAAAAATAAAAAAAATAAAAATAGAAAAATATTACGAACGAAATATATCGTCTTCTCCTTATATCGTCTTATTTACTCCTTCGCTGCGATATCGTCATCGGCATTCACTGTCGACTATATATATCCAATTATATACAGAAGATATATAGATATTGTCTTCCCTTCTATAAGTTTCGTTTCTAGAAAGTACGGGGATGATTGGATACTACGTGCTTTTCTTTCCTAAATTGTACTACAAAAGTGCATTTGATACGGTCCCTTGATTCGCCTTGGAGTTAGTTTTCGCTCCCTGTACAGACTGACGCGTTAGCATGTCTAGGAAGTAATTCGCGATAGAACGGAATAATACAGAACCGATTTTTTTTTCTAAATTCGGAGTTTCGTTTTTTTCCCTTTAGTGGATTCGATAAAGGCGTCGTATCGAGTAAAGTCGATATAATCTACTTTTATAATTCGTAGCGATAGTCGACAGAATTTAATCGTCGACGTTAGGTACATTTTGGGCAGACGTCAAAATTTGAAACTGGATGTTGAAATTACGAATTAATAGAAGTACGTAAGCAGAAAATCCGGAAATGAAAAGTAGAAGTGAAATTTTAACTAAATTCTATATAGAGTTTTTTTGTAATTTTTTATAACGTGGTTAGACGACAGGTGTTGATATATATACGTATATATGTGTATATATTCTTCTTCATCGTAGGCTCGATCCGAGCATCGTGATACTATGAAACCTTGATTTTATGTAACTGCGTCCGCCATATGTTTCGGTCCTCTGCATATCGAACCGCTTGCTGGAATGATGTAATGTTTAGCAATTCTTTGATTCCATCCGTATATCGTGTAGGCGTTCTTCCTTGTTTTCGCCGACCTTCGACTATACCCTCCAAAATTAACTTTCCCAAACTATTTTGACGTATGATGTGACCGAAGTAAGTTACTATTCGCTGCCTTACTACATCTCGCAGTCGTATTTTTGGACAGATTTCCTTCAACACCGACAGGTTTGTTCTCTTTTCGGTCCAGGGAATCCGCAGCATCCTTCTCCAACAGAACATTTCAAAAGCATCTATTCGCCGGACATCCATTTGTTTTAAAGTCCAACATTCCGATGCATACAGAAAAACCCAAAAAGACTAAGGTGTCCATGAGGCGAATTTTTGTATTCTTCTTTATGTCGTGGCTCTTCCATACTCTTGTCAGTTGAGCCAATGCATTTTTTGCAGTTCCTATTCTTCTTTTAATTTCATCGGTCGATCCTCCATCTTTGGTAATTACTGAACCTAAGTATACGAATTTATCAACTACCTGGAAGTCATGCCATTGCTGGATGTTATCAGAGTTGTTTCGATTAATAATCATTATTTTAGTTTTGTCTTTATTTATTGTTAAGCCTACAGCTTTGCTTATGGTTTCCAACTTCCGGAGTAAAACCTGTAGATTCTCTTCAGTTGAGGCAAATATGGCAGTATCGTCAGCGTATCGTAAGTTGTTAATGCATGTTCCTCCTATTTTAACTCCATCTTTCCATCCATTCATGGTCTCTTTGATTATCCATTCACTGTATATGTTAAATAAAATAGGACTTAGTATGCATCCCTGACGTACTCCTTTTTCAGGCTGAAATTTCTCAGATAGCTTGTTATTTATTTTCACTTTTCCGCTTGTGTTTTTATATAGTGATTTAATTAATTCTATCAAATGTTGTGATACGCCAGCTTCCTCTAAAACTTGCCATAATTTTACCCATCTTACACAATCGAACGCCTTTGCGTAATCTATAAAGCATATCTAAATTGTAATATTGAATTCCCGTCATTTTTCGATTATCTGTCGCATATTTAGAATTTGATCCCTTGTGCCTTTTCCTGGCATAAACCCTGCTTGTTGCCATGATATTTGTGGTAGTACATAAGGTTTTAATCTCTCAAGGATAATATTCAACATTACTTTATTAGCATGTGACATCAATGCTACAGTTCTGTAATTCTGACATATGTCTCGAGGACCTTTTTTATGAATCGGGACATAAATTGACGTTGTCCAGTCTCTTGGCCATATGCCTGTAATCCATATTTTTTTACATATGACATGTAAAATTTCTACCACTGAGTCCCCTAAGTATTTGAACATTTCTGTTACAATTCGATCCTCTCCTCCTGCCTTATATGCCTTAAGTTTCTGTAACGCATTTCGCGTCTCATCCTTTAGCATCATGGGTTCAATTTCCATTATTTTACTGAAAATTTCCTTTGCTTCTTTTTCTTCTCCGTGTACTTTCATCAGTTCCTCGCAATATTGACGCCACCTAGATCTTATTTTGTCTTCTTCACATAGTGTTTCTCCGCTTTCACTTTTTATTCCTAAGTATTGTAGGGTGAAACGTTTCGTTATTATTTTAATTTTTTTAAACATATCTTTAACTTCATTTGCGTTTTTATTTTGCTCAATATCCTTACATATGTTATTCAGGAATTTATTTTTATCATTTCTGCATTGTTGCTTTACTTGTTTATTAATATCACGGTATTTCTGGGCCATTTCTTCACAATTAATTCCTTTATTTTTAATATATTTACGCATCTTTATCATTGCCCATGTTTCCTCTATGATCCATGGTTTCCTTCTACTGTGAGATACCATATTAACATTTCCGGTAGCTTCGTTTGCTCTTTCTAATGCACACTTTGTATGTTCCCAAATGCTATTGGCATCATCATATTGATGTGTTAATCCTATTATTCTTTGTAGCTCTCGCATAGCTAGGTTTTGATAACAATTGTTATTTCGTAAATGCCATCTGTTAGGTACATTTTTTTGGGCTTTACTATATATATATACGTATATATGTATATATTTCTTTTTATTTATTTATTTTTAAATTCAACAAATATTTATTTATAACAACTTATACGTACACATTTGTATATTTGTTATTTAGCTACGATGCATTAGTTCAGTCGCAGCAACGTCTATGCAAAGCGATATTGACATAACGATTAAACCACTTAACATTATAAATATTTAAACCCACCGATTTATTTATTACTATTTGATCATTCACAAGCGAGCCACAAAAAACGACTAATTCTATCAACATCTTCGGTAAAAGCACATTCAAATAGAAAGTGTTCAACCGATTCGATGCTGGAACCGCAAAATAAACAAATATCTGCTGATCTTGATGATCTTATATTATATGTATATATATATATATATATATATATATATATATATATATATATATATATATCCATCTGTTATTTCGCTTGCTCGCCCGTTTTGCGGGTTAACTCCCCATATAAACTGCGCCAATAGAAGTTTCACTTCAAAAAGACAAAAAGTATATTTTATAACATTCATTAAGCGTCTTTTCCATATCGGAGGTAGGCGACTACTTACACATATTTTGGTGTACAGTGCAAGTAGCGTTCAAGGCAATCGTAACATGGCGTTAGTGCCGATAGAAACACAAGAGCACACCCGGGAGAAATGTTTGTAATCGCTTTGTTTCCACGACACAATGAAGCCGCGCGTTTTTTTGTAGTGTACTATATTGAGCGCTTATATAGTATTTATGCTTATAATGTAAATGGTAAATAATTATATAATAATAATAATAATAATAATAATAATAATAATAAAACAAAAGAATGACACACGTTAAGCGATAAGTAAATATAGGATAAATAATAAAATTAAGCCACGTGTAACGTTACACAAAAAGGTTATTACGTTTAAGTCTTTTATATTTACTGTATATATATACACTGTATATATACTGTTCTTCGTTTTGATGATTTTTTTGTGAATTATAATCTTAAATTAATATGCTTTAATTTTATATTGTTTATTTTTAAATATTCACTTGATAATGGCCTAACAGCCGAAAAGCTGCGTAATTTTTCAAAAAGAAAAAACTTTAACTCCTTTTCTTTGTTGGTTGTTTTTTTATATTGAAGTTGCCTAGAATTGTAATTCCCTAACGATAGAAATTAAATCATTATCACGTACTATATCTACAGAACTTTTAAATTGATACAATTTGTTAATTGATCAACATACGTCAGTAATGAACACAATGTTCAATAATCACGTCCGCAGACTAATAACACGGATATCGCCAGGAGATAGAGTTCGTATTCAGATTGATTTCCTACTAATGAATAGGCGTTTGTTTTCAGCGTGCAAAAACGCGAAAACATTACCGGGGGCGGAATGCGGCTCAGCTCATAGATTATTAATGATGGAAATTAGGTTGAAACTAAATGTTAGAAAAAAAAGGTCGCCATTAACAAACATGAAAATTTTAAATCCATAATGGTTTGAAGCAGGTATGAGATGACATCTTAATTTTAGCAAGCCACGAAGATCCTCAAGAAGCATCAAGATTTATACAGCACCATCTTAATAGCATTCAGCTGTTAGCGGTTATGTGGAAAATTGAAATCAGCAATCAAAAATCGGTTCATGTTTCTTTCACAAAACGATGTCAAAATTGCTCACCAATTTTTTATAATGGTCACGCTATAGCACAAGTATGTCAAGTAAAATATTTAGGGCTCATTTTAGACCGGGGTTTAACATGGAACCCTCACGTTATTAATACAACGAAAAAACTTGCATTGTTGATGAAAAAATTTACCTACATCTAGGTCGAACCTCTAAGCTAAGCCTTGCAAATAAAGTACTATTATATAACACTCTTATTGCTCCTGTTTGGAAGTATGGACTTGAATTATACGGATCATCATCTCCGCAAGATACAATTTCAGTCAAAGACGCTGAGGGTAAAATCGCTCCCAGAAAATTTTAAAAATTCAAAACGGAATTTTAAGTTCGCGATTTCTCGCTACAGTACATTATTACATTAATGATGGATCCTTATGTCTACCTTCGTCTAATGTAAACTCGAACCGCCCATTTATCATACCACCCTTAAAAACAGCCCGAACCATTTTCCCCCATTTTCTTGATGGATATTTTGTTTAAAAATACGATTGTAACGTCATTAGACGAGTATTTCAATACCACTTAACTTTCGTATAACCAATTTTTCGTGATTTATCCCGAAAAAAGTCGAATTAGAAAAAAAAAGAACCGCAAGGGTGTGACATTTTTGAGTTCGATTTTTCGCGGTTTTTTCGGTTTTTACAATAGATGTTATATAGTTACACATACATTAGAAAACCGGACCGTTTGAATGTTCATACAGCCCTTGCAACACTCGATCAAAGTTGTGGATTGCCCCTACTTGTCAGCTATATTGTTCGGCGGGTATTCTCATCGGATCCTAGAAGTCAACATACACTTTAGATTAAACTCTATGGGATGAATTTTCGAAAAAGTCAAAGTTTTGAGTTTTGAAAAAAACCCTCCACCACAAAAATTCGAATTTTGATTTTAGCGCCAGTAGTCAATTTGTATATTAATTTAAATATATTTTAACGGTTGAATATCGATTTTCGATACGATTGAATAATTAGCCGTTTATTAATCGGGTTTTGAAAAAAAAATTCTTTTAGTCGTGGCCATTTATGGACCGCCTAAATACCTTAACTATAAGGGGGGGAAACATTCGGTTAATATCTAAAGAAAAATAAAGAAATAACGGTACATTTAAATTTCGACTATTCTTAACTCCATTTCCGCGTCCAAAGGCCACTTCCGATACTATCGTCTATACTCTGTATAATTATATCTATCGATTAGAAAGCTTAAATTATCTTAAAAACCACTTTACGAGTTTTGAAAATAAGCCTAAACGCAGATTTTCGTATTTGCAAAAGTCTTTAAACCATAGTTCCTTTGCGACCTTTTGTCCGAAATGGAGGGTTTATATATCGAATGAAAGCTCTTAAAGTATACTTTAAATAAGGTTATGTACGTTAGTTATATAGCTTTCAAAAAAAAAAAAAAAGGAGTTATGGGCGCTGGAAGTTCATACAAAAGCTAATATATATTAAAGTAAAAAAAAATTATATCGCTTGTCGCTTAAAAATGTTTAGGAAAGCGGCTTTAAAGCTCGTTTAATATATTTAAATAAAAATTTTGCAAATTGCAAAAGTTTTCAAATTTTGATTTCTTCGCTCCCCTTGACCGGAACTGGAAGATATGAACGTATGCGTGTTTTAAAAAAGGTTAGTACGATAACATTGTAGGATGAAATAAACGGAACTATAAGTAGCGGAAGAACGAAAAATATAAAAAATCCGATATATATCGAATTTCGGACTTACCTACAGCCGGTCCGATACACCGGACAAGGTGGGGTCAAGTTCGGGCATGGCAATGGTCATTAGTAAAAAAAAATCTAATAATGTCGATAATGACGATAGGAAAACGGCTTTAAGGCATAGACGAGTTTTTGCATTTTTAAAGACATCGCGAGTTGGAAATTTTGGTCATACAGCCAATAACGTTCTGAGTATTACGTCGTTTAAAAGGAAATTAGCCTGACTTCATTTCCTCAGAAAAGACAATTTCTGGCTAAATCGCATTTAAAGTAACGAAACGGACGTTGGAAATTTGCAAAATTTTGCGATTTTGACGCGACACCCGATAATAGGTCAACTTTGAAAGAGGAAATGCCAGTATTAACAAATAGAGTCGTACACCCAAGAAACTTCACTCCAAAAATACAGAATCTTTATGCGCTAATTAATTCCTATCTCGTTGTTACATTCACAGAGTGTATTTTAAAATTATTTTAACCGACTAAAATATAAAACAAGCAAAAGAAAACTAAAGATAATGGTTCCCAAAGCGAAAGAGTTTCCATTTTTTAAACAGGTTGGTTCCCTATACCGAACTTTGTGGCAGTTTATTGTATAAAAAGGTGCAGCGAACTAGTTTTCTTATTGAATAATAATGCAGCTGGGACAAGAGAAAATAAACATTTTAAAAAGAAAAGTGTGTGTAGCACAGAGATCTGAGAGAGCAAACAAATTAAATAAGCAAATAGTGGCACCGTACGGTATAATCGGGTCAGAGTAATAACGGCCGAGCGCTGTGCGTTTTTTAATAGAGCAGCTAGCTAATAACGAACCCAAACCGATGTCCGGTAAGAAAATATTGGCCGGAGGATCCCCATTCAGCCGTTTCCGCTCGAGCTATTCCCTGGTACACCGTTTTAACCTTCGCAAAAAATTCCTTAGATGCTCTGAGAAATTACCTTTAGAGTCTTAATTAACTACCCAGGTACTAGTATCAAGTGAAAAACGGAATATATATATATACACGTGTTTTATGTACTATCCAAAATGATCTATTTCATAGTCGCAACTCTATTTATAAAGCGTAAATGAAAATTCCAGATCTTCCTACTGGAAATCGAGAACATTTTTAACCTCTTAGTCTGCGGTGCCAGAAATTTGCAAGTCCCACGATGAATTATATCGCCGCATAGCGCGAAGAAGCGAAATACATACGAAGGTGAATAATTTTTTTGAAAATTCGTTTCAACTTTGTTCACTAAGGCAAAAGTTAAAAGTTCGTAGCAAGTTCCTTTTTTTTCAGCTGACCGTGTCTTTTTTTTATTCTTTTTAAAAAATTATCGTTTTTTTTTGTTCGCAATAATTTCCTATTACAAAAGCGAACGAAACACTACACATACATACATACTTATTGTTATATATATATATATATATATATATATATATATATATATATATATATATATATATATATATATGTAAGACCAAACCTGCAACCAATTTTGTTAAAAGTATCAGAAATTCTCTAGGCTAGTGTATTATTCATGAACGAAATTGCAACATCGGCCACGGGCTTATCTAATACTCGGTAATTCATTCGACCGAGGTAGCCATTTAACGAGACCATCCAATACTATACACATACACATAGACCTATACACATTTTATAGACATATATATATATATATATATATATATATATATATATATATATATATATATATATATATATAGTATTAAATTTCGTAACTGCACCGAAATGTTAAAGTGTTTTAAAGGGACTGTACTCGAAATTCTGTATAAATTGTTTTGAAAGACTTTGTCACACTATTCAAAAGCTACCTTTCGTCCAATAGGCATAAAATAAATTGAACAAAACAGATACCCTTATATTTGTATGTACACTTATTGTTATACACGTATATTTATATAAATAAACACGCATATACTATCTGGGCAAGTTTACTATGAAGGTCATAGGAATGTGCCACTTTAGTAGCGATCGTGTGAAATTCTTACATGTTAAATAGATTTCTTTTTATTATTATTATTATTTAGAAAGAAATCCAATTCGCCCTTTAAAAAACGAATTCTAAAATACACATATGTATGTGCATTTACAGATGAATCACTACTTTTTACATTTTAAAGTAGAAAGCAGAGCACACGTCTATGATTATACATTAGTTGCCAACACATACACGCAGACAAAAGCGTGCGTAATATACATACCCATATATATATATATCGACGTGTATGTTTACATGCATATGGAAATCCGTAAGCTTATCTTTTGGAAGAAATATAGACGATAAATCTTTCAACTGACTGAATCCGGGTTGTGCTCGTTTCACAAGTTTCTCCTCCTACGGTTGGGATTTTTTTCTTTTGTTTTCTTTTTTTATTTTTATTCGACTCTAAAAAACGGACCGAAGACGTTTTTTTTTTTGACTTTTTTTATTATGATTATTATTACGATTATCGATAAAACTGAAAATACAGATTACCTTCGTGTAATATACCGGTAGTATCGCGAATCGATCATCTAAATCAATCTTGTCCGGATTAATTTTTTAAATAAAAAATAAAAAAATAGATAACGAATTTGTAAATTTCAATTGTACTTATAAATTTATGACTTCCACATTTTTACCAGATTACTTGACTCCGAATGCAACGCTCGAAGTTTCATTTAAGTCAACATCTAGGATTGATAAGATAAGTTTGCAAAATTACCTGGAAAATTATAACAAGATGTATTCTATACTATATCAACAGTGAGTGAAAAATTCGCGTAGTTTATAGACATAACCAAGATTTCGCTATTATAGAAGTGGTGTGAAAGGTAAAAAGCGCCGACAAACTATTTCGAGATAACTGGCGATACATAATTATCTCGAGACAACGAAAGAATAATTTATGTGTAAGCTAACTAAATTATTTCCTCTCAACGTGAAACTACGCGCTGAATATGAAAGTTAATTTCGCGAAACAAAAAGAGTATTATATGAATTTACAAAAAAATATAAAATAAAAAAAAACAACCTAGGCTGTTGTAAATCACGTAATAGGAAAGCAAATGAAATATCGATGATAACGAGAAATTGGCTGATAAAAGAGAACATTAAGCAGTTGGCGTGCATCTAAAACAAATCATTGCATTACACTATGAAATCCTCTTTAAAAAAATATATGTAATTGTGGATTTAGGGATTATATATATATATATATATATATATATATATATATATATATATATATATATATATAATTGATTTAAATTCTATCGCATAAATAAGAGTTACCTTAAATTAATGATATATACGATGAATGTATCGTACAAAATTATGACATTGTTCCTCGAGGTAATATTTTATACTTGACCATATCTGTTTTCGATACATATCAATGACCAAATTCGAATGTGTCTCCGGTAAAAATTTTCATTATCCGAATTTCTAATACAATGATGGAGTACGTAACTGATCAGGAAATAAATAATCGTTTAATTGTAAATAAGTCATAAACAAACTTTGTATTGTATAGAGTTATCAGAATAGAAATACACGGCATGACGTTAAAATAACACTAGATAACAAGGATCTGTTGTCCAGTATATTGTCTTATATCTAGATCGTAAATTAAGACGAATTAAAAACATTCTCTTATGCGAAAACTGAAGTATCTATTTTATTAATCGAAATAATATTAAATAATTATTATTTCGCTTTGCAACCAGCCAGATGGGATTATTATTATTATTATTATTATTATCCTAAATTAACGTGCCGTGTACACCAGCTGAAGGAGTAGAGGAATTAGATTAAGGAATAAAGTCCTGATTTATGGAGAAACTAAAGAGAGAGGAGCTTTCATCTTTGAAAAGAGAGGGAGTGTGGAACGAAGGTTAAGCGATAATCTGTGAGGATGGTATAAAGGACAGTCAATGAGAATGTAGGAGACGGATAGAATAACTCCGCACACGGCACATTCTGGAGCAGATGTCTTGTTGATGAGGTATGCGTGAGTGAGCCGAGTATGTCACAACCGCAATCTGCTGATGATGACATCTTCTCTGCGATTTGGAAGGGATGTTTTCCAAGGCCGAGTTGAGTTCTTGATCTGACGAAGCTTGTTCGATTGAGGAGTCAGTTGAAGTCCATTTTTTATTTGTTTCTTCAGGTCGGATGCTGGAACTGGGATGTTTAAAGATGAAGCAGTATTTCTTGACGCTTGTTCGGCAAGTTCATTCTCATGAATCCCAGAGTGAGCTGGGATCCACATGAAGACGACGCTTCGATTTGGTTCTGCCATCACCAACTTTACTACTTCTTTAGCTACTGGGTGCTGATCGTGGCTGAAAACATCGTGGAGAGCATTGACGGCTGGAAGGGAGTCGGAACATACAATCGATGACTGCTGAGCAGGAGAGCTCATTATGAACTTCACAGCGAGGAGAATTGCGTATAGTTCAGCGGAAGTAACGGAAAGTGTCTCAGGAAGCGAATGACAGATGATGACTGCACCATCCTCGACAACTGAACAACCGACGGACCTATTGAGAATACTGATGATCCGTAGGCCCGAGTCATAACTTCTTGTTTTATTTCTTCAATAGATCGACCTTTCCTCCTGAGACTGATAATCGGATGATCTAGTCGGATCGGATTATCTTTCCACGGTGGAAGAACTGCAATTGAATAATCGATTAATTGCTTTTATTTTATTGCGCCTTTTGTTTGTTCTTTGAATTTAAGATAATATCCATATTATCAGTTTTTACTTTTTTAAATTATGAATAATACTTTAAACTTTAAGTTACATTGTAAAGTCTTTTTGTTATAAGATTTTATTTTTGCTTTTTTTTTATATATATGTATATATGTACATATATATATATATTTAGTTAATGCATAAACTCGTTACTTTTAGTTTGATGGAAGACTATGTATACTCAACCCTTCTTCTATCGCAATAAGCTAATTTTAAGTGTGGAGGTCTCTTCATTTTCCTTGAGACCTTCATCTTTTTATTTAAACTCCTTTTTTTTTAGTGTGTTTTATTGAGGGAGGGGGTTTTTAGTGGGTAAAAATCCCACACGCTGATTTCGGATCTCTTGCAGTGCATGCTTGTATGCGCTGCAAAAAAAAACAACTAAATTTTCTTCATTATATCAGTGTTTTTGGAAGATTTTCCCCCTCCCGCTTCAAAAAATAAAAAAATAAAAAAAGTCGATTAATTGCGACTCGAAATATTTATTTTATACTTGTACATATATATATATATATTGGATGGGCTGCTGAACAGAATTACCTATTACGATTTTGTAACGTGCGTTATTTAGGTATGCGCTTAAAAACCTTTATGTTAAAAACCCACTCGCAGTATAAGAATTATTCGAACCGCATCTTCTGATTATTGTTACGAAAAATAATAATATTTCCAAAATTGGAGTAGGGAAAAATAAAAAATTTGGAAATAAATCTACTAAATTATAAACGAATACGTAATGAGCTGATGCGTTATAAATTTAGAATCTGTGAGGTAAGTATATAATTCTTAAACTCATATACAGTATTTATTATATTGTCATATTTTACCCGTGAATCAGTTGCTTAACGAAGCCGTAATTTCTTGTACCGAGTGAAACACTCAGCATTACGAGTTTCACTTGGAACGACGTGCAGGTGATTTACATAAGTCTCTGAGTGTTTTCTTAGATAGGTAGACTAGGACGTGTGTGTGTGTAAATGAGCATCGGCTTGAACATAATACGCGTTATATTGATATTATCGTTCACTATAAGCACAACTAGTTTACAACTATGCAGTTTATTAACTCGAGTTTACATAAAAAAAAGAAATTAATGTAATGTATTTTTATTAATTTTTTGTTTACTAGAAAAAGGGTAATTATGAATATTATGTGTGTGTGTAAATTGTGTGTATATGTGTGTGAGGAGTGTATGTGTTTCGTACTTGTGTATGTTTGTAGCAAATAATTATAAATACATTGTAACGTCGTATATAACATTATAAATAAATGTAATTAGATCCGATTTTATCATTATAATTGTTAACTTTGTCTGTATTGGCAAGCTACTAAATAAATTTTACGCGATGATAATGATGATTATTAAGTCCTTATTATTATTAAAATATTCTAACTGGCACTTATTACATTCGGAATAATACTGAAGAGTTTCCATATTTACAATACGGTCAAAACTTACTAGCACCGCCAAATAGTAGTAGGTATACTTTATTTCCGTTTAAAATCTAACTAACGAACCGACCAAACAGTCATCCCTTTAAATAAGAAGAAAATACCTCCGACTTCTTTTTCCGCATTCGCAGTCAGTCCGGTAAACGGTAAAAAGGTTCATCGCTGATATTAATTTCCTTTTCGTACGCGTATCATAGAATTCGGTTAGTAAACCTACTACGTAAGGAGGTGTAGCAGTTGGTTCTGGCGACTTTTTGAAAGTGAACAAAGACCGATATATCGAAATTTAAGGAGAATTGAAATCGAAACCGCCGCGGCATCTTTATTAATTAGCGCCCGGCGATGAGGCTGATTAAAGCTATTATAATAATCCACCCTCTACCGATCCGCCATCCGGCGTTGCATGTTCGTATAACTTGCCAACTATATCGTGATCTTTCCGTAGGCTACTTCAAAGACTTATTCTCTCTCCGATTACTAATTCCTTTTACGACGACGCTTTTGTAGCATTCAGATTTTAAGGGAATAGCGTGGAACATAAAATTATATATATATATATATATATATATATTTAACTATACATGCTATGTCCAGCTCATTCTAAATTTCCTGTTTTAACCTTCTAAAACGTGACGTTACCACTTTTACTATTTATAACGTACACCCTTTGAACTTCAATTCGCAATAGCAACTAGCCGGCGATGAACCCAAATGTTGAACTTCGATCCTTTCCGAGCAGAATATAATAACGACGGTACGACAGCGTGCCAGTTGGAAAACTATTTCATCCCATTTTGAGCACACGGTGCTTTCTAAATATTTTCTATTCACAAAGTAGCCGAGATTGTACGATACGACCGCTAATTAAAGCTTCGAATGTGCCAGAGTTTTGTCAAGCCACAAGTCACGTGTATATATATATATATAAGTATGTATACATATTATATATGTACATCCATCAACATAAACATATACACAATACAAAACACGCACACAAACAAAGCAGAGTATCAAAAGCTATATTTTTATATTAGTGTTAGAATATAGCCGAAATTACGCGTAAACTAGACAAAGACGGATGAGCATGACCATCCGTCATATTGCTGCCTGCAAATGTACCAACTAGTTATAAGATGTCGATGGTAAATCAAAATATGAAATGACCGGGACATTTAGGTGGAGGTGAAAAGAAGTGTGATATATTATCTTGCAATTGAACGCAATATGAAGATTTTGTTATCAGCCGGTTGTTATATTTAACGATATAATTCTGAAAAGCCACACCGACAGGATACACTGAACTCCATTGGAATACTTGATCATATCTGAATTACAAACACACACGCGTATATATATTGCTCGGTATTTTCTTTTGTAAAATCGCACTTTTTCGGAAATTTATTTACATACGAATAAGATACTGATTAAATATTGAAAACTGTTACATATGTAACTATAACTACTTTAATAGTGTTGAATTTCGTTTCATAAATTTTCATAGTTAAAACCAAAAATTTCGGATTATATATATATATACATACATACATACATACATACATATATATATATATAAAAAAATGTATTTTGGAATTTTACGATAGAAATTTTTCCTTAAAATAATTCTACGTTAAATGGAGACGGTATCCGGGATATTTCGATTTATCAAGGCGTATGCGTTAAAAATCAAAATTTCTAATTTTATAACACACCAACGTTTAATGCGATCGAACTAAATTTTTCAGCTTATATTAGTTAATTATCGAAAAAAAGATCGAGTAAAAATCAAAAATTCTAACATTTTATGGAGATTTACACGGGGTTTGAGGGTCAAAAATTTAAAAATTCGCAATTTCCATACAGGTCATTTTATCTTTTAAACGTCACTCCTACTGCAGCAGCAGCTCGTGGGTACAGAAGAAATTTCATTGAATGTTTGCTGCCATCTGACGGTATAACAACAATTAAAGATTATTGGAAAATTATAGCATTAAGGACGCAATTTTTAATGTTCCCCGTGCATGGGTCGACCTTAAAATATTAAACCTACAGAATTGGTGAAAAAACTATGGCCTGATACTCTACTACGGAAACAACGGGAACGGTTATCATTAAGTTTTGCAATAACAGTCTGCTTAACAATGGCACACTAATAGCTGTAGAAGTAACAAATTGGTTATAGTGTAACAAACGAGATGAAGGTTTTGAAATTTTGATTGATGAAGTCATTGTATCTAATGTTCCGCAGTCCAATAATGGTAAAATTGATGATGATAAATAATGAAAATGCAAAGCTCAGCAATCAGTCGTTCAGAAGCTGAAATAATGTTAACGAAGTGCATCAATTGGTGCGAAAGACAAGAGCAGGCAAACTTTACGCAGATCCTACTTCTGGGAAAAAAAATGCGGAACATTAGCTCAACTGCAAAGGAACGGAAGAAAGTTATCGATTCTTTTAGGATGTAAACAATTTGACATAGAAACTGTGTTTCTAGGTAATTGTACTATATTGCGCTATGTTATACTAAATTTTTAAGTAATGTTATCCGACTGAACATAATTTTACAAATTTCTTCCTTAAATGATTTACAATCTGGTATATAGGTAATTTATTATGAAATTTCCGTTATCCGTCTATTCAATTATCCGTCATAGTACCTGTTCCGAGAGTGACGGATAAAAGAAATTCTACAGTGCTTAATACATTACGTGTATTTCATCCAAGATCATTAGAGTTGTTTCCGAAATGTTCATATATATTTGCTCTTTTAATAAGATAAGATATACATAAATGAATATATATATATATATATATCATGTTATGTGTATATATATATAGTACAAATATAAACAAATATATATTGTTTAACAATTCTACGCGTGAAGAGAAAAAAAAATGCATAAGGACACAGTTGCATATAAACCGCAGAGATGATGTTGTCAGAGCTGAGTCATACAACACTCATCCATTTATATCGGATCAACAGAACTCCGGTTCCTCAGTGCACCGATTGTAGCTTCACGCTTTCCACCTCGCATATTGTAATTGACTCTCCTTAGTACTCCTTACTCGGATTGTCTCTCAGCCCTCCCTTCACACTTCCTCTTCTATTTAAAGATTAATTCTCCTCTCTTACTAACCTAACCATGTTGTTACGCATGTCTCGTCTCTGCTCCTTGATTAAAGTTCCTTTCCATCATGCCCCTAGCCCTAGTTGCCGCACACGGCACGTTAATTTAGATTAATAATAATAATATATATAAATTACATATATATATATATTTTTTTATTTATTTATTTATTTATTTATTATGTTTACTTAGAGTATAAAGGTGTGCTCAAAAATAAAAGTAATTGTCATCTACCACGAAGAAATAATCTTGGAGAAAGACGAATATTAAATGGCGATAATAATACTTGGAAAATATTAAATTTTACCTAAGACAGCTTTCATAACGATATACTAACTCAAACCGAATAACCGAATTATTTTACCAAATAAGGTGAAGATTTGTGCCAAATGGATATTTTCTTTTCGATCTTAATCCCAATGTTTATGATTTTACTTTGCAGATTGGTACAGGCTGTTCGGAATACGATAGCCCGGTGAATTCTATTAACAGTTTACCTCCTGGAGTAGTTATATTAATATATATCTATCCAGCGTATTATTTGAAATTTATATTGGGCAATTTGTATAACCAAGTCATAATTTACACTGAGATCAATTCAGCCGCTCCTGACACATAGAGAATAGATTCAGATGCTGCTACGAATGGAACGGATGACAGATGGCCTCAACTCGCCCAGGATTACCAAAGCAATTGAAGGAAGACGGAATTTTATAGACAGACTCCAACCTGATTCTTAGGCTCCTCTCATTCTTATTACGACGTCACTGCTACAATCACCTGCGAGCGTCTTTCAATTAGTAGCTCGGTCCGCGAATGCTTATTTAACTAACGTCTTATTTTCAGCTTACCTACATATTTGCAGGATATTCCACTCTGCGCCACCCGTGGACGAGCCCCGTTAATGAGCTTTTTCTCCCTAAAAACACATATGCAACCCTTAACGCTGGAATTATTTTTATTACTTTTTCGCACTACCGTCACCTTATTAATTTTGAAATTACGTTATAGTCTTATATCGACTATTTTTAAACATCTTTCTTCTTAATGTACACGTAAAAGTTCACACAAGTGCTCTGCCTATTTTGAAACGTCACGATAGTACAAATATATTTAAAAAGGCGATGATACATTTCGTAGAAGTTTTGCGTTATTCCCGGTAACGAATTTTTGTGTCGGCACAAAAATCCCGCACGAATTTTAGTTTCCGTACTAGGACTTCTTGTTCTATTCGACAGTGTACGAACTAACAGTCTATTGAATTACTTGAAGTCATATTTCGTACGAAGAACGAGATGTTTGACAACTACGTGGGTGGTAGACTGATTTCAACTCGGGTAAATTCGGAATTTCAAACGTAACGTCCGCATTCCGAATAGTCTGGTAATTTAATTGTTTAATTAACGTTTCTATGCTGCAGTATATGACGCTGACGCGTAATCTACATTTTTCGATATCGCTTCTATTATTGTTATTTCGATAATAAGGCTGATGAAATTATTACTATCATTATGTTAAAGTTGTATTCTTAATTGGCGTAGGCTGTCCCGTCGTCGTATAAGTCTATGCGTTCGTTCTGATTCTTCTATTAATTAATTACCTAATTAATTACTTAATTAATTAATTACCTACTTCGGCACTTCTTGACTATGCTTACGTTTCAATCATAATATTTCCGGTAATCTCAGATCCTGCTTTAAAACTTCGCGTTAAATACGAAATCTAGAAACCGGGCGCGTAATTTAATTACGACGTTCAAGAATAAACTTTCAGTTCCGTATAATTTCATTTTATGCTATACATAATTTTCAAGAACACCGACAATTATAAATTTTTTTGTTTGTTTAATCTACAATTATAACTACCGTCCATAATTATCAACAATTCTTTCGAATAGACTTAATAAATATGATAAAAGATTTGTAACGAAATAAATAAAAAGTGAATTAGTAAAGTTGGACGAAATAGTAATAATAATAATATAGACTTGAAAAGTGAGGAATGTAGTGATTGTTCCGAAAAATAAACAACGCGAAAGTAATTAAAATCACTAAATGTTTTATAAATCGGCAAGCGAACATAAAACAAAATATATACAATATATAACAAATATCAAATATAAAATTACTAATTTAGATATAACATTTATAAAAATTAACAACTTGAAAAATATTCATAGTGAATGTGGCAAATTACACCGTAACTAGTTATAAAAAATATAATAGTACTAATTTAAATATACGATTTATAAAAAAACATCTGTGCCTCGGAGCGCAAGGAAGCGAAAATTAAAGACATTTTAACCAAATTCGATACTGAGTTTTATTTTTTAAATTTTTACACGTATATATATATATATACATATACACACACACACCCATATATATATATATATATATAAGAATAAGCCTACCTATGTGTACGAACCCGGTTTCATGACGGAAGTTGGTAGCGCGGTACATGCGAACGCGATATATATATACATAAATATATCCGTCTGTTGACACATCTAACGCATCGAAACGTGTTGGTGTATATATATAGTGTGTGTGTGCGTGTATGTATTTTTTTTAATATATAAATAACATAATTACAACTGGCCTAGAGGCCATCTAGCAATTTTTATGAAATGCGAAGTAGCGTGAGAGGGGTCAACACCCATTAGTGCTCCCCAAAGAATTCCAGTAGAAATTAGGATAAATCAAACGTCCTGGTTCGTTTTAATCGGCGTATCTGAATACTGTTATCTAATAAATTGATGGCCAGTGTATTTGTATGAGACTCCAAGCGCCTTTTATACTGCTCAACCGCGGGTTTGACTTCGTCTTTAACATAAGGAATGAGAAGGTCACGATGTAAAGTATAATTCGAAACATACCAAGGAGGAGCAATAAGTAACCTAATGATCTTATTTTGGAACCGCTGTATCTTATTTATATGGCTATTTTTTGCGCAGCCCCATAGCATCGGGCCGTATGTCCGCACAGGCTTTAACGTTATTTTATAAATTAAAAGCTTATTTTCAAGAGAAAGACTGGAGTGTCTGCCAAGAAGCCTGTACAGCTGCTTCAATTTTATGTCGAGATGTTTTCTTTTCTGCTCGACATGTCTGCTCCACGTTAATTTACTGTCAAGATGCATCCCCAGATACTTAACGTAATTCTGTTGAGAGATTGATTCCCGATTTAATGTAGTGGGTGGACAGGTTAAGTTTCGCAAAGTAAACAGCGTACACTTACTTTCGTTAACTGCAATACGCCAACGTCTCAACCAGGTTTCGATTTTTATTAAAGTCTTTGGCTACAGCTAAAATGGCTGTATCGTCCGCAAACGTGGCAGTTATAACATCGTCACTAACTGGAAAATCAGCCGTGAACAATAGATAAAGAACCGGACCCAAGACACTCCCTTGAGGCACGCCAGCGAAAACATTATAAATAGTGGAGTATCTTCGAATTTTACTTGGCATGTACGATCCTCAAGGTAGGATTTAAAGAGAAGGATGTACGGATGAGGAAGAATTTTTTTAAGTTTATATAATAGCCCATGATGCGATACCTTATCAAAGGCTTGCCTGACATCTAGGTACACACCGAGACATACTTGCTTAGCATCAAAGCATTCTTGTATCGTATGTACAATTCGGTGCACCTGTTCGATAGTCGAGTGCTTCTTACGGAATCCAAACTGATGATCGGGAAACATATTGTCCGATTCTAGGATAGTATTTAACCGCTTTAATATGATTTTTTCGAGCACTTTTGACAAGATAGGTAATAAGGATATCGATCTATATGATGTGACCAAGTCCGGTGCCTTATCCGATTTAGGTATTACAACTATTTGCGCCAGTTTCAATGACAGAGGAAAATAGTGCAGGCGAAACACTGCGTTAAAAATATTATTAATAAATAGTATCGCTTTGACCGGCAATTCTGATAATAATTTTCCGGTTATTAAATCGAAGCCCGGGCTTTTTTTATTGTTTAATTTTTTGAATATACATTTTATTTCTCTTGGGGACGTTGGCGCAATAGGGTGACTCATTTGAAAAGGAGCACTTAAAAATGTCATTATATCTTCAGAATTAACAGATTCAGGGTTTGGCTGAAAAACTTCAGAAAAATGTTTGGCAAACACTTCAGCCTTCTCTCGACCATCCCTAATGTTCCATCGGGATTTCTAATCGGTGGAATAAGTTGTATTGGCCTAACTTCGAATCGCTTTCCACAGGCTATAGTCGGAAGTTTTCAAGGGAGATAATTCTTGTAAATAGCGCTGTAGAGATTCTTTTTTAATTTCCCTAATTAATGATTTAAGTTCTTTTGATTTTTTGTTTAATAAAAGCTTGTAGACTGGGTTTCTAGTTATGTGCCACTTTTTCCGAATGTTTCTCTTTTCTTTAACTAGAGCCAGAACGTGACGCTGTAAGTTATATACTTTTTCGATATTTTTAATTTGGGGTGAAGATTTCCAGGCTATGCGTTGAATAGTTTCAGTAAAATACTGTATCGCTATTATATCTTTCATTTTTCAATGGTAGTTTTAATTTTAAATCGCTATCTACAGCTTCCTGGAATTCATTCCAGTTAGTGTATTTATTATGCAGATTGGGAGGGCTTTCTTTCCTTATTACACCTTACCGTAAGAATCATAGAGCTATGATCTGATACCAGATCGAAAGATGTTTTAGCCTCGATATTGAGCATAGAGATACCTTTAGTAATGAAAAAATCGAGCGCATCTGGTTCTTTGTTTCTATCGGTTGGCCAATATGTTGGCTCACCTGTAGCAGCACATCCTAAAAATTTATCCTGAATTATTTTGTTCAGTAAGCTACCTCTTGCATTTGTAAACCTTGACCCCATTTCACACACTCTTCGCATTCCAGTCACCGCCAGTTATGGACTAATGACCTAGACTATCAAAGTATTTAATTAATTTTTGTTCTGAAAATTTTTGATTCGGGGGGGGGACAATAAATAGCAAACATCGTAATTTTGCCGTTTAATAAGAATACAATTATGCTAGTTGCCTGCATATCTTTGCTAGTTAATTTGGTTAATTCGTAATGCTTAATATTTCCTTTATGTCTGCAGTACCACCATGAGCCTTGCCATCTGGTCTATTTGTCGAATATATGTTATAGCCTGATATGTGAAAATAAGATTTATCTGTAAATTGAGTTTCAGCAAGTAATAATATATCTATGTGCTCGAGTTTTAAAAATGTTTCGATTTTTATTTTATTTTGTAGCGCGCCATTTGCGTTCCAAGTTGCTATTCTTAAATATGAAATCATTATTTAATAAGTTTATTTGTTAGAGCAGTTAGCAGATTTAATACAAGTGTATTTTGTTGAATTAGCTGATTGAACATAGATTTAAATTCATTTAAAAAGTTTGTTAATGTACTCGCTAAATCTGAGTGATTATATTGAGATTTGCTATTTTCACTAGTATCATTTGTAACCGTGTTATTTTCGACTGAGGTATTACCAACCCCGGCATTAGCGAAATGTTCTACGCGACTGACACTATTTACCACAGCTGCTGCATAATTGGCGTGTTGACTTCTATTACCTGAAATAGTTATATCCGTGGTTTGGGATTTATTTTGATATAAGTTACCATTGACAATTTTAATATCAGTTTTGTACTTTTTTTCATAAAGTTTCTGATAGACAGCGCAACCTTTATAGTTTGAAGGGTGATCCTTTTCGCACAACGCACATTTAGGTAATGTGTTAGGGTCTTTTCTACACTCAGCTGAACTATGATTTTGTCCGCATTTTACGCACCTAAATGGGCGATTACAGAATGACTGCGTATGTCCCCAAGATTGACATCGTAGACATTATGGTATGATTTTTTTGGGGCGTGGGGCTTCAACTTTTATTTTTGAATATAATAGATAGTTTAGATTGAAAACATCTTTAATATTTTCAGTAGGTTCGAGATCTAAAAAATGCAAAGGCAAGGGTTCTTTCGTGATTTTGTGTCTAACGTTTAACACGTTTCGAACAATAAAACCTTTTTCTTTAATATATCATCCTGCGTGAAAGAACGGTGTAGATGTCTTATAACAATTTTATATACCCTTTCTTGTTTAAGTTGGTACGTGTGAAAATTTACGTCTTCACTTTTAAATGTAGCGACGAGTTTCCGATAGTCGTCGCTTTTTTTTTAGTATTCACTTTGACCGTGTTTAGTTTGAGAGTTTTCACTGTAAACTCGTGAGTACCTAAGATTGCAGCTATTTTCTTCTGGAAGGTAAATTTGTAACATCATGAACAAACAACGGCGGAGGAGTTGGAAATGAAGTAGGGGAAGGATTACTATCGTCGTTACCCACACTTTCTTCACTATATAAAGGACTAAAACGATTTCCCTTTTTTGAATACCCAGGTAGTTGGGGAACAATGCATTTTTTGGCCTTCTTTTTTGGTATTTGCCAATCAGTCGAGTCCATTTCGCTCTCATTTTCAGAATACGCGCTTTCCATGTCATGCATTGTATGGTCAGCAGAAGAACCAGCTTGTTCGTACGCTCGAGCAGATGTCGTATAATCATTATTCGGGAATTGAGTAGAGATTAATATGATTTACATTATCAGATTGGGCAGGTAAAAGACAAATTTGTTGTGTATAGGTGTATTATCCAAAGATACGTAAGTCGTGGCCTGAGGAGGAATAAACCGTGGCGCTTGTAGTATTTGTGTCGTATGTGGTATGGTATTATGTTGTATCGTCGATGATGGCTGTATTTGTGTGTACATATTAGACAATGATGGTGTGTAAGTAGACGTAGTCGCCGTCGAGCAACTAACGCCCGTGATGGTGTGTATACATACGAAATGTGTATATTATTAAACCGCGCCAATAGAAGTTTCACTTCAAAAAATTCGATAACGAATGTGGTAAACAACACAATCTAACATTATTAACCGGAAAATTAACATCGATATACAAAACGGGCCCATTAATATCGAAAGATTCGTTCCACCCAAAAATGCATAAATTAGCCAGTTAAAGGAGTTTTATCGATAGAGCAAAAATCATTTTAACAGATAATGATAAAGAAAATGAAGAAGAAAAAACGGAATAAAACAAATAGCAATCGATAATAAGTACAATTCCCCTATAGTTGATAAAATATGGAATAAATGTTACAAAAAAAAAAAAAAAATAATGATAATAATAATAATAATAGCAGTAGTAATAATAAATAAAACGGAAAAAGATAAAAAGAATTATTTCGGTTCAAATAAATTATGTGGGAAGTGATATGTACGAATAAAAATATTTAACAGATATAATTTATCAATAAGAAATAATAACTCATTATTAAACTAACAACAGCGTAGAAGATAAAATTATATTAAAAAATTCGAAAGTATATAATTTAAATTGTAATCAATGTGAAAAAGGATACATAAATTTATATAAAAACAACGATGAACAATTATTATTCGGAAAAGAAAAAAAAAAGAAAATTAATCGAAATAATGAAAATAATAAAAGAAAGATATAAAAAATAATTTATATCGGATTATTTTATAAATATTATTTTTCATCGAGTTAAGTTTTCTATAAATCGTTATATGTAACATTTTATAATTTTTATAGGTAGATGGTGTAGATCATCAAATTCGCTATTGATTATAGTTCATTTCTTATATATTATATATATTTTTATACATATTTTTTTTTACGTTCACTTGATTAATCGCCGAAAATCTTTGTGATTTTTATTATAAAACGTTTAACGATTTTAACTATTTTCGTTTCTTGTTTAAACAATCAGTCGATAATTAATTAATCGTAAAACGATAGCTATATACATATATATATATATATATATATATATATATATATATATATATATATATATATATATATATATATATATATATATATATATATATATATACTATTTATTTTTATCCGTTAAGATTATTGTAACGACTATGACGTAGTGTTTGACAATAAACGAGGATAAAGTTGCACGTGTGTGTAGAGTTACACTTCCAATGAAGTGACTGTGACTTATTCGTTACTTAAATCACACCGTTTTCAACATTTAAGTCCTCTTTAAACCCTTGTATGATTTCAGCATTGATTTTCCATTGTTTTACAAACCTGGTAATCTCACATCGATAACCGTTCGAATTTTTAAGTCTTGGTCGATATATATATATATATATATATACTAAATGAGCGAAAAATAATAATAATTAAAAAAAAATGGACTAAATTACAAACACGATAGGCAAATCGATAAAAGGATCACGTAAAGTAACTTATAAAGGTCGAATACCATACAAAAGCATCCAGATAAAATTAATTCACACAATAAAAAATTAAACCGTATATACGTTGAACGAATAGAGAATATATTAAAAGTGTCGCGGAAAATATCGAGCTGATTGAAAATTATGGAAAAGCGAATAGGAATATATATGTATATATATATATATATATATATATATATATATATATATATATATATATATATATATATATATATATATGGGGCGCAGAGTAGACAGGCAGATATTTTGCCGGAAATTAAAGGCGTCATTTTCGCAACGTCATTTGCGTATCGGATGGAAAAAAAATAAAAATGAAAAACCCAAAAAAGAAAAAAAAAGGTTGACACTTTCATTTAGGCTGCATCGATGAAATTGTCATTTCACCTAACGAAATAATGTGACACTTCTATAGACCGTAGACCGTGAAATAATGCGTTATTATAACCATTCCCAGGAGACATACCGTACCAATACACATATTAATACATAACCCACAGACGTGCAAATCTCTATATCTACATACATATAAATATATATTATTTATATATATATATATATATATATATATATATATATATATATACATATATTACATTACGCGTATATGCTTAAAATACATGTATACAAGTTGACACATTATTTTTACCCTATGACATATTCAACGTGTAAATATTTCGGTGGTAACGTATGCGATTCTTCATTACTATTATTGATACTATACGTATATATATATATTATATATAACTTTTTTTTGTTTTTTATTAGTCCATATGAGGTGTTATATATAAATATATTTTCTTACACAGTATACGAATATTACTTATCGCGTTGTATGTTTATGCATGGCCACGTGTATATGCGCGCTTTTTAATTTACACAACGGATGACCATCCGATATCCTTCATTTAGCTTTATTTTTATTCTAAATAAATCGTTTTTAAATTAATTAGATTATTATTACTATTACTATATCTTTATATTTACTATTAAGCTTAATTTCTGGGATATATTTTTGAACGCAGCCCGAGCCTTTGACAAGGTTTGGCACGAAGGTCTGAAGACGAAATTGAAAACTACCTTACCTAAGCCGTATACAGAAATGCTCTAACTTCGTACATTTCAAACAGATATTTTAGAATAAAGAAAGATGCATGTTTATTCAGAGTTGAAACCGATCCGAGCTATTGTACTATATACGTGGGACTTACCTCAATTATAACACAATACTGTAGCGACATTCGCCGATGATACAGCAATTATTCCGACACTAGCAAAGGATGGTCTATTATCAACGAGGAAGTTGCAAACTGCATGACATTTATGATTGAACTAGAAAATGGAATATTAAATTAAACGATACTAAATTCGCTAATAAGCGTATTACACGTATTCCAATATATATTAATAATAATAATAATAATAATAATAATAATAATAATGTTATACATATGCGAATAAGATAGGTGTGAAAATTGCACGCCGTAGATAAATTTAATAAAAAATTTCCAACACGATATGCATTAATTTCATACGGGCGATGTCTGACGTTTAAATTTCCTAAAGTCGTCATTCGGGGAGATGTTTAACCTACGCTTCAAAATATCGCAGTACATTTGGTGTTCTGTATTACGACTAGACTATCATCCTCTACGACAAGTTTTATTCCAATAGCTTAAATTTGCTTCGTTCTTATTTTAGATACAATCCAGTATCATGTAGGAAGAGCATGAGTCTGGATAAGACCGTAGTATGATCTGTGTAGACTGTATCGAGGACGCTCTGTCAGTATATGTTGGACAGACAGTGCAATGTTGCAGGCCGTACACAGTGGAGCTTCCGATCTATTAAGAAGATAAGCATGCTTCTATAAGAATAATAAATAATAAGAATTAACTCGTACTATCGGGAATAAGCGACGTAACACCACCACTGGTATTTGAATTGTCATTTCGATAAGTATAAAAATTCCAGTTATTAAAAGGTGTATTTGAATTTACGAGCTATGCGTATTTTATTACCAGCAAAAAAAAAACTGATTTAATTCTAATGTCTATTAAACATTCCAGCTAACAATTTTAACACAACTTATTACGAACTTGTGTTAATTTTTCAAATATCCTATATCCTATAAAAGTATAATACTTTCTATAATAGTTCTTATGAAATATTAAATATATCTGATCTCCGATTAGATTTCAATTTAGGATCTATCGATTTATTAAATTATTTTATTTAACAAAAATGACCATAATTGCATTCAAATTTTCTTCTTTTATCGTAATTTTTGGACGTTTTTCAGTTACTTATACAAATATATTATCGTTATTACCGTTAGTATTCGTATTTATACGATGACTGTTAATGTTATTTATGCGATTATATTAATATTATCGATTGTTAGTATTTAAGCGTAAGCTTTTTTTTGTTAGATATGATTTCTGTAATACGATTATATACCACGGATAACTTTAAAAATTTGCTGCGTCCGTGCACAGTTAACGCATTTGAAAGTACTAGTTTACATACTTACTTCATCACTTTAAACCAGTTGTGTATTATACACAGTAAGTTTGGTGTATAAGGAAGACCCGATCTTTCTAGAGGCATGTACAAAGCGGTAGTTCCTCGTTTTCATAAAACTAGGATGAGACCTCAAGCTGTTTTGGCGGGTACGATGAAGTAACGCTGTCCGCAGAATTAAAAAACTTTATAGATATTTTTATCATCCAGCAATTTTTTCAGAGATTTCATTTTTTATTTTTTAATCATATATTCGTTAACGTTTGCTTTATAATTATGATAATTACTTATTACATGTGTACTTTTAGATTTTCCATACTTTTTATATAAATTATTTACCACTATTTGTTTTTTTTTTAATGTAATTTAGTACACCGATGACGATTGGAATATGAACTACTTCGAACTGTATTGACATAAGTTTGATAATTATTGTATTTGTCGTGTATTGTTGCAGTTGACTCTTAAATAAATTTACTTAAGTTGGCTGTTAACTTATTATAATTGATTACTTTAATAACTGTTTCTTGTGTTTTGCCTGCAATCATACTTGTATTATAGGTGATATAACAATGGTCGCCAGCATTTAGTTCGTAATTGAATTCTCATTTATATGGGGACTCGATCAATTAAGTTAGTAAATAAAGTTTTAGATCTATTAAGGCTTTTTCGCGTATTTCTTTTTGATGTTTAAAATTTGTAAATTACGTAATTGTATTAAATTCGATCATTTCTTTCCTCTTGTATCGTTCATCGTGTCCCATAGTAAGTGTCGAGAGTTTAAATCTCCAAACTGTATAAATTTTTCTAATTTATTATTACAAGTTATCAATAAATTGGAAATATTCTGTGGATACGTTGGTACGTACGATAAAATAAATATAGTGTCAATTTGGACAAACGTAATATTAAAATTATTACACATAAAAATAGTTTTTTTTACGGATATTCCTACGCGGTAAATTATCATTAGCTTTTTTTTTAATGTATTACTTTCTTATAATTTATGGGCTGACATAATTACTTTTACACTTGTCGCAGATAAATACAATATCAATATTTTTAGGTATGATTTTTGTTAGTAAAACATTAGCTATATTCTAGTGTGATTACCATTAATCGCAATATTTAATTACTTTAAGCTAAAAAACAATAGATATATATATATATATATAATTTAATGATTATGTAATAATAATACGAGTGCAGTAGCTACTACGATTTTACTATTAATATTAATATAATATATATACGTGGTTAACTTTGTTCATCAATATCAAAGTCGCTGTCATACGACTCATCATTTTGCTTATTTAGTTTTTGCAGTTGCTCCAACAATCCATAGTTTTCACATAACATTCTTTTTAATCCATCTAATGTCATTTGCGAAATTTTTTGTATAATCTGTAATTGATAATGTTGACCTTCAATCATATCCATTAGTGTTGCGAGATTGGTGAAGGATAAATGATAATTTTTTTGTTCTGTTACATTGTCAGCTATTATTAGTGTTGATTTATTGGAGAGTAGTGATTTATGAATTAACAAAACAAAATAAAATCAAAGTTAATCACTTGATTAACTTTGATTTTATTTTGTTTTATTATTAGTGTGCATACCTTTTAGTGTAATTTTAATTTTTTTCCTTTTTTAAACGGATTTTTTTCCTTTACTTATATTTACTCGATTGGTGGTAATTGAAATTGTTTCCGTATTAATTAGTTGCGCATTTTTATGTGGCTCGTCTGTAAATTTTGTGTTCAATCGCGATCTCTCGAGTAATTGGATGTGGTCGTTTGCTGTTCACTTTTTTCCCCTCTGATACTGCAGTTTTTAAAGTATTTATTATAATCTGTAGCTCTTTTTTCAGGTTTGTATTTTGTAATTTGGTTTATCTGTCACCAAATTGTTACCTTTTTTGCTTTTTGTTTTGTAGGTTAGTGGGTAATATGATAGATTCTTGGTTTCCTTGGATTGATGGTTTATACATTTTTTAGACAATTAATTTCATTATGTAAATGTATTTTACAATTTTTATACCATTTTTCTCCTGTTGTTATAAATATACGAAATTGTTCGTGTTTAATAATGATGAACTATATGTAGTTGTTCTGCCTTATCAGGAATTACGCACACCGTCGACGAAAACTAAGAATATGTTTATATTTCTCTTCAGCAGCGAGACCGGCTTTAATGAAATTTATTGGCGAGGTTTGTTTTGATATTATAAAGCCTTTTGGGATATGCGATGAGACATTTAAGACTATTTAGCCGCGGAAATTAATTTACGTGTCTTAATATCTATATTATTTATAATAAGAGATGGATAATTTAAAATGAATTAGTTTGTTACGTTTATGCTAGATAAATACATAGATATACGGTTGTGAGATATACACGCGACGGGAAAGTAATATATTGTTCGGACCAAGCTTTTCCACATAATTACTATGATATTATCCGCTGTATTCAGTATAATAGCTCGTTGTCGACCTGTGGAATTTTGTGTCTTTGGCCACTTTATTATACGCTGGTGCTCCATCATTCGTTTCGAAATGATAAGAGCAACGTCACGTGTTCGATTTATTATCTTATGATTACTAGGCATACACGAGTAAGATAAGATAACAAACGTGTGCAGTCGAAGTTTATATATCGATAACGGACACACGATAATATAGTACGCTTATTTTAAGAAGAGAAAAAGAACGCATAAATTTAATACAGTTGCATGACGATTTACATTTACTGTGAAAATACGCCTTACCAGATCGGATAAATTATGTCAACTTCACTTATTAAAAATCATCAAATGCAGACTTTAATTCCAAATGCGAACGAACTAAAGAAATACATAAATAGAATCTAATATAATTAATAAAGAAAAATAATATTATTAAAATGAAATAAAAATATTTTTACACCGCATCACGATAATATATTAAAAAAACCTTCTACTCGTTCCACTTGTTACAGCGTCCATTATCGATCTGCCGAAACTAGTAGACTATTTTTTTTATTAATTAAATAACTATATCGCGATACGATATAAGAATATTTTTATTTCATTTATTTAAAAAAAATTAAATTAAATACGTATGGCCGAGGAAGCGATAGAGAAGTATACTTTTTGAGAATCGAACATGGTCTCGAGAAGCTTCAAATTCTCGCTGTTTCGAAAGCATTACACATACATTTTCTTCGTTTAACAAATTGCGGTTTTTTTTTATCTGAAATTTATTACCGATTGTAAATTTTACGATTCGATAAAATATCCAAGAGTCCCAGTTTACCCCTTCCCACTCGCTCACGAAAGTAAATTTTACACTGGATAAAACATCTAAGTCTCGTCTCTATTAACCCCTTCCCTCTCTCACATTATTTCTTATATATATATATATATATATATATATATATATATATATATATATATAATTATTATTGCGCATGCATAATATTCGTGTCTGTAGGTGAAAAGTATAATTTATTGTACACTACAGACATTATAAACGATATGTGTGTGTGTACACATATATATGCATGCATTTATGTGGGTATGTGTATGTTAAGTCATTTACATATTATTACCGAAAGTAATTTTTACAATTTAATAAAGTATCTAAGTCACCAATTTACCCTTCCTTCTCGTTCAACGAAAGTAAGTTTTAGATTCGATAAAACATCAAGTCCCCGTCTATATTTACACCTTCTCTCTCACACATTCTTTCTCGTATATGTAAAATTATTATTGCGCATAATATTGTTGTCTGTACGTGAAAATAATAATTTATTGTAAGCTACAGATATAAACGATATATGCGTGCGTATATATATATATATGTGCGCTTGTGTGTGTGTATATGTTGTAAGTCATTTAAGTTACAAATTAGAGTAGCGCGTATGATCAGACGCAAGATTAGTTTATTCTGGTGCAAGCGATATTTCGAGTGTAACTATTTTTGGGAATCGTTGATTTTTTTTGTACTGCCACAAATTTTCATATATGTATTTTTTTTTTTTATTACGTTCGGTGTGTGACAAAAATGAATAAAATAACACCGGGCGAGCGACGGAGAACTAAAATAATGGGGAGTAAAAAATTAAGGGCATGTTCTCTATATTTGTAAGCGTCCCTGAAATAGCCGTCGTTTTAGAAGATTGCTAGTAATGCTACGCATACTTAACTGGATATTTTGAAAGTTGTTCTCTAGAAAAATAGATCACGTGGTATCAACAAACTCCTCCTTTTCGATTAGTCTGGACGGATTTATCTTCTATTTTATTTCATTTCGTTTCGTTTCATTTTTTTTAAGAGAAAACAGAAATCCCCTAATTTCCTGTTCCGTCACGAACTTGAATAGCGGACAAACGTGTTGGCATAAAATAAATACAATCCCCACTACTCTGTTAAAAATAGTCGGTGTGATTACGTCCGTAAAAACTTGCGATAATAATAATAATTATTATGAGTATTATTACTCTTAATATTACTCGTTTTTTTTTTCTTTCATTTCCGGATCGGTGTTGCGTTCGCTTTGAACGTCTTAATTATTCCTAGAAAAGTTAACCGTCTAACTTCAATTTCAACTAATAGACCAAATATTTATATATTATTATTATTTTGTTTGAGAAAAATTTAAAAAAAAAATGCCCGATAAACTCGCGAGTTAGTTCAGGACGTCGCCTAAAGATTTTCACGAACTTAAAAATAGATAGAAAACCAACCAAACGAAGCATGGTGAATTCTTCTCAATTGGCTCGTTTCATTCACATAGAATCCCTCGAAGGGACTGTTTATGTAATATATTTCACAGTTTTGTTCCCCCGTTTAGACTGAAACAAAACATCACATTCAACATAATTTCAACGAATATAAAAAATCTATCTCTTATGTTGCGTAACAATAAACGATGGTGTTAACTGCATCATAGATGCCACTTCTCTCACACACATATATATATGTGTGTGTATTTATTTATTTACAAAATTAAATATATATATATGTATGTATTTATTTACAAAACTACGTTGCCTGTCTTTCCTTTTAATTCTAGATTCTATCTTGTACGTACTACAATCATTACATGGCTAATTTTCAGTTTAAATTTATTATGATAATTATTACTATCATTATTTTTATTCATTATTGCGGAATAGCGTATACATTCCATTTAATAATTAGCAATGTTTACCGCGTTGTTATTTACGAAGTATTTTTCATATTAGCATTTGAACCAAAAGCACATCGTGTAAACAGACTCTTAATTTTATTTATTATTCAAACGCTAAAGTGCCGGGGGTACTTTATTTTATTAATGGTTTTATAGTAAAGATTTAATGTAAAATTTCTCTATATCGTTCTTGATCATTATTCTGTTAGAATTTTAAACAGACTAAAGCCATACTCAACTTCTATACGAATGTTCGCGACGAATAAAATCCGATTACATATAATATCGATTCCAATTTGAGCATATAACGATTATTTATACGTTCATCAAATCCAGCACTACATGCAAGTATGGTTGTTCAGAATCGTACAGATCGAATCCTAAATAAATAGCGTATTGCCACTTTTACCAACCGGCCGGTAACGTGCCCTGCAATATGTGTATCGCGATGGCAAAATGAAGTTCCGCGGACGAACTGTGTATATCTATGCACATCGACCGACGGCTAATGGCGATTTCTTATAGATCAAACTATAAAAATTTACATTGTAGTATCCTCTTCTCGGTAGGAAATCATCTGTTAGTCTCAATGTGAAAATATGCGCAATTGAATTATATGGAACTTCTTGCAAAAGTAACTTATTTAAAATACATCGACAACAGTAGAAGATACATCGTATTACTGCATCGAAATAGGTAATTTAATTCTTCTAATGACTTAAATATACCGCGTATTGATGAAGTACGTATAATCGATAAAGAAAGTTCTTCGATAAATTTCACTTCACTATAAAGCCAAATATCCCAGCTACGCTTAACCTACAAGACGATCAAGAAAAAAAAAGAAGATGAGATGCTCTTCCGATAAGACGAGAATGAAATAGTTTCAATAGGCAAACGTTTGTAACAATTCGAAATATCGATTAAAATGTCGATAAAAAACTTACGCTCTCGATGACGATTCCTTAATTCCGATTTTCAAACAGCGCGGTTACACTCTTTAGGTAACAATTTAATTGTCCCATCGAAGATGATGGCGTTAGATTAATCGCATTTTTATTTTGACCTCGTTATCACCGTCCTTGTTTACGGCTACCGGTAGAATGAAGAAAAAATCTTTCCTTTGTAAATAATTTTAATTAGGTCGTTACATCCCAAGAAATATCAAATAAATGAGTACGGTAATAATAATAATAATAATAATAATTTAGCAGTCAATTTTTTTCTTTGAAAAATTTATTCTTCTCGTTACGAGATGTTATTTATTATTTACGTCGGCAATATGGTATAATCCTTAAAAGTCCCGGATAAAGTTTTATTTCAACGCGTCAAAGGTAGACTAAGTAGAGATTTGTTTATTTTATCGGTATATCGACTCAGTGCAACAGATGGTGTCCAAAAAAAAAAAAAAGGCAAGGGTTCCCATCGATGTTCGGGACTCCATCATCCGCCGCACATTGAATAGAGTAGGCAACCAACGAGGGACAAAATGAAAAATTTCCTCTTTAGTCCCTCAGGCAATTTGAATAATTGAAAAACGTCGCCAATTGCTATTTTTAATTTTTCGCTTTTATTCATACACACAGAGAACGCTCGTCAAGTTTCGAGAAATTCCTCTCCCCACCCACCGCCGTAGTGATCATTTCGCGAGCGCCTATCCAATTACAGTTGGTACGCTGTTAGCCTCATCTGTTGTGTCGTTGTTATGATTATCGCTATCATCGGAAGTTGACGGTCACCTATTATATATAGATATTCGTAATACGTCGTTTGATAAATGTACTATACTGATTAATAAAGCACGCGTATAGAAAAGATGTACGAACGTACATTCTACAGAGGTACTGACATTTTCATCTGTACCATCAAAAGTTACTTCACAGCTTGTGCATGAATATATATCATATATATATATGAATTCGTGCATATAAAACGGATGGTGAATAATTAGCCCTTTTGTCTCGCGGGTCTTATTTCTCTTCATTAATGTCACAGAAAACCAGAAGCGATATGCCAACGTACTGTATTGTACATTCTTCGTGTTAGTGTTAAATATAAAATGTTAATATTGCGGTACATATTATATTATTATTATTGTAAACCGGTAATTATTTTTTATACACCCTTTACATTCTGTACACTAGTTGGTTGTCCGTACTAATTGAAATAAGAGTCTAAAGAGAACAAACTCGACAATTAGTAGAAGCCAAAAAATAAATTTTAAAAAAAAATTTAAAAGTAGGGAAAATGAACTCCGAGCTATATTTAAGCCTTTATTAATCCCAACTCGATCCCTTGGGAAGGTGTAGTTATAATTAATCATCGATACTAAATGACGATTTAGTTTAAATTCGTTCTTCACAGTTGTACAAAAGCGTGCCATGTACAATCATAATTATTTACAATGCTTAGTTTGTACATACACATATATATACAATACAAATTAATTTATATATGAATGCCGTTAAACGTCAAACTACGGCGAAAATATGAACAATTGTTATTCGTCAAAGTCGATTGAAAAATTTCGATAATTCTCTAGCCCTCGATATAGGTAACTTTTATGTGTTTAAATTACTTCTAGAATTTAGTGTTAATCGAACCTATCATAACGTTGAGGGAATCAGCAGTAGCCCTGTGCATTTTAGTCACGGTATGGAAAAATTCGTGTCATACGAAACAAGTAGATATCGTGCTGAAACGAAGCCGAGAAAATAGAAAAGATATAGCACCTCCTGAGGTAAGAGTAGCAACAGATAAAGAACGAGCCTCGTACATGCTGGATGACAGACATCCGATTTATGGTCACAATGTTCCAATAAGTCGACTAAAATCCGGGAAGAACTCACGACCATGGAACAATCGAGAGCTATGAGATAGCGATTATAGAAGAACCTTGCACCAGGTCATGATTTATCGTGGAAGATTTAATCGATTGACAGGCACGGTGTAAAGCTAATCTGAAAGAATGGGGTATTATTGACGATGATAGGTGTAACTGCGGCGATATTCAAACGTTTGCGTACTAGGCTGCCCCCATTAATGGACTAACGTTGTGATATCAAAACCGTTTACGCGAATACATACTGGGCTGATGCGTGGGTTTTCCGGAAATGGAAATTAAGCAAGTAAATATGTAAGAATAATTTGACACTCCATCTAAGACTAAAAATTATAGACTGCTACGTTATTTCAGAACTTTTGTATGGAATGAAAAGGTGAACCTTGAATGTCAGCGCTGTTAAAAGTTCAGAGAATACAGAAATGAGGCTTCTATCTAAGAAGGCTATTAAGAATTTCACTGATGATAGATAGAAAAGATTTAAGATGTATCAGAAACATGTACTGCCAACAGAAAGCAACAATCGGAATAGAAAATGAAGAAACCCACGAGATAAATATTAAACGGAAAGTAAGACAGGGGTGCATATTGTCACCGATGCTGTTCATACTCGGAACATATTTTTGAATCAATTAGCCATGAATCGGCGGAGGGAATTCGTGTAAACGGAGTACTTGTAGATAACGTAAAATTTGCTGATGATGTTGCAGTTATCGCTAATTAGCAAGGACTAACAAAGCTAATTCAAGATGTTCAAAAACAACGAAATTTAAATAAAATAAATGAAAATAAAAAACAAGATAGGTTTAACAAATGCAAAACTGCATTTAACAAACCATTATATATTTTCTTATTATCAGATTGATACCAAGAGGCGTGAGACCACCAAAACCACCCACTTGGCTTCGCCACTGTTTAGAATTATTTATATTTTTATTTTTCTGACGATAATTTTTAAGTCTACGATCGTATTCGAACTCGGTACCCTCCGTATAAAATTTCGTGTTCTTAGCCATTTAACATTCGTAAACCCACTTTAAACGACCATATCGCCGCTCCTGTACGGTGTTATAACACAAATATACTGAAATTATAAAAAATACAAAATCATTGTTTAAAATAAATCAAGATACACTCGGACATCTTCGATGCGTGATATCTTACACCTTCTCTACGTACAAGTAGAGATTTTAAGAAGATGTACACAACTTTGCGAAACACTTAATAAGTCATAAATAACGTAGGTCGTTATAATTGCGAGTCTCTAACGCTTAGATATGAACAGTACAAATATCGACGTCTGGAGCATGTACAAATTATTTGATAAATCTACCATTTGCGATTAAATGCTACTAGTGTGATTATGTGTGTTCGTGTATGTACGTGAATATATATATATATATATATACATATATATATATATATATATATATATATATTTATATATATATATATATATATATATATATATATGTTTATATACCCGAGCGTATATTTCCATAATGAAATCTATCGCGTAAGTTTTTGTTTTTTTCCGTAGTTTTTCATTCTATTAAATATTATTTTTTCATTTTGTATAATTTGTTATTGTTATAATTTTATTTTAAAAGCCGGAGATAGAGAAGCTTAACACGAGCTCTCTTCGATGTACTAAAACGGGTCACGATACCCGGAATCAAGCGTACGAATGAATTAGTCGCGAACAGAAAAATATGTAGATATTTAAAAATATAAATCGACCTTCTATTGAAATAAAAAATCATTTTTTCTACGTCATTACTTTGATCATTTATTTTTAAACAAATAATAATGGACGTCAGGTTGTTTATGACGTCAATTCCGACCTAGAATATCAATTATTATTCATCAGTTTCAACCTGGCAATTATTCGAAAATTTATATGGGATCGGTCGAAGTGAAGTTTTGACACGTTGTATGTTCTGATAAGTGAATAATTTTGAAACATTAAAAAAAATACAGCCTCCAATCGGATTCAATTATGACCTACATATACATATATATATATATATATATATATATATATATATATATATATATATATATATTCACGTAAGTCTAGTTGACAAATAATGCCGATAATAGATAATAAGCAAAAAAATAAATAGATAAAATTTCATTGATAATAATTTGTAGGAATCGAAATAAAATATTTTATGAATTTAACTACTCAGTAATAAATAGCAAATGAGAAATTTCGGTCGCGTCTAAATCCGTCCCTGCAATATATCGAGAAAAGAAAGAGGGTAATAGAGAAGTACATCGAGTACGTTTATATATACACGTATAGGCTAGACAGTTGACAAAGCCTAATGTGCAAGTGGCGGTGGTGGTAAATCTTACAGATGGGGACGCTAATAAATAAAACCAATCGGTTAGACAGCAGCGGTTGTAGACCCTTGATAGAATGAGGCAATTATTAGCGCGAAGCGCAGGTTCAAACACATAAATTACCGTTTAGCGCGCTAATCCATCTCGCGTTTTGGAATCTGCCGTGCCAGCTTTCAATCCGTTACCAGAATGTTACTTACACGACAACCGTGTTGCGTGATTAACACTAGGCAATATTTTACGGCGAGCTCCGACACAACAATACTGTATTTATATATATATATATATATATATATATATATGTTTGTACGATATAACGATAAGTCACTAACGGATGGAAGGATTAAAACATATCTCTTTGCGATTTAAAAGATATTTCCCTACGTTATATTTACTGGAATCGAATATATATATATATATATATATATATATATATATATATATAAATATGTGTGTGTGTTGCGTATGCTTCGAATAATGCATACTAACATATATATACATAAAATATGATGTCCATGATTTATTAGAGTGTGTGTATATATATATATATATATATATATATATATATATATATATATATATATATAAATAACATGTGATGATTATGATTATTATTTTTATATTGAAATGTACACGATTTAAAAGGGAATTAAGTCAATTGCCGTCTAAAAATTTTAAAATTTTAAACCTCTCCGCCTAACTGAAAGTTGCAGAGTGAATTTTAAGAAGAATTTTTCTAAACACAAATTATACTATAACAATTGTAATGGCCAAAATTTCATAATTTTTAAGCTCGGTATTCAAGAACACAAAAAATGAACCTTAATTCCAAGGAAAGAATATTACATCTCGTTACGTCTGGTCGGTACTTAAATACGCCCGCAACATGTGGATAATTAGCGCGGATAATGAAAATAGAATCACGCTTTCGAAATTATCGTAGGATACGGAAAATATCACGGACAGATCGTATTACCGAACAAAAAGATAATAAAGAAGAGTTTGAGAATAGAAAATAAACTAATCAGAGATATTAATAATGAAACGGAAGGAAAGTATATCGCTCCTAAGATTAGGGATTATTCATGACTACAAATAAAAATACCGTCGAAACCAATAACAGGAAAGCGAAGGGGCTGGAATTGATCACTATGCCGCCTCGTGACGTGGTCGAAATTATAATAAAATACAGAAATCGGGACGTATGAAATACAGTAACGATATGTAAAAACACCTGAACAGGAGACGCGACTAATATGATGATGATTTTCTTTGATAATAAATATCGAACGATACCGAAATTGACTACAATGACACGTGCAGTATCGTATTAAACGATAAATACATCCAGTCGATTTTTGATCGTTTACGATACTTTGTCTTTCGTCCGATATCTGTAATTATAAATGTCGTTATGCGCGTGAATATTTTGTGGGACCACCTGTTTTGTCTGATCCTTCAACAGCTGACCATTGTGTACAACAGAATCGCCCATTTTGTTCATTTCGCGATTTCAAACTACAACAATTTGCCGATATAACGAATGTTTCGTTCCGCAGTCTACTTACTGTTATATGTAAATTCATTTTTTGAAAAAACCATATTCGAGCTTCGATCTTTGAAATTCGCCTTACTATATCTCCGTTTTGCTCTCTGATGATAACCGTTTGATCACAGGTATGGATAATATCTTTGGCGAATTAAGTCCATTACCTTTTTTCATTTTCCCTATATATATATATTATCTCTCTTCCTGGCTGTGTGTATACTGTTATATTAGATTATAGTATACCGACAATGTTAAAATAGTCGTTTTTAATTTAACGTTTTGTTTTTTTTTTATCAGATAATTTAATTTAAATTATTTCTCAGACTTTTATAATACTTCAACCGTCTTATTCGCCATAATACTGCAACAATGACGTTGATACTGCACACTTAAACCTTCTTGAAAATTAGCACAAACAGTGAAAAATAAAAGTTAAATCCGATTAGGTTTAACGATGACCAAAAAGTCGTTTATTTTTAATAGGTAGCATTCTCTTCTGTCGGACGTGGTACTTCCAATTTAGACGCGACGAATCGATATGCATTGTACTTGACTGATTCTTTTTATGGGATTATCCGCTGATTCCGTGTCATTGAAATATTTTCTGTTTTCCGCAAGGTGAAGTTTATGTACGCCGATTTTTCACTGTTTCAATTTTGCAACGTTTAATTAAATAATTAAAAAAACACACACACACACAGTTCGGTATTAGATAAAATTAGATAAGACCGACAAAAAAAATAATGATAATAAAAAAAAGTGATAAAACACGAGAATTAAAAACTGTTTCGTATTCGACTGGAAAACTTAAGATTACAAACTTTTCCATTTCTAACGTGAAAATTTCGCGGATGTATAACGCCTGCGACATTATTCGTATGCAAATAATAGGTCGCTACGCCGTCTAATTTGCGTCGTTTACAATAACACGGCTGTTGATTACGAGTTTCAACCCTTCACATACAGCGCGATGCAAGACGCTTACTAAACCCTCCGGGGTATCCTTATAAGTTTACCGGCGTACAATATAATATAACCCTTTCTATTTTTTCACGAGGCGAATTAAGAAACGACAGTTTTATTTCTTCCGCGTTAGGTTATATCAAACATCATTACTACTACCAATACAAACGCTCTAAACTATTACTATTAATATTAGTCTACCGCTCTATTACTATTAAACTCTTACTATTACTACTATATATTATTACTGCGTAACCAACGATATTCGTATTATGCTACTAAATAGTGTTGTATAACACTAATATCGCTGGAGTTGTTGCTGCTGTTCTTATTATTATTAATTTTTATCGCGGTCGGTTTTAAATTAAATTACCTCTAGACTAGCAACCCTATTCGGACACGCAGCTAGCTGCACATCATCTTAGTGTACACCCTTTCGTCTTGACTTATTAACTTACAAGTCGCGACGGTCGGGCGATGTTTAATTGTTTGGCTTGTGTCTCCAATTTCTTCTTCAGCATCATCAACCTCCGGCAGCAGCCTGCAGCCTTTCGAGCTGCTTGCCGCGCGGTATCTTGTAACGTTATTCATCCCTTAAATTTTCGGCTTAAATTTTACGGCGCATTAGAAGGACACGATTTTTAACCCTCCTCTCCTGAACTATAAATATCTTCCTGTTTCGACGATAAAATATACGAAGAACACGAACGAACGGAAACAGAAATTATAAGTATCGCGAAGAATTTCGTAGGTAATTACGTTCGAATTTCGAAACTTATTATAAATTCCGAAAATGTCCCACAAGAATACACATTTATATATATATATATATATATATATATATATATATATATATATATATATATATATATATAGTTTAGAGCCGTAAAACCGCTTTATGTGGTATTTAGTCTAAATTTATGTTCGAAAATAAACCCGGTTAATTTAAATATCGACTAATTATTTCGTTTTGAGAATGATTACCGAATACGATCGTAATATCGCTGATTATATACTGATTAAAGATTTTAATTAGTAAGACTACGAATTTTTGGAAAATTGGAATTTCGTAGAGAAAAAATTTCACGCTCACGAAAAGTTGTTGATTTTTATCGATATGAGATATTCAGCTTTTGTCGAAACAACTGTGTTTATCGTGTTCATTTATCTATTATACGCACTCGTTGTAATTTAATTTGATTATTTCTTTTATCGTTCTTTCGTGGTATCGTATACTATTAGACGTGTCTAGTAGATATATATGCCTACACTGGGGTCGCCGCCCCCTCGTCTATTAACGATTTTAAAATGCTGGGCAAAAAATTTATTTCAGGTGGAGACTTCAACGCAAAGCACACCTCGTGGGTTTGGCGACTAATAACTCCGCGTAGAAACCAGTTATACAACTGCATTGAAAGAAACCGCTATAACAGTATATCCTCTGGTGAACCGACATATCGGCCAACCGATACAGGGAAAATACCTGATTTAATAGACTTTTTTTTATCAGCAATGAAATCAATAATTATCAAATGTCTGTTGAAACATCAATGGATGGTATTTCTGATCACTCACCAGTAATTCTGAATATCAGTAGTGCAATCCTACACTCAGAAAAGTAACCAACATTATATAACGGTAAAACCAACTGGGAAACTTTTCAACAGTTAATTGATAATAAAATAAACTCGAACATTCCATTGAAAACTGCGGATATAGAAATCGGTATGGAGAATCTCACCAAATATATACAAGAAGCTGCCCATTTAGCGACACCAACAGATAATTGTAGCGTGAGGCCTAACATCCAAAATCACCCGAAAATCATAAAGGATATGATCCAGGAAAAAAGACGGTTAAGACGCATATGGCATAATACACGAAATCCGGTTGACAAAACGGGAATTTAATAGAATAAACAAAAAACTGAAAAATAAGATTATTGAAATGAAAAATGTCTCCCTCAAGAACCACGTTTTTACATTAACATCAACTGAGGCTACTGATTATTCTTTATGGAAGGCTGTGAAACACGTAAAAAAAAGATAGTCAACTACATCAACCACCCTTAAAGAGAAACAACCAAAAGAAGTGACGAGGAAAAGGCTGAAGCTTTCGTCGACCACCTATCAGAGGTTTTCCGTCCAAATGGAACCAGCACTGATAGAACCTCAGATGCAGAAATAGAAAATTACCTACAGACTCCAAATCAAATGACGCTCCCGATAAAACCAGTGTCTCCTGCGAAAGTAAAGACACATATACTTATTTACACCCAAAAAAAGCTCCGGGATACGATTTAATTGCACCAAAAGTAATAAAGAAATTACCTAAAAGAGCTATAATGCTGCTAACATTTATATACAACGCAATTATTAGAACCGGATACTTTCCGATACAATGGAAATTCGCCATTATCATACTTATTCAGAAACCTGAAAAACCTCCTGAAGATGTAGCTTCTTACAGGCCAATAACTCTACTTCCGGTCTTATCGAAGTTATTTGAAAAATTATTATTAAACCGATTAAAAATTTCGTTAGCTGAAAATAAAATCGTACTGAACGACCAATTCGGATTCAGGAAACAACATAATAGAACAAATACACAGAGTCGTCGATGTAATAAATCGAAGTTTCGAGGAAAGTATTTCTAGACATCGAAAAGGCGTTCGACAGAGTGTGGCACAATGCTATTCAAAATAAAGCAACGATTACCCTACCAATATTACATATTAATTAAGTCTTACCTTGACGAAAGATTTTTTAAAATAAATGTTAATGGCTCATACTCGAGCATTCGATCAATTAACTCAGGGGTACCACAAGGCAGCGTGCTGGGACCTACGCTGTATCACATATACACCGACGACTTCCCACTCAATACAAACACAACAACAGCAATGTTTGCTGACGATACCGCGATACTATCCACCCACTGCGATGTGGCATCGGTATCGAAACAGTTACGAGATCATTTAAACGACTTGGAAAAATGGTATAAATCCTGGAAAATTACAATCAATGAACAAAAGTGCACACAAAAATTATATTTACGCTGAAGAGAGTGAACAGATGTCCAGTAATAAAATTAAATGAAAAAACGATCCCTACTTCGGATAGCGTGAAATATCTTGGCCTGTAGACGAAAGGTTAACTTGGAGAAAGCATATAGAGGCTAAGCGAAAACAGATAAATATGAAATTCCGCGAAATGTATTGGTTACTAGGAAAAAAATCGGTATTGACCGCGGAAAATAAAATACTGCTATACAAATCAATATTGAAACCTATATGGTCGTAATACCATTGTGGGGAATTGCGAGAAAGTCAAATATAGCGATTATTCAAAGAACACAATCAAAAATATTACGATCGATAGTCGATGCGCCAACGTGCGCAATGACGAAATTCATAAAGATCTAGAAATACCGACGGTTAAAGAAGAAATCGAAGCAGTCAACGTACGATATGTAGAACGGCTACAAAACCATTGTAACGAGCTGACACACAGCCTAATCGAAGACGGTATTCAAACGGCTAAATCGGTCGAATATAATTACTTAATATCTTAATCAACAACGAGGAATGACGACCCAAGCATTCCATTAATTTTTGTGTCGAGTAATTTATTAACATTGCCGTTTTTTAAATCGGACAGATCGCGTGCAGAAACAAAAAAAAATAAAAAAAATAAAAAAATATATATATTTAAAGTCGATATCGAACTTCGAAAAACAGTTAGATACGGTAATTAGATGTATTACGTAGGGATTTTTATTAAAATAAAAAAGTTTTTTTCGTTATGAAAAATCAAAAAAGCTTTTCGACTGTTAGACCATTATCGAGTGAATATTTAAAAAGATAAATTTTAACTTTTCTTTTGTTCCTTATTTTAAGTTAGATACCAGTTGTAACGCGAACTGGAATGTAATTGACGTAGTACGATGTAACTAAAAAATGAATCTCTGAAAAACTGTTAAAATATTAAAAGCGGTATTTAAAAAGTTCGAAATTGCTATAAATTTATATATATATTAAAAAAATTTATATATATTAAAATTAAACCGCTCGATGCAGCACGAAGACGTGGAGGATCGAGGACAGTTTTGAAATGTGATTTTGGAGACGATTCCTAAGAATTCCATGCATAGTAAGAAAGGAATCGGTGTTACGAGGGTAAAAGTTGTCGAGGATTGTCACAAATTCTTCGGTCACGTAATAACAAAACAGAGACGAATGGAACGCACAATGGTCATTGGTAAAATTAATGGAAAACAATATAACGTAACCCTATGAGATGGAAAGACATATTGTACTACAAACATAACAAGGGTGCGATTTTCGAAATGCCCACTTCAATCGGGGTATCGATAAAAACGACGGAAAATTACAAAATCACCGCCGGTTAAACGTTGATCCCCCCCCATGCCTTACCTAGAGTGGCGACTGCAGATGATAAATGATGATATTAATGTACTCCTTCAATTTATACTTCTTTAATTGTGATTTATATACATATATGTACATACATATTTACATAAAATATTCATATACACACGCTCACGTGTATATATGTATATATATATATGAATGTCGCGATGGCGTACTAATTACTAGAGTGCGAGATTGTCAACTCGACGATGGTTTTTCATTGTCATCTAACTCTTAATTATCACGAAGAAGAATGTAGGACGCCACTCCGTATAACATCATATGCGTGTACACATATTTTTTTATCGTAGTATACCTCACATGCAGCTGTCCATCCGGGATATTTAGCAACAATGATCAAACATTCGAGCGAAAATGTTCCGGTGAATATCGATTTTTTTTTCTGCAAGTTTTTAGCGCGAATTTCGATGTATTGGTTACATACAAGGTATTGTCTACATAAAAGGTATCGTCGTTATAAGCTGAAGGATTTTGACGTTGGAAAGTCAGTATTATTTACTGACTTCAGGGTTTAAAATAACTCAAAGTTGAAGCCCTACATATTGCACATATTAGACGTACGTTATTCATCATTAGTAAGCTGTTTCTTCCTATCAGCTAAATAAATTTTATTAACTCCGACATTTAGTTCTTCCATTTTTTACCGACAGATGGTGTATCCAAGTCAATCGACTGTGATGCAAACCGAAATACCGGGCCGTTATTGGCACAGTCAGACCTGCGCAATTGATTAACATAGGGTTTCAGCTTTTTTGTTGTTAATTCGATTTATGAACTTACATTTATCACGATTTTCCGCTGGTTTCCGGAAAAGTGCTGATTCACTTTCGCAGGAATATCTGTCGCGTATAAACAGCACAGCATGGTGCTCAGCACGGAAACCTTGCGGAACCTTTGCTAAAATGGTACACGTAGCGTACTTGATTTCGTTGATTTTCGGGGTTGTTCGATTTCAGCATAATATAATTAGTACTGAAAATTCTAGTTCATTCTGTGCACAAAAATAACCTACAATAGACTAGTCAGAATGTTCGTCGACGACCAGTACGATGACGATCATGAAGATGACGATGATATATATGCACATATTCTTCTTCTATGCCTAGTATATCGCGAAAGTATGTGGTGACATCATGTGACATTAACATTAAATCGTAGACCACATTTCTCCACTCTTTCCTACAGACTGCCTTTCTAGTAGCTCCAACCAGTGTAAATCCAGTTTCTTGTTTTAAAGAACACCTTGTTCGATAGTATGTACGAGCGATATATATATATATATATATATATATATATATATGTATATATATATATATACTGGTCTTTCTTTTAACAGTTTTATATATTAGTATAGTAAAACGTAGTTCGAAAGGTGGGTGTTAGTAGTCGAGGTGTACATTGGAACGCCTGTTAAATTTTAAACTATTTGACAGAGATATCATTGTCTGCTGCTCTTTAAAATTTTAAATTATTGCAATTTCTGTCCTATTTGCGATATCAATATGAAGCGAAGCTTAGAACGAATCCGATAATATAGGCTATAAGCTGTGTGAATTTCATCATTATTGCTTTAACCGTTTTTGAGTTAACTCGGAACAGACAGACAGACAAAAATTAAAATAAAATTGTTTTCCTGTTTATGTGTGATAAAAATAGCCAAATGCAATAATGAAAATATTCGCATATCACAGACAGAACTAAAGTTTTATATATTGTATAGAATATATATGAACATTTCAACGGATTTGTAATATATATATCGCAAGACAAGACGATGATAGTTGAACCAAACGTATGATGCAGTGGTTGCCAATTGACGGGCCTCGTTCACGAGGAACGCTCATGACTAGGTGAGGGGGATAATATTGTGAAATGGACCGCAATTATTTAGGAGCCGCACAAGATAGGAGACGTCGGAAGTGTTGAGGGAATGCCTGCACTAAGCAGTGGGTTAATATAGGCATATCTTGATATTATTTATATATATGATTTCTTTCGTTTTTTTTTTTTTCAAATACACGATGTTAAGTTAATAGATTAGTATTATATAATTTTCTACGATCGTTTAAGGAACCTAACAACGAACAAAGACATCTAGTGAAGAGCGAGCGCATCATTGGTATTGTTCGTAAAGAAATGTATATACATCAGGTATAGTCTTTAATTAATAATATTAGAAATAAAACTTTCACCTTTGCAAAAATTTACCGCATTATTTACCGAGCTCCATTATTTATGCGATTCTGAAGATAAAGAAAATAAAAATCACAGGGGGGAAAGATTTTTCGGTAAAGCTGAAAACGAATATATTACGACGTAATGTCGAGTAAATTCTGCGATCCGGTTAAAGCGATAAAATGCAAATGACCGATGCGACGTTTACGAAGGTCGCCGAAACGATTTACCATTGGGCATTGTGTCCTTCGGTCGTGATAGAAAAAAAGATAAAAGGTCGTTAAAAGGCTTGATCGTTGCACGGTGTATGAACCGAATATGCATAATATATTCATTTCGTAGCAGTAACTGAAGTACGCCATGAAGAAGCTACCTTACGAAAATCCTCGCAAAAACGGCCAAATCTCTACCGCGTACATTTTCAGAATTTAAGGTCATTTATATCGCATCGCCCGATACCGAACACTGACCGGCAGATTAGATGTCCCGTCCGTCCGGTTCGATCTGTCCCTTAGTTTCGAGATATTGGTTCGTACGAACGTAAACGATACTATGATACACAATAGAGCGTAACATTAGAATAAAACTTTCCTAAAAGAAAGGAAGTTCCAACAGCTTAAGTAGATACGTGGTAGGCATAATTTACACATTACGAGCGAGAAAAATGTAATTTATATTATATATCTACATACATATAATACGTATATATACACACACACACATATATATATATATATATATGTACTTTGTACACATACATATGCATACGTGCATAAGTGTATATTACAAGGACTCTATATGTACCTAATGGATATGAATTTCAATCTTATTTCTTAGCATTCTAGTATATTAAAAATGTTATATAGTTTTTCCAAGTATTCTCTCTTTCTTGTCACTCTATTTCTTCTTGTGTTTCTCTACCAATATTTTTGAAGTGAAACTTCTATTAGCACGGTTTATATGAGAAATTAACCCGCAAAACGAGCGAGCGAACGGAAATAACAGACGGATATATATAATAATAATAATAATAATAATAGTAACACCGACACTCATATCCGAGTTATGTTGCCTTAAGAAAAATAATGATAGGAGGAGAAAATTAATTATTAATTACGGGTACGATGGTGTAAACACGACCACAAACAGAACAGCTGTAAGATACAGATACTTTTGAGTCTGCTTCTTTTTCAACTATTGTCTCGCAGTTCTTGAAACAGTTTGTTCTCGACTGCAGTCTATTTATTGATAGCTGTTCCCAGTTACTGTCCAATTCCATTAACTTGACTAATTCCAGTATTTGATCTTTGCATCTCCTGCGTGGCCTTGCTTGCTTCCGCTTGAATTAGTTCTGCATACAATATTCTTTTCGGAAGCTTGCTGTTCTTCATCCGTATTACATGGCCTATCCAGCGGAGCTGTATTGCAGCTAATAATTGTTCTACGGAGTTACTTCCACTACGACGGAGAACGTCACGATTTGATACAAAATCATCCCATTTAATTTTTAATAAGCGCCGTAGAAACCGTTGATGAAAGCGTTTCAATTGTTTTATCTGTCTTCTATATAGCACCCATGTTTCGTTTCCATATAGAATATTTGGAAGAATAACCGCCTTGTACACGGACATCTTAGAGAGGACTGCGATAAAATGTTTGTTTTATCAACATTAATCTTCAGTTCTAGGCCTTCACATACCGAATTGAAACACAATAGAATGTTTTGCATGTCTTTTAAATTGTGCACAGCAATAACACAGTCATCAGCATACATAATGTAGGTCCATAATGTAGCATGTAGCGCACTTTCACATTGACCTGAATCGTTTTAAGTTGCTGAGACCGCCGTCAAAACGAAGCCTTATACCGATACCACGCTGCATTAGTTGTCGATCTACAAGGATCATCAATGCAGTAGTGAAGCGAGTAAACAGAGTTGGTGCCAAAACACATATTTGTCTAACATCAGAATTTACATCAAAACTTGGTGTGTGTTGCTTTCCAAACTGAACATTACATATATCATTGGAGTTTATTGGGCATCCGAATTTTTTAAAAATTGTCCATATTGCATTTCTATTGACTGAATCAAATGCTTTTGCGATGTCCACAGATGCTAGATGTAGGTCTTGTTTTTGTTCCATGCATTTCTCTTGAATTGTTTGGCATTTCCTTAATTTCCTATCGTATTTTTTTAACTGTGGAGTCTATACTTCCGCGTTAATCGGATAATCACTTTTAATCATGCTCCAGTCAACATCATTGATTTTGTTTAACAATTCTTTATAATATTCCATCCATCTGATGTTGATATCCTCATCACGTCGTAACAGTTCTCCACTCATGTTCCTGATTGCATTAGGTCTCTTATATAATCCTTTATATCATTGTAATAATTTAGTTCTTCACATTTGTCTAGAGCCACCATTTAATCTTTAATCATCTTTTAGCTTCTTTATATTTTTTCACTGCTATATTTGACTTCAATGTGTTTAACATGGCTTCATGAGTTTTTCCGTTTATTTTCAAGTAATTCTGATATTTCATTTTGGTGTTCAGTAAATCAGTCTAAGTTTTTAATTTTTTTCGTACCGCAGACTTCTTTGCCTACATTCAAAAGCAGGTTGTTCTTCAACACTACATATGTTACTATCGATTTTATTATTCAGATATATGCCTTCTATTTTTGTTAGAAGTTCCACTTGACTATATTTATTCTTTAAGCATGCACCATTTAGTCTGATTTTTCTATTTTTGGTTCTGTCAGTACATTACGATAGAACCGTCATTTATTGATTTTAATTTGTAATTTACAAATCACATGCCTATGATCTGTCCAGCAGTCCGCTCCACTATATACCCTGATAAGCATAACAATTGTATAATCCAGAAGATGCAAAAGTTGCGAGCGTGGATGTTGCTATGTAGTTTTATATTTTTCCTTCAATCTAAATTGCTCAGTACACAATTCCCCAAGAGGGAATTCCCATTTTCATTTCGGTACCTAACTCTATGTCTGCCTAGTACACCAGGCCACAGTAGGTGACTATTTCCAACACGAGCATTGAAGTCCCCTAGTAGTATTATTTTATTTGTCTTGGATACTTTTCTTAGAACATCTTTTAGCTGATAGTAGAATTTTTCCCTTTCATGATTTGGTGCATTCAAAGTTGGTGCATACACAGATATCTATGTCAAATCGCGTGCTTTATCTAACTGTAATCGGAGTGTAATCATTCTATTATTTACTCCATTCGGAGACTCTTTTAATCTGCCAATCAAGCTGTTTTTGATTGCAAAACCAACACCGTGCATTCTCGACATTGGGTTATCGGCTCCTTTCCAGTAGAAAGTGTAATCATTTTCTGTAAGGTGTCCTTCACCTGTTAACCTGGTTTCACTGAGCAACAATATCAACATTATATCTGCTGAGCTCCGCCGAAAGTAATTCTGTTGTTCGCTCAGGGTGAGTTAAATTTCCGTCATCCAATAAGGTACGTATGTTCCATGTTCCAATCTGTAAGTTCAACTTTATATCTTTAATGTTTCGACCATGTGAATTCGGATCCTTCCGATTGCGGTAAACCGGACAGGTTTTAGCTAAGACGAAACATTTTTAGACCACCTTTTTATAGGTCTGTCCCTTGACGTAGGGCAAGCAGGAAGATCTCTCTAAATAATGCCGCTTGGTCGCAATAAGTGGTGCCGGACCTGTCTGTCGTTTTATATCCACAACAGAAACGACCAAAGGTTGTTGCCGCCTGCGTGGAAAGTTATGGCTAAAGGCTTCCAGTGATTCCACACCTGCCCCACCACCATGCTTCATCACTACAGGACTTTTTAATAAAGGAAAAGGAAGAGGTAAGAGAAGTGAAAGGAAAGAAAGGAAGGAATGGAAAGAATAGGAATATGCAGAAAGTTCTGCATGAATTGATAACGTAGGAGCAGGAGCAAAAACCGTGCAACCACATTTCAGCAACTACATATGTTTTTTATCCACTGGCAACCAGAGGAAGACAACCAGACACATAATGTGGCTTATGCTGAGAAATAAGGAGATCAGAAGAAAAGGGGATAAGAAGAAAGAAGGAAGGAATAGGAAAAGGAAATACCACTATTTTCAGGTGGCATTAGCCTTTGGATCAATATCCTAAAGGCAGCGGTTTGTTACTGAGGAGGTAACAGTGTAGGGTTTTTACGGCGACTTAAATTCGCCGAGGGAGAGACAGTAATAGGATTTATGCAGACTTTTAGTAGACAGTTCCTGAAGCTGTCCATCTGCATCTCCTTTCCCTGTCGCTACTGGAATTACCTACATAAGGCTTTTCACCAGTAGCCGCTGTTGGTCTGCGACTGCTTATTCCACTAACGTCTTATTCGCAGCTAACCTACATATCTGTAGGCCGTTCCACTATCCGCCACCTGTGGACGCACCCCGTTCCGGTTGCAGCTCCGGATCCTTGAGAGCACCTGTACAAGTACACGTGCCCCCAGGGGGGGGATATGTATGTATATATATATATATATATATACAGACACAAATATATTCATATATATATATATCAACACCCACCTATCAAACCACGTTTTGTTGCGTTATGTGTAACGAAGTAACGGACGTATTTTTAAGTTTCACTTCTTCTCTACGCTCCAAGACACAGTTTTTTTTTTTTTAATTTCGCACTTTTTTTTTAGCTTCTTACTTATTTTCTAAATATTATCCTCATTCTATTTCTATTGCTTTCTGCCTTTTAATTATTCCCTACCAAAAACTCTTCTTTTTCGATATTGTCCATGTATGTTTGATTAAGTACGACACTTTTGTTACAAATATTAGTTATTATTCATGGAATAAATTAATAATGCACGAATATCAACGATTACGTAGAGAAATTTTAATTCCAAAGAGAAAAATCGTCACACGCGATAATCAGTTATATGGAAACGAATTAATTTATCTCGAAATTAATTAACAATTTTACTATTTTATTCGGCTATTAATTGTTATTATTATTAAATCATTAACGAAATACTGAGAATTGAACATAGTCGCTTTTTTAATTTATCCGATTATAATTTCAGCTATCGGCCGTCTTAATGAATTATCTTTCAACCAGCATTCACTATTGTTCTTTTACTTTACTATATTTTGAAAATTACTTTCTAATTGTCGAGCTTAAAAATTTGTCGATTTATTATTTTTAGACTTTATATATTCCTCTTCAAGGTAGATCGTGTGTGAAAGTTCAAAATCCTCGTGCAGTGTAATTCAAGGCAGGATGCATTTCCGAACTTTTGGATCCTGAATCTTCGGGTTACTTTATACGTCTTCATGCGCGTAGTTCAAGACAGAGTGCAAGTAAGTCGGAATTGCACAGTTTTTTGTCAATTTTTTTTAGCCTATTCGAACTGTAATTTTTTTAATGACACACTTCTAAATCCAGTCTACAAGTCTTTATTAAACAAAAAATCAAAAGAGCTTAAATCATTAATTATGGAAATTAAAAATGAATCAGCGCTATTTACAAAAATTATCTCCCTTGAAAACTTCTTACTATAGCATGTGAAAAGCGATTCGAACTCGTAATAGGCCAATACAACCTTTTCCACCGATTAGAAGTTCCGATGGTATACGGGCTAGGGATTGTCGAGAGAAGACTTGCCAAATATTTTTCTTAAGTTTTTAAACCGAACTCTGAAACTGATAATTCTGAAGATATAATGATATTTTTAAATGCTCCTTTTCGAATGAGTCTCCCTATTACGCTAACGTCCCCAGGAGAAGTAAAATGTATGTTCAAAAAATTAAATAATAAAAAAATCCCGGGCTTCTATTTAATCGCCGGAAAATTGCCGGACAAAGCGATTTATTAATAATATTTTCAACGCAGTGTTTATCCTGAAATATTTCCCTCTGTCATGGAAACTGGCGCAAATAGTTGTAATAGCTAAATTGGACAAAGCACCGGACTTGGTTACATCATATAGACCTATTTCCTTATTACCTATCTTGTCAAAAGTGCTTGAAAAAAAATCAAATTAAAGCGGTTAAATTATTCCCGGTCACCAGTTTGAATTCTGTAAGAATCGACTATCGAACAGGTGCACCGAATTGTACACTTTGATGCGAAGAAAGTATGTATCGGTGTGTTCCTAGATGTTAGGCAAGCCTTTGATAAGGTATGGCACCATGGGCTATTATATAATCTTAAAAAAATTCTTCCTCATCCGTACTTCCTTCTCCTTAAATCCTACCTTGAGGATCGTACATGCCAAGTAAAATTCGAAAACGAATACTCCACTATCTATAATGTTTTCGCTGGCGTGCCTCAAGGGAATGCCTAGGGTCCGGTGCTTCATCTATTGTTCACGGCTAATTTTCCAGTTAGTGACGATGTTATAACTGCCACGTTTGCGGGCGATACCACCATTTTAGTTGTAGCCAAAGAGCAAAACCTAGTCCACGAAACTCTACAGCAGTCTTTCATAAAAATTGAAACCTGGCTGAGACATTGACGTATCGCAATTAACGAAAGTAAGTGCACGCAGGTCACATTTACTTTGCAAAACTTAACTTGTTCACCCACTACGTTAAATAACTAATCTCTCAACAGAGTTACGTTAAGTATCTGGGAAGGCATGTTGACAGTAAATTAACATGGAGTAGACATGTCGAACAGAAAATAAAACATCTTGACATAAAATTGAAGCAGCTGTACTGGCTTCTTGGACACACTCCAGTCTTTCTTTTGAAAATATGCTTTTAATTTATAACATAATGTTAAAACCTGTGTGGACATAGATGCTGTAGGGCTGCGCAAAAATAGTCATATAAATAAGATACAACGGTTACAAAATAAAGTCATTAGGCTGCTCATTGCTCCTCCTTGGTACGTTTCGAACTATACATTATATCGTGACCTTTTCATTCCTTATGTTAAAGACCAAGTCATGAGAGGTATAAAAGTCGCTTGGAGTGTCATGCAAATACACTGGCCATCAATTTATTAGACAACAGTTTTCAGATACGCCGATTGAAACGAACCACGACACGTTTGATTTGTTCTAATTTCTACTGTGATTCTTTGGGGAGAACTAATTGTTGTTAACCCCTCTCACGGTACTTTGCATTTCATAAAAATTGCTAGATGGCCTCTCGGCCAGTTGTAATTATGTTAAAATAAACTTCTTTTTCGTGATCAGTTCAAGACAAAGTCTTCGAGGTAGCAGGAATAGAGAAAACTGTTGAAATTCCACTACTCGCCATCTACTACCACTTTTCCCGGTGTATTCCTACCTGCCGAAAAAATCAATTTTTATATACAAATTTCAAGTTTAAATAATGATGTTAAATTTTAAAATAAAAACGAAAATTGTAAATAATTATGTGCGAAAGACGTCAATTTATTTTAAAATATTTGCCAACTGTCATTAAATTAGAAAATTTACAAAATCACGTGTGTTATATTGTCTACGATTATCTATGTTTTGAAAATTTAATGCTACAAGCGGAATCATACATGGCCTACATATTCTAGTGACAAATTTACGAAGTCGATGAGGTGGGATACGAACATATGAGATGAAAAATCCGAAACATTTGATTGAACAACGCTAAAATATTTACATTTTTCTCTTAAATATATATTCAATATTCATTCTAAGAATCATGATGACGATATTTACTTTTTTCGGGTAGATCAGATGGTGGGATAAATATATATATATATATATATATATATATATATATATATATATATATATATAAAAACAACAATAAAAAGTTACCAGCGAAAACGCTTTTCATCAGTTACGCCATTTTCAAATTATGAATAACTTAGACAAATAATTTATTAATAATAACGATAAAAAAATTAATTAAATAAATAACAAAAGTAGCTAAACTCGCTAAGTGTTTTTTCTTTTTGAAATTCTCAAGCCATAAATAAGTACAAAAACATGAATTATAAAAATATTTTAAAAAATAACTAGTAGTTTAAATTCCTTTTGTCGATTTTTTTATTTAAATCGCTACATTCCAAACTTTTCAAAAAAATAAATTAATTATATATAATTCTTAATAATTATAAACCTATACATAACATATCTAGCTCATGAGACGATTTTATCAACAGGAACTATCACAATAACTTAACAGTTTTACACGTAAATAACAAAGACCAACTACGTTTATAAGATAGTCGTTAAAACTAATTAATCGTCTAATGTCACTAACGCGTTTAATAAATTATTTTTATTTATCGATTTAATTATTTCTAATTTTTCTAATATTTTTTCTCAATTTTTTCGTTCTATATGTAAAATATTATAGTTTCGGTTATTATTATTCATCTCACCATATAATTCTTTACAATATTTACGGTACAACGATTAATTATCATTACTTTTATATTTAGAAAATTATAAATAATAAAATTACGAAGTAAAAATAATAATAATAATAATAATAATAATTCGTCAAATACATTATTATGTATACTCAAAATCGCTGATCTCCCACGGAACAATTATGTAATTTGCTCAGATTTCATGTCTGCATTAAAAAAAAACTTGGAGGCGATAAACACTGAAGTAGCAGCTGTTGATCAGATTCTTTTCTCGATACTAGAGCTGTATAAACGGAACACAAAGTTCATCTTTGCTTGGATTCCTAACCGTCGTAATATTTCACCACACGATGCCGTACACCGAGCGGGCCGTTGACCTTCGAAAACTCGTCTTGCAATACATATAGATGCGGAGTACGCTCTAGATTCAGTTCAGACTACACTACGAGCATGGAGTCGATCGTTCCATAGTCAACCTAGTATTTTGAGTTGCATCAAAAAAGACCTGATAGTATGGCCAAAACGCATCGTCGGTAAATAGAGTATACCTTGGACATAAACTAATCATCCAGCCGTATTTGCTTGGTAACCAGCCACCACCTGTATGCGATAAATGCAAAGTACCATTAATCGTCAATCATATACTAAAGACCTGCCAAAAATACGCTCAATATCGTACTAAGGAGATAAGTTCAGCTATCCCGGACGTCTACATCCTGAAAATTCTTACAGACTTCCTTATCAAGACTAATATTATTAATAGTTACTAGTTATATATATTTCAATTATTGATCATGTTTATCGAGTAATAGCCACGAGGCATTAAAAAAAAAAAAAAAAGTTTTTACGACGATTCAGTTTTAGAGATCTTAAAAATGCATTTAGTATTTAGTGTGTAAGATTGTGTAAGTTATTATAACAGTGCCCATTACGAGAATCCTAATTTGGAACCGAATGTATTATAGCATTGGTCATTAATAGTTGCAAATAATATTACTAGTATATCATTTTGTTACTATTAATATCTTAGATTATTATTATTATCGTTAATTATTTAAAATATTTATAATTGACGTAACTGCAGAATTTCTTAGTTAAAATAAACGAATTTTATTTGTAACTGTATTGTTTTTTAAAAAACAAATAACAATATACATATATATATATATATATATATATATATATATATATATATATATATATATATATCATCATCATCATCGGTATATAAGAGCATGCTCTTGTCGTTGTAGCTAACCCATCATTTTCTTCCATTCCTTCCTGTTGTCTGCTATGTTCTTCATCTCTTTATACGTTATTTGCATTCTTTCTTTTACTTGATCGATCCATTTTATTCTAGGTCTTCCCCTTCTTCTTCTTCCTTCCAATTTTCCTTCGATTATGACCGTCATGAATTCGTTATGCCGCAGTATGTGCCCTAGAAGTCTTTCGTGTCTTTGCTGTATTGTTCCTATTAGTTTCCTTTTTTCACTTTCCATTCCCAAAACCTCGGAGTTTCTTTTCTTCTGTGTCCATGATATCTTCATCATGCGGCGCCAACCCCACATGTTTTTTTAAATTTTGTGTTAACACCCACGTTTCTGAACCATATAATAATATATTCCATATATATGTTTTCAAAAGTTTTTTCCGTAATTCTATTTTCATGTTTTTATTAAATAAATCTCTCTTTTTCCCAAACGCTTGCTTGGCTATAGCAATTCTTGTTTTTATTTCTTTATCACTTCTTCCTGTGCTCGTTATTATACTACCCAAATATTTGAACTGTTCTACTTGTTCTAAGATCTTGTTTTCTAACATTATGTGTATCTTTTTTTCATATTTTGATGCTACTAGAACTTTTGTTTTATTTTTGTTTATGTTTAAATTTATTTGCTTTAAGTATTTCTGAAATATTGTTATTTGTTGTTGCAGTTGTTGTTCATTGTCGGCCAACAATGCAATATCGTCGGCAAATCTTATACAATGTATCTGTTGTCCATTTATTTTTACGCCCATGGTGCCATCTTTCATTTTTTGTATCGGTTCTTCTATTACTAAGTTAAAAAGTATCGGTGATAACGGGCATCCTTGTCTTATTCCCTTTTGTATTTTTACTTTTTCTTTCGAATTACCGATTTTTATTTCCGCCGATTGCTCTATATATAACTCCCATATTATTTTTCTATCTTTGTAATCTAATCCTATTTCTTATAGTTTTGCGAATAATACATCCCATGTTACACAATCAAACGCCTTTTCTATATCTACGAATGCTATACATAGCCCTTCACCAATTTCCATTTTTTTCTCGATGGTTAATCTTAATGCCAGTATAGCTTCTCGAGTACCTCTTTCTTTTCTAAATCCGAACTGATCATGGCTTAGTTTTTCTTCTATTCTTCGTTTTATTCTATTCAATACAATTTTTATAATTATATTTGATACATGTGGTATTAAACTTATTGTCTATAATCGGAGCATTCCTTTGTTTCATTTTTTTTGGTATTGCTACTATTGCAGTGTTTTTAAAATCTGTAGGCAATTTACCCTGTTCATAGCAACTTTCCGTTAATTTAAACAGCTTCCTTATGATTTCTTCATCATCAGTCTGTAATAGTTCAGCTGGTGTGGTATCCAAAACCGGGTGCTTTTTTCTTTGGTAACTGTTTCAGTGCCAATTTAAATTCTTCCTTCATTATTTGGGGACCATTGTCATCATCTTCTTTATTTTCATTTATAGTTATTTCTTCTATATTCCCATCTGTCTTATATAGCGTTTCCAGATGTTCCTTCCATCTTTCGCATATTGCTTTCTCTTCTATTAGCATTTTGCCTTGTTTATCATTTACGATGTTACCAGTTATTATTTTACGTTTTGGATTCAACTTATTAATTTCTCTATATGCTTCATCGAGTTTATTTTCTTCCATTTTATTTTCTATACTTTTACATTGTTCATCTATCCATTTTTGTTTTTCTTCCCGACATTTCCTGGTGATTCTATTCCGCAGTTCTTTATATTTCTTTCGTGCTTCTTCTGTCCTTAATGCTTTCAATTTCCTTCTTTCGTCTATGTCTTGTATCATATCTGTTGTTATCCAGGGCTTCCTTATTTTTCTTTTGTTTTTACCTATTGTTTTTTCTGCCGCCGTTACGATTGCATCTTTCATCTGTTTCCATTTCTCCTCAATGTTATTTATTTGTTTAATTTTTTTATTTCGTAATAACTCTTTTAATTCCAGATTGTATTTGTTCTCTTTTCGTTTTAGTTCATCCAGGTTCCATTTTCCCGCACTTCCAACGGTTCTTTTTTTCCTTAGCGTCAATCTGCAGTTTGCAATGACTGGTATGTGGTCACTATCTATGTCCGCTCCAGGGTAACTTTTACACATTTTAACTTGATTCCCATATCTTTGTTTAATTAATATGTAATCAATTTGATATCTGCTCGAATCTCCAGGTGCTATCCATGTATACCTTCTCCTTTTGTGATTTTTGAATATTGTATTACTTACTATTAAGCTGTGTTGTTGACAGAATTCGATTAATCGTTCCCCTCTTTCGTTTGTGTGACCTAATCCATATTTTCCTACTATTTTCCCCTACTGCGCTTCTCCTACAACTGCGTTAAAGTCCCCCATAATTATTACGTTTTCTTTATTATTGATTGTTTGTAATATGCCGTCTAATATATCATACATTTCGTTTATTTCTTCGTCCTTTGCACTGCCTGTCGGCATATATACCTGAATCAGAGTTGTTGGAACCGGTTCTGTTTGTAACGTTATCATCATTATCCTATCGCTTATGGCTGCTATTGTTTTAACACTTTGCCCCCCATTGTTCGTCTAATATGAAGCCTACTCCTCTGCTTCCTTTTTTCTCTACACTGAATATTATTCTGTAGTCATCGCTCCAAAAGTCTCCATTTCCTTCCCGTCTCAACTCGCATAATCTCATTATGTTCGTTTTTAGCCTTGTCATTTCTATCTTTAATTCCTCCAACTTTCCTGTTTTTAAAAGCGTTCTTATGTTCAACGTTCCTAGTCTAATTTGTTTCTTTGACCTTTTCTTTGTTTGGCTTTCCGCTACTTTTTCTGGGAGATCTTCTTTTTGATCAACCTCAACAAGTATGCCCCCTCCTGCAGAGTTCCGTTCCCGTAAGGGAACGGGGGAGCTCGAATCAATTAACGTTGCCGTCACTGACCGTCCAATGCCTGATATACCGTTTCTGGTACACCCCTTGGATGCAGCAGTTATGTTTTTCCTTGTACTTGTCATATTGATAAAAGGAAGATATAGTACGCTGGTGGTTTTCCGTTGCCTTCCAGCGGATTTTCTGTTAGAGTTTACTCTCTTAGCCTTCGGGTAAAAACCCTAACCACAAGGCAGTGGCTTTGTTTTCTGTTAGGGTTGTCTCCCTTAGCCTTTGGATCAATATCCTAACCGCAAGGCAGCGGGTTGTTACTGAGGTGGTAACAATTTTGTTAAGTTTTTACGGCGATCTAAACCGGCCGAGGGAGAGACAGTCATAGAATTCTTGCAGACTTTTAGTAGACAGGTCCTCAAGCTGTCCATCTGCATCCTCGTGTCTCCTTGCCCTGTCGCTACTGGAATCGTCTGCCAGAGACTTTCCGCCAGTAGCCATTCTTGGGCCGCGACTGCTTATTTTACTAATGTCTTATTCGCAGTTAACCTACATATCTGTAGGCCATTCCACTATCCGCCACCCGTGGACGCGCCCCGTACCAGTTAGAGCTCTGGTCCCCGGAAGGTACAAAGTACCCCTCGGGGGGATATATATATATTATATATATATATATACAATATTTATTTTTTTTACTTTTTTTACAGATATTTACATATATCGAATTTTTATTTCTTAACTTCAGAGTCGTTATCATTATTACAGATAACATTATTATAACGCGCATCACTATCACCGTCGTCATTATTTGGTTTTAAATAAATATTTCCGTCTATTCACAAAATTCATCTCGTTTTATCAACAGTTCTTTCTTTATTACAGTGATTTTTTTTTTGTACAATGTACACACACATATATACATATATATATGTGTGTGTATTATGTATATGTATATTATAAGTATGTATATATATAGGAAGAGAGAGAAACATAGAGAAGAAAATGGGCATTCTTCATAAATGTATACATTGACAACCACTATTGCGCAGACAATCAATCGGCAAAAGTCCAGACAGTGTGTACACAATGGGTTGGAAGGTAAGTCGTTCAAACGAATTTAGAGTTATAATATATATATATATATATATATATAGTCAAATTGTGACGGTGTATATCTTTTATACGAATATCAAGTAGGTGCAACCAAAGATATTCAAAATTAAATAACTAAATATATTTACCTCGTCAGTGTGCAGTCTGTCAACTTTCAATTATACATGTATATATATATATATATATATATATATATATATATATATATATATGTACGTATGGATGTGTGTATACATAAAACGTAAACACTCGTAGTATCACGTCTGCGCTGCGCTTCATTATGTTGTAGGAGAGAAGAATTGAGCCATAGCGAACTAAACGATACTCTCTATTCGACGATTATTACACCGTCATTTAATCTTCGAAGCTTCGCTAAATTTTCATCCTTTAGCTCGTTACGAATGAACACTTCTCGAGTAATACAAGTTCGTTTCTCTCCAATCGACGTACTTTCTTCACCCCATCCCACCTAAAATTACGTCGCGAAGAGGATTAAACGAAGATGGAAGCATTAATAGTAATGATGATGATGAAAATATAAATAATAATAATAATAATGATAAAATTGAGAGAGAGATGAAGATTTTGTATTAGTTCTGCTAGATTGAACAACTGTAAACACCGTTGCTTATCCTTTACGAAATGATCTGTTTAAACGCGGATCCGATTAAATTCCGCCTCATTAGAAGAATAAAATCCGCCTTTTACGGTCGGAGCATCTTTATTATTATTATTATACATTTGTTATTTATTCTGCACGTTTTATAAGATATCCGTTTTCACTACTTCCTGTTACATATATCAATATATATATATATGTCTAAACGAACATCCAGGAAACGGATCTAACTATATGGACGACACGCGTACAAGTGTATTAAGTAATCGAAAATAGCCTTTATAAAAATCACGAATTTTATAAAATTTTAGGTCCTTATCCCGAGTATAACCCCAACAAAGAACTTAGGACATTTAGGAAATTTAGGAAATTTATGAAATTTAGGAACTTTTAGAAATTGTTTACTTTAGAGTCTTTTTCTTAATATGAATATACGATGAAAATTTCAGCTCGATTGCATTAACCGTTCGAATATTATCAGATGGAAATTTGCTTTTTACCGCGTACGTGTTAGTAGATATCATTATCATCATTAATAAAGTAGTATCTCCCATTCGGGAAGTTGCACATTACGAACGCTATATACATCGGTATCTGGCTGATTCAATTAACTTGACGAAATCCTTAATTCCTGTATTTGTGGTAATTAATTCGGTTTTTTTTCTTCCTCAAAATGCCGTTCCTGAAATTTTACCCTGTGCCGCTAGGTTGAAAAGCCCTTCTTGTCGGATTTTATGCGCGATATATTTAATTTTTCTTCTTTTTATGTCATCCATTAATTGCAACTCGTTGACATTGCATCTACTCAGCACTTCTCGGTTTGTCACTTTATCTGTCCACGGACTTTTCAGCACACATTTCAACGGCGTCTTTCGCAATCTGCATTTATTATCCAGATTTCTGCTGAATAAGGCAACGCGGACCAAACGTAGCAGCGTAATATTCGTTTTCTTGTTTCTAAGTCTATCTTTCTGTTTTTCAGAACTTTTTCTAGATTTACAAATGCCTTCCTGGCCACTGTTATTATGGAAATTATTTCTTTGTTATCACGCCCATCTCCTGTAATCAGAACTCTTAAATATTTATACTCTTTTTCCTTTTCTAATCGTCCATCTAGTTCCAATTTTGTCCCTCTAGTTTTCTGTCTGCTAAATATCATGATTTTTGTTTTATTTACATTTATTTTTATGTTATATTTTCTTCCATCTTTATTTATAGTATCTAGCATTATCTGCATCTGCTTCTCCGTTTCAGCTATCAATACTTTACCATCTGCGTAAGTAACACATATATATACATTTTATTAAATTTACGTGCCTTATACTGCTACTAAGGCCAGAGGCATGGAAGGATAATTAATTTAAAGGAAAAAGATTAGATAATAAAAGGAAAGTTATAAGCTTAGATTCAGCGGATGGAGTGTACTGTAAAATTTCGGTTAGGGATGAAGCAAATCCGACAGCATGACGATGGGTTGCGTAAGAAGGACATGTAACAAGGATGCGAGAAATAGTGAGAGGGCAGTTGCAGGAATCACAAAAAGGTGCACTCTGGTTTAGAAATAAGTACTTATGGATAAGAAGAGTATGTCTACTGCGTATGCGGAATAGGGCGACTTAATATTTTCTGTTTGTATGTGCCGCCCTGTTTGCCTTCATTCGATTCGCCGTAAATTGAAGTAGCTTTGAGAATCTGACAGTTGCTCGGCTCTTCAGCTGGTTGCGTACGTGGTCCATAAAATCCGTTGTTGGAATTAGTCGGTTTGGCACTGGAGTTAAGATAGCGAATTCTTTAGCTGCTTTGTCGACCGCATTATTTAAACCTACCTCTTCATAGCCTGGTATCCATATCATCATTATTTCGTCTTTATAAGATGCAGCCTGAGTCAATATTTTTCCGACTAAAGGATGTTGTGATTTGTGATTGTTCTGAAGACATCGGTACAAATGAGGATCTTGCATTTGAGTTCAGAGGCGGCAATTTCGATGGCATAGAGAGTCGCATATAGTTCTGCGGTCAACACGCTAAACATTTCTCGAAGATGACATTGTACGATGTGATTACAGTAAAGAATTGCGCATTCGTACGATTGTTTACGTTTGGCTGCACTGGTGTAAATAATTTTGTGTTTACTGTATTTTCGAGCTGCCATATGAAAAGCTTCACGTATGGAGAAACTGGGTGAGTGTTATTGTGTTGCGAGAGAAGAGATGTATCAAAAATGATCGGACCGAATAGGTGTGTAGGAATGATAAGAGGATTAATGTGATCAAATAGAGGGAGGGGAAACAGATTTAAACTATTAAGTATCCGCCAATATTTGTTCGCGTTGTGGTAAAATTTCAAAAAATGCAGGAAAAAATAGAAACGGTCTTAGTCAAAACTGATTAACATGCAAATACCCTTGCCAACAGAGGGTAGTTAAAATCAATGATCACACCACAGAAGCCTACCGCAAATGAACACACGTACTCGGAAACGATAAAATAATATTTCACTCATACACACAAAGTAGTGATTAGGCATTTGATCATTCTCTTCTGTCGTAATTGCATAAGAATTGAACTCATATGGGTTTAAAGTTCGAAACGTCCACAATTTAAAACATCATTCAACCAAACTACTTCTTCCATTATTCTTTGTTGATCTAGAGCCTACACATAACTGCAAAGACATCTATAATCTTAAATCGCTTTGTAACACTATTATAAAAGTAGAACCACCTAACAGAAAACCAAATACTATACCACAGTGCCAAAACTGAAAATAATGAGACATATTAAAGCATACTGTGCTAGATCGCTAGGTTGCGTTAAGTGCGTCGAAGATCATAGAACCTGAAAGTCCAAAAAAGATCCCAAATTGTCGGCAACCTGCGTACTATGCAGGGGGAGTGGAACATCCAGCAAACTACAGGGGTTGCGAAATTTATCAGCGATTATTACATACAAAAGCTGATGTAAAGAAAATAGAACCTCAATTTGTACAAAATAGATACCGACAACCGATTATTAATTACTCACAAATTTATAGATACGATAAACAAACTCAAAGAAATATAACAACGAATACAAATAATATACAAAGACCAAAGCTTGAACAAAATCACTCATTAGCAAACCAATAAGCAAATCAACAGAGCTTATCAAATAAAAATCAATTTGATGTCTTCTTATCTGAATTTAAAACAACGTTTCAGCAATTAATCCAACAAAACAACATGATTCTATCTATACTCACTACGTTAATTCAGAAATTGCTAAAATACCCCTTAAGATAGCCCAGTGAAATGAGAATGGTTTAAAAAACCTTAAGGCAGTAACAGCACTATTCTTAAATTCTAACGATATTGACGTAATTTTAATTACTGAAACTCATCTCACAGAGAAAGATAATTTCAAAATTAATAATTACACTAATCACTCTTGCGCACATCCCTCGGGTAAAGCACAGGGAGGCTCAGCCATATTGATTAAATCTAACATTGTACACGATGAATTAATTCACTTTAAAGAGCAGTATCTGCAAGCAACCAACATAAGCGTATAGACGACGATTAACCGGTGCTATCAGCTGTTTATTGTCCGCCACCACGCACAATTACAACGGTCAAGTTTGATAAATATATAAAATATTTGGGTAGCAGATTTGTGGCTGGAGCAGACTGTAACGCTAAACATACAGCATAGGGTTCTAGGCTAATAACAACAAGGAGACGAATTTTTAAACAAACTCCAGATAGATAAACTTTATATCAACTAGAGAACCAACACGTGGATGATTTAAGGAATATCTAGACGTAAAATTAGATTTAAAAATTCCACTTAAAAGCCAAATTGACATCGAGAATGCCGTAAGATATCTAACTAGAGTAATACAAACTGCTTCTACCCTTAGTACTCCTGTTTTTATACGTAAAAAAATAAATAATTATCCTATAGCAGTTCGACAGCTGGTCTTAGAAAAAAAAAAAAAATTTAGACGAAGGCGGTTTAAAACAAGATAAATTTAGATAAAAAATTGTTTAACAATAAAAATAAATAACTAAAAGATGTATTATAAAAACTTAAAAACAAAACATTCAATCACTATTTAAGTTAGACTCTCACACCTAACGTCTGATGACTATTTATTGTGGAAGTGTACCAAAAATATGATTAAACCAAATAAACACATTCCTTCGGCAAAACACGATAATGGACGATGGGCGAAAGGTCATAAACAGAAGGCGAATATTTTTGCTGATTATTTATCAACTGTGTTTAAGCCTAACTCAAAGGCGGACGCAGACAATGATCTAGTCCTGATAAATTATCTTCTCCCATCAAGTCAGCATCACTTCAAGAGGTAAATCGTATACTTAAAACACTAAAAAATAAGAAAAGTTCGGGTTCTGATTTAATAAATACATAATTACTGAAGAAACTTCTTCGGCAAGCTATTATGCCCTTGATTTTTATTTGTAATGCAATATTACGCTTGCCCTATTTTCCAGTACAATGGAAATTTTATACAAATCTCAATGATTCTGAAACCTGGTTAGGATCCGCATTCTGTAACATCTTACCGGTCGATCTCCTTGTTGCCTGTTTTATCGAAGGTAGTGGAAAAATTAATATTAAAAAGATTACAGCATACAGACTAATAGTATAATATCTTTACATCAGTTTGGTTTCTTACATCAGTATTTTACTGTCGACTAGCTGCACAGGATAGTTAGTGAAATCGAAAATAGTTTAGAGACAAAAAAAGTATGTGCTGCAGCATTTCTCGATTTGCAACAAGCTTTTAACAAAGTGTGGCATGATGGCTTTATATAAATTAAAATGCCTATTCCCATCTAGCATTTATTTGCTATTAAAATCATACTTAAAAGACAGACACTTCCGTCTACGATATGAACATGAAAACTCAGAAATATATCCTATTTTAGCCGGTGTGCTTCAACGTTCGCTGACGACACGGTACTTCTATCATCACATGCAGATCTCAAAACAGCATCAAAAAATCTACAGAAAACTCTTGATAAATCAGAAGCATGGTTTAACAAATGGAATATTAGAATCAATGAAAATAAATCGGTAAATATCAAATTTTACAAACAGAAAAGTAGGACCTCTACCTGTTAGGATTAATAACATAGATCTAACTGTACAAACAACTGTTAAGTAAGGTCGGTATTTAGACAGCCACCTTACATGGAAGCATCACATACAAGTTAAACAAAGAGAATTAAATATTTCTGCCAAGAAAATATACCGGCTCATAGGGAGAAACAGTGTGTTATCAACGGACAACAAACTTTTAACATACACAGCTATTTTAATACCAATCTGGATATATAAAGTGCAGCTTTTAGGTTGTACGAAGCCGTCAAGCCTAAAAATGATACAGACATCGAAGAACAAAACATTCAGGCTGATAACTAAGGCGCCTTGGTATGTAACAAATTAAACGTTACATGAAGATTTGCAGATAGAGTATGTAGCTGATCAAATTCAAAAATATGCTAGAACACATATATCAAGGATTGAGAACCACCCAAAACTCACTTGTTAGGGATCTCTTGGACACTTCCGATGAATTACAGAGATTGAAGCGTTGGAAACTACGTGATAGGTTGGGGTTGTCGGGGGGTGTGCCACTGGGTGGTCACCCTTCCTTTTTGATTACTTTGTCTGGGATAATTGTTTAATGGCCACGATGGTCAGCTCGCAATAATAAGTTTAAAAAAATCTTTATATTACACATAAAATTCGGATCCTTTTGATTGGTTGTTGGGTGCTGATTGGTGGAATGTGTTGTTTACCACATTCACCAGTTTATCGACACGGCTCAGTCTTTAATCAGAGCTGTTAGTGCGGTATTGTGCATCTACAAAGTCACAAATGAATAGACGCTTCAGCAAGTTGACGAGACAAGCTATAATCTAACTCAAATTGATTATATACTTCGCGGTATGTTGGATTGCTTCGAGATATTCTTGGAGGTAAAATTAAAGGAAACCGAACCTATGGAAATTCCCGAGAAACATATTTGTAATAACTTTGTAATAAGTCACCTGATCAAGGAAATTATGTGGAACTAAAGTTAACGAACCTTATATGTCGAAATAATCATGGCGATAGACCAGTCTAAAAATGTTACTGGTGATGATGATCCTGATGATATATGTATATATATATATATATATATATATCATTTTCATCTTAAGCCTATATCAGTCCTCCGTTAGACGCAAACTTTCCCCAACTGTTTCCAGTAATTACGACCTTGAGCTATTCTTATCCAATTGTTTCCAAGTCAGCACACCTACGATTTAGCGGTCTACCCCTGTTTCTTATCTTATCAATTGGCCACCATTCCAACACACCCGTTTTGTCCATTTCTTATTGTGTCCGGCCCACGTCCATTTTATTTTTTCATTTTGCTCCACAGCATCATGGAGTCCAGTCTTCTCTCTTATCCATTTATTTGGCTTTCGGTCAGATAGTTTTATGTTCAATATTAGACATGTGTCTTCCTTATCTTCCTTAATTTTGTTTTTGTAAACGTCTATGTTTGCGAACAATATATAAAATTCGGCAAAACACACTGATTATATAATTTCCGTTCTTCGTTTCTGAATACGTTGTTTAGTTTTCCAAAAGCTAATCACGATAGCGATATTCTGCGATTTATTTGTGCTAGCGTTAACAAGTTCCCATCTGTCGTAATTCTTTGTCCGAGATATGTGTTTCCATATCTACGCTATCAATGTTTATTCTTGGTTCTTTGTTTTTATTTAAAATTTAAGATTATTTTTTGTAAATATTGTTAATCCTATTTTATTGGTATACGTACTTAATTTCGTTATCATCCCTTGTAGTTCTTCAGCATTGGCGCTTAGTATCACTGCCTGCAAATCTAAGATGATCGAGATATTCTCCGTCAGTATTTAGAGTTCCAATCTGTTTTTCTGAATATAGATTCTAATATAGCAATAAACACCCCTCTTCCCAATGCTATCTTTTCTGTTTTGTCCCGTAATGTTATCTGCATCGTTACGGACTGGTAGATGTTCTTAATTAGCTGTATATATTATGTTTATATTCTACTACTATACAATGCATAGATTACCGCCCATATCTCTATTGAATCAAATGCGTTGTCAAAATCTATATATTCCGTGTACAGTTTTATATTGTTTTCCTCGCATTTCTGTATTAATGTTCTAATCGTCAGTAGGTGATCATTTGCATGAAAACCGGATCTGAAGCCTGCTTGTTTTCTTGGCTGATTAAATTCAACGTATTTCGATACTCTGCTATTATATGAGTAAAATAGAGTTGAGATAATAGACTGATTGGTCCATAGTTAACAAAATTTTGTGTATCTCCTTTTTTACGAATTAGGATTATTTCCGCTTCTGTTCACTTTAATTCGAACATTTATTAAATAAACCTCGTATCCTATTTATCATCGCGCTGTCTCCTACTCGATATAATATCTGTTAATATGCCGTCTGTGCCGGGTGCTTGATTATTGTTTGAAAATCGTACTACTTATAAACTTCTTTAATTATTTCTATTTTTTACCGCTTCGATCGTAGTTATTCGGTAAAGCCGTGGGTTCTATTTTTGTATTATATATTTCAATGAAGTAATTTTCCACTTCTTCTGTTTTTCTTATTTGTTATTATCGTTACGTCTTCCTCAGTTTTTATTTTCGTTAGTATTTTCTTCCCTTTTGACAATGTTCTTCCAAAGATTTTGTACCTCCATTGGCTTCCAGTGTTTTCTTTATTATATTAGTATTGAACTTTCTGATATCACTTCGCATCTGTTTCCTTATTAATTTCTTTACTTCTGCCCATTCAACGAAGTTCTTGTTATTATCCACACTTATATACGTGTGCATTCTAACGCAGTACGCAACTAGGCGTGAATCTTATAATATTTTCCCGGGTGGGCACAGACGAAATTAGAAACTTCATTAATTTTGTTAGTCGGATCTAATAATAGGATCGGTCGGAATTTTAAGTTTTAAAGGATAATACACGATCGCCGTCGAGCATCAAGAATCGAGAATCGAAGTCTCACATAATGTTTCTTTTTTTTAAGAAGGTTAAATTATTGACCGTCGTTCGATATAGCGTCGATTACAAGTCAGGAGAGCCATTGTTTGAAAACCCAAACTGCGATTACTGCGAAAACCTTATCAATCATATTCACCATAGAAAATGATAGTTTTATAACGAGGTTATATACACACCGATGGTCAATAGTTCGTTACATAACGGAAGGGATCGTTAAACTATACGAATGTACTCTATACATAAAACCAAATTCACACATATATATATATATATATATTATATATATGGGAAATAATGAAGCGAAAGGGAAACTATTGTTTAAGACAAAGAGACCAACGATAGAGATGAAACGAAAAGATTCGCGTCAATAGGACGAGGTTAACTTAAGTGGAAGTTGAAGAACCCTATAAAGAAACGGTTTAAGGGTTGAACAAGCCACGTTAGGTCGTGCTGAGCGTCGTCGACCGTTCAATCATAATAGAGTAGCAAAGATAAGAAATTCCCGAAGGATCCATCTATCTTCGCCGTGAAGCACAAGCGGTTACTATTAAGCGTACTATACACCTCTAGGAACGTCATCTCCTCCGACAGATTATAATGTTGCGTCGTTCAGTTTATCGAGAACAATGAAACGCATTAGGCAAATACGCGATTATTAATAACGACACACCGAAACGTATCGATAGTGCGTTAACGACGACGTTTTTCCTATTTTTAATATAATCACAATAATAATAATAATAATAATAATAATTCGAGTTAGAACGAATTAAACGAAAACTATACTATGGAAACGGATCGGTAGACACACATACATACGCATACATACATATGTGTGATTAGATCAGCGTGTATATTTATATATATATATATATAACGTATATTTCGTCCCAAAACTTGCTACTTTCAATAACTAGCGCAGTACATAAAATATTGATAGTTTAACAAGATAGAGATTCGCTATAAGGTATACTAACCGAACCGTGTTTTTTCACTTTTCCTTTGGAAATATTTAACAATACGATGGCCGATGCTTGTCGTGTACTACTAAAAATATCGAGAAAATTATAAAGGTCCTAAAGATATTGTAATTATTATTATTATTTTTTTAATGTCAATTTTTGAATATACGATAAATGCGAAAATAATGCGCGGATACCAACCATTTCGGTTTTAAAAATGTATATGACAATATGCGCTCTTAATATACCGTGCAAAGATAATAATAAATTATACTGCTGCTTCGTAATGCAAAGAATTTGGTTGCTTTGGAAAATTTATGAAAATCGTAAGAATCGAGTACGAATTACGGCCTATAATAGGATCTCTTTACTGGGTGCAATCAGCACTCATCCGTAGTGGAGGAAAAACATCTAGCGACACCCCCATTTAAAAAAGGGTGCGTTATGAATGTGTTTTATATCCCCTACGTTATTTAGGGAGAGCGTAAGTCCTATACTATGTAAAAATGTTACATTTTTGTCCCAAAAAAAAAAGAAAACTATTTATACTTGAAATTTAACATAGTGATTTAGAATCATGTCTAGATGTGTTTCCTATCATCGGTATATTATTTTTTAAACTAAAAAATTATATAAAAAATAACTAGGGGCTACCCATGAAAGGGTATTAATGTGGGACTCAATAGAAGTAAACCAAAAAAAGGTTCGCCGAAATCCGACTAAAATTCGTCGAGTTATCCACGAATATCCATCCCTATATGCAACAACTTGCCGCGCGGCAGTTTTGTTGGAATGTAAACCCGCCCTTTGAATGGCCTCCGTAAGCGAGAAGTCTACATAAAACAAAAATATCGTTAATTTATATATATATATTTTCTTTTAAAAAAAACGTTTTTAATCGCGTTCGTGATGAGACGTATATTTCTGTGATAACGACGCGTCGTGTAGCGATAATATAACTTTGCATTATTATAATCGGGTAAGTGAATATATTGCTTGAATTTATTTCTGTATAACATTATTTATAAAATTATTTTTAAAATGTCATCGGGTGGTAAAACTAGAGCTGCTGCTGCGAAGAAAGTGATCAAAACACGTGATTCTCCGGTATCAAGATCATATTCTTTCGGTAGCTGCTTACGCGGTTGACAGTAACTTGCAACAATCGTTAGTAAAGAGTATTACAGAGGCTGTGAATAAATCGCTGATTAACTTTTTCGCGGATTATAATAATAAATTAGTTCACATAACCGATACCTTTACTAGGCGCGTAGAGCAACTCGAGCAATATTCTAGGCGGAATTCGCTCATGGTATATGGGGCACCTTAGTCTGAACGGGAAGATAATAAGGCAGTGACAAATATTATGAATGAAAAGCTCGCTATAAATATACCATCAGGTGCGATTTTCAGGTCACCGCGGGTTGGAATGCGTAATAATAATACACCCCCACCCGATAATAGTCAAATAGGAAGTTAAAGGGAACGAAAATTATAATTAGGGAGCATTTAACGCGGGAGGAAAGATTAAATATCGTACGCGAGTTAATTACGAAGTTCGCGAGGAAAAAAATCTATCACCGATGGTTCTATTTCGATATTCGGATAGATTAAAACTCGCTTCCAGTTGTTATGTTTATTTTTATATTTATTTTCATTTTATTATTTTATTTAATTATTTTACCCAATCGCTACAGACGTTATTGCTATTTATAATGATAATATTTCAGTGTGTTTTTATGTGTATGTGTGAGTGTGTTTGGTACGTTATGTGTGCGCATGTACTTTATTATCATCATTTTTAAGCGTATTTTCGTGTTGTATGTCGGTGTATTTAACGTATGTACTTTCTGTCGTTTATTTAGTAGGTTTATTAATACTGATACTCTAGTTTCATCTCTTTTTATTCTATAGGCAATTCTGCTGGAAATACCCTTAAGAGAATTATTATGTGGATTTTTATTTTTTCCTCGAATTAGCATATTTCGGTGGTGTTTTAATTATGCACGATGGATTTCATTGACTGTTTTACTTCTTTTCCGTTTTTTACATGTAATAGGTTAGAGGTTTCAAGTTCCTTATTTAAACTCGTGTATATTCTTATTTATTGAAGTTCTTATTTATTCGATAATTTATCGCCAAACTTTCTATTACTATAATGGGACTTAAAGTGTATTACCGAAATGTTCGGGGATTAAATACTAAGTTAACAGAACTTCATTTAGGAATGTGTAGAAGTAACTTTGATATTGTAGGATTCACTGAAACTTGGTTAACTGGACGTGTTTACAACAATGAATTTTTAAATCAAGGTTATATTGCTTATCGTCGTGATAGAATTGGTAGGCGGGGAGGTGGAGTTTTGTTAGCGATTAAGGACACATATGTTGCAGAGTAAATATCGTTCCCCAGTTTCGGGAATATACATTCAGTTTGGATTAAGCTTAGGAACGTTAGTCTGCATGTACAAACACTTATCGGTTGCATTTATGTTCCTCCCGGTACATCTTCCTCTTTTTACAGCAGATTTTTTATGAATGTCGTAATTTATTACCGAATATGAAAAATACCATTAATATTACAATCATGGGTGATTTCAAATTATCGATCTCTGGTTCAGGTACTCCGCTTGATTTTCTTAATAAGAATATTAATTCGCTCTCAAATTTCATTGAAATTAATAATCTGAGCTTGGTAAATAATGTTCTTAATTCGCAGAGAAAAACGTTGGCTTTAATCATTACTACTTCTGTTTTGAGTGTTGATGTAAAGAGTTCGCCTGATCCGCTCCTTCCTGAGGATAAGTATCATCCTGCTCTAGATATCACTGTTCGCTGCGGTTCTTTATATAGAGTGGATTTAAATACAAATATGCTTACAACTTTATAATATCAGAAATGTGGATGACGCAACTAGTTATTTTTATAGTCTAATATACGATAAAGTCTACATGCCGGCCTTGGTTTACCCCAGAAATTGTTCGTAAATTAAAACTGAAAACTAAGTTTAGGAAATCTTATCGTAGAACTCGCAAGGAAAGTGATTATGTTAAATTTAGTAAGCTACGGGCTGAAGTTAAAAAGTTAATAAGGAATACTTTTGATGATTATGTTCTTAAGATTAAGGCTGGTATTCAAAGAAACACTAACAATTTTTGGGCTTTTGTTAAATATAAACGTAATAACCGGCTACATCCTAGTGCAGTAAAATATAGAAACATAGATCATTGTTCTAGTAAGAATATTTCAGATGCGTTTGCGGAGTATTTTTCATCTGTACATGTGACTGACAGCTTTATGCCACTTGAAGCCTCTTTAATTACAGATGGAAGACACTTAAAAATTGATCCAATCGCCGTAAATGATTATAGAAAATCTATTAAGATTCTGAAACCCGAGTGGAGTGTTGGCCCTGATGGATTACCAGCAATATTGTTTAAACTATGTTCGGTAGAGTTTGAAAAGCCACTTATTTACTTGTTTAATCTTATTATTGGAACAAGGAAATGGCTTGTGTTGTTAAAAACAGCTAAGGTTGCTCCAATTTTCAAGTCTGGAGATCGTTGTGCAGCTGAAAACTATCGTCCTATCTCCCTACTTTGTGTACCCAGCAAAATATTGGAGTCTATTTTATATGAGAGGTTATATAATTTTTTTTGCCTAGAGTTGTTCCCGAGCATCATGGTTTCTTAAGGTCTAGATCTACTACAACTAATCTTGTTATATATACAGAATTAATTACAGACTGTTTGGAGCAGCGTCTTCAAGTTGACTGCATTTATACGGAGTTTAGTAAGGCTTTTGACAGAGTCAGCTATACTTCTGGTTAAGCTGCATAATTACGGATTTTCTGACGATTATATACAGTTATTTAGATCATATTTAACTTCGCGTGTGTGCTACGTATTATTTAACGGATACCAGTCCAACCGATATACTCCTACTTCCGGAGTACCACAGGGGTCTAATTTGGGTCCACTATTATTTAATATTTTCATAAATGATATAGAAATTAACTTAGGTTCAAAATTTCTATTATTTGCTGATGATTTAAAAATTTTTAGATCAATTAAAACTGTTACTGATTGTGAATTGTTGCAAGATGATTTGTGTAGATTGGCAACATGGAGCGACAATAATTACATACCCTTTAATTATAAGAAATGTGTTTATATTCGATTTTGTCGTACAAAAAATAAATGTTTCTTTGATTACTCTATGAGTAATATTCCAGTTTATAATGTAACCTGTGTTCGGGATTTGGGGGTTTATATTGACAACGAGCTGAAATTTGCAACTCATATTGGTAATGTTACCAAAAATGCTTACAGAACTATGGGTTTCATTATTAGAAATTCATTCGTATTTCGTGATCCTACGACTCCGCTGTTACTATTTAACACTGTTGTAAGATCGCAATTAGAATACGCATCTATGGTTTGGGATCCTTTCTACACTAAATATATTCATATGGTGGAAAAAGTTCAATCTCAATTTTCGAGGTATATCTATTATCGTCAAACTGGTATCTATCCTGCACTTCTGAATTATACTATTCTATGTGATTTCCTAAATATTAAACACTTGAGTGCTAGAAGAAAGATAAGTAAGCTGAGGTTTTTTCATGATCTTTGTAACGCTCGCATAGATGACAATTATTTATTATCTAAAATCTTATTTATGGTCCCCAGTGTTAGTAGTAGGTCACATCGTATTTTCTATGAATCTCATGCTCGTACAAATTTAGGTTTTAATTCATTACTTCTATCCACCCTGCGTCTATGCAATAACGTACTAAACATTCATCCGCAGTTAGATATTCATTTTGATAGTAAATTTGTATATAATAAATTTTTTTAAGCTCTTTATTCCAATTATTACTTTTCATTATATTTGTTTTATTTCGGTCATATGTGCGTGTCCCCATGAACAGTTTGTTTACATGAGAGTATGGGTGTATGGGTGTATGGGTGTATGATTGGTACTTCATTTCTGTTTTTATTATGTTCGGTTTTGTATATAGGTATTGTATTTCATTAGAAACATGTATCATTTTTCGGTTGGAATTACCAATTTATTTTTTCATTCTTAGTATTATTTATATTAATTAGCGTGTAGTGTGAGTGTGGTTTAGTTTTATTTTTATTTTTTTTCATAATTTTACTTTATAATTTTTCTGTAAGTGCATACACTATAATTGGCGCTTTGCTGTTGTGTACGCCGTAATGTTTTTGTAAATAAATAAATAAGCAAATAAATAAGTATATATATGTATGTATATATATGTATCTATATATATGTATGCATATATATGTATGTATATATATGTATGTATATATATGTTATGTATATATATTTACGTTTATTGAAGAAAAAAAAAAGACCGAGAAAACATTTGATTATACGTTTTTGCTATGGAATTTGCCATCAGATAAAACCAAATTCATCGAAATGACGTCATACTGCAGTTGCTGTTGAACTAAAGACACGCCCGCCGCTATAAAAGGTTATTTTTAAACGCTCGTGTTATTATTTATATGTATATAAATTAAAAAATTAATAATCGCGAATGCATACTTAAAAAATATATATACATCTATATAAATAGAAATAAAAGTTATGTACGTACGATACCTACAGCTAATATATACGTATATATAGTTTATATGTCCTACCCGCCAAAACGTTCGTCTGCCGCTGCTGTTTCGTTAAGGATACTACCAAAACACGATTATACTATATATATATATACATAATATATTATATGATAACAAATTTTAAAAGTGAATTTTAAATAAGTATCCCGCGGCTTCATATTATATATATAAGGCTACGCGGAAATATGCATACGTACATAATATATTACATCATATATATATTAAAAAAAGATCGATCAAACGTTAATGGGCTACCCGTATATATAGCTACTAATCTCGCAGATATATATATATATATATATATATATATATATATAACTATTATATATAACTATATATATATATATATATATATAACTATTATATATAACTATATATATATAACTATATATATATATAATATATATATATATATATATATATATATATAACTATTATATATAACTATATATATATAACTATATATATATATAGCTACTAATCCGCTTGGGAAATATATATATATTTATTTAATAGGTTTTCCTATGACCATCTAATTAGTTAATAACGATTTTTTTAGTATCTCTAATCGTAAGCGATTTATAGCGCAAAAAATCTAATATATATTAATGATTAAGAACAAAACAAAAATGGTTTGCATAAATCTGACCATTTTTGACGGAGTTATCCACAATATATATATATATATATATATATATATATATATATATATATATATATATATATATATATAGTTACTAATCCGCCCTCGATATATATATATATATATATATATATATATATATATATATATATATATATATATATATATATATATATATGTAAACTATTACACTTCTATATTTGAAATTGAACATAGTGATTTAGAATCATGTCTAGATGCGTTTCCTATCATCGGTATATTATTTTTTAAATTAAAAAAATTATATAAAAAATAAATAATAAACAATAATCGTTTATTTACAAAACTAATGTATCGATGTTTATATCCATCTCGGGTATTTTTGTTTGTTAGCAGTTTGCGTTTTTATGATACTTTTGGATAATTTTATAGAAATTGAACGAAAAATTATTTCCATATGTTTATTCGGTAATTTAAAATAGAAATAAAAACAATTCTGGCATGTATAGATTAAAAATGATAGCTTCTGGCAGAGTTTCATAGTTTTTAAAAATCGGAAAATACTTTGTACTGCAGCTTCGTCGTTACCAGGTGCGTCTACCGTAGAGATTCTTATTTATTCGCATGAAAAGTCTTCTTCACGTTCCATATTCAGTTTTGGACATGCGGAAATGACATGTTCAATGGACAAATTTTGTTTGCCACAAAATATAGATGGTGCTGGAGGTTCAATTTGCAATAAGTGTCCGTGAGTTTCTCGCTGATTTACGCGATGTGAAATTTCCCAATGTTCTAATATAACTTTAATTTGTCGTAACTTGTTGTGTTGCTCCCATATGTTTTGAGCGATGTTCTTGATCGCTAACGTTAATTTTTTTTTTTTTTTAATTTAATAAGCCTTGTTGATTAAGTCTCTATACTATTATCCCAAGGCGGATTTGTAGGTTCGAGCGTGGTGACGGTAATTCAATTTAAATGTAGGTATCTTAAGTAATTACTACATCCGACTCTGAATGAAGTCTAAGTCGTATATTTTCTTCTGTATAGTTAGATGATTATATTTACTATATATGCTGTAGTAGTGGTCAGCCATGATCATTGCAATGTTTTTTCTTTAATATCGTCCGAGTCAGTTATCGCAGTTTGTTAGATAACGCTTATATATATTAAGTAGTTTATTTTTATTTTTAATAGTCATGATACACTCATAGTTCCACCGAGATACTTTTTTCTTCATTGATTTAGGGTTTATTTTTAGTATATGTGTTTTAGCAATAATCCGTTTTAAAATTTCTTTGTTTATTGTATCAGGATCAGTTAAATTCAATACTTGTTTAAGATCTATAAGTTCCCGAAGCTTTCCCATTCTGCTTTATCTGTAATCCCGTTTTCGTGTCTTTCTCTGAACTGTTGATGCTCTGTGATCAAATTTATAATTAACCTGCGGGAAGTGATCGCTGTTACATAATTTATTACATGATCGCCAATGTAATACATGGCTGATGAACTACAGATGGTCAGATCTATGGCTGATATAGTACCATTGTGGCTAGGATCATCTAGAATTTCTCTATTATTCGTCCTCTATTATCCGCGATGCCGGAACCCCGTGTAATGTTATTACTATTTTAGTCACCTGTTAATATGTATGACCGCGGAAGCGGGTCCGTTAATGATTTTAATTCTTTTAGGAAATACTTCATCTTCACTGTCTAAATATATTCTACATATTATCACTGAGTTCACTAAGAATAGCTTTACTGTTGTGTACACTGATTGAATCTGGGCGTGTTTTTTTTTTTATATTATCGTGGGTAGCAATTAAAACGCCGCCTTTACAGTTACCAGACGTTATAAAATCGCTTCGAGCGATCTTATAACCATTTAAACGTAAATTTGATTAGAACTTAATTTTATCTATTGTACACATATTACAGCTAGATGTTGTATAAGCAATTGTAAAAATAGAAGTTTAGATTTAATACTATTTATATTCCACGATATTGTTATAATTTAAAATTTTGTAAGTACAAGCAATAATTATTTAAAGAAATCATTATTTTTGTTATAGCAGAAATATTTATTAAAAACAGCATAATCATAGTTATGTTTGTAATGTGGAATATTTTATAATTTATAAAAAATAACTTATTTTATTTTTTTTGCATTTTCAAATACACACGAACAACAGGTATAAGTGTATATTTTTTGGAAAACTTACTCATTAAATAATACACATCAAAAATAAAGTTTAATAACAGGTAGTAAACATGTTAAATAGAACAATTTTTCTTGTCAATCAAGAGGCCTTGTTGGAGGAGGAAAATCACCTTTGCCGCCTTCACCAAGTCCACTTCCCTGACCAAATCCACCAGATTGACCAACTAAACGACCTTGACCATGTCCACTACTTTGACCAAGTCCACCTTGACCATATCCAGTACTTTGACCAAGTCTACTTTGGCCAAGGCTACCGTGACCAAGTCCACCACTTTGACCTACTCCACCTTGACCTAATCCACTTTGTCCTGCACTACCATAACCACCACCAATTCCACTACCAGCGTGGTGAATCAAGATATCAGGTGTGGCAGCAATCATACTAATGCAGAATGTGAATATCAGTGCCTATGAACACAAAATATACAATTCCAAATTAGTTTAATGTTAAATATGCATGTTTGTCAAGCATTATTTGAAATATAAAAAACTTATACTCCAACTGAGAAGTTTATGATTGAAATAAAGTTTATACTAAAAATGTGTAAATATTCCGTTTTAATAGTTAATTGTGTCAAAAACTAGTTTTATATTAAAGATTTGTAGATTGTGTCTACACGGATGTGTATGCAGGTATTAAGTTGAAACAGTTACATAGTTATTTATTTATGTTTTATGAATTATATGTATTACGAATTTGTATGCATGTTTTAACTAAGTATGCATTTATATTGCTAACGCAGTTTGTATTTGTATGTCGAATTTTTCTTCTTTTTGTTAAATTTCCGTTATTATCTGCATGTCCGAGTATATAAACAGGAGAACGTGACAAAATTAAGTTTTCTTTTATAATTTACCAATAATTGGAAATAAGTAAATTTACTCGAATTATTCAGAACTGCTCTAATGTCTTGAAGACGAGTACTACCTTAACAGATTAAAAACTTGCATTACCCTCACATTCTAATCTATTGATATTTGTAAATTACGATCTCTTTATAAAATACATTAATAACGGTAATTTCAGTTTCAACTTATTTCAATATTAGACTTCTATATTGTAAATTATACATCATAAACAAAACAGTTATTGTAATATTCGACTATGCGCATACTTGTGCGAGCGTCGATATAATGAACGAAGACAAAAATTTATAACCACTCCGTCGAAGTAAATATATTTTTAGTGTTGAAAAAAGCTTCCTACTAACTGAGCTATCCGTGTAATTGATCAGAAAATGAATAGCGGCTTGGTGAGAAAATAAAGAAATCTGGGGTAAGCAATGGCAAATCACTTTGTACGGACTTTCTCAGGATGCGTCGTTTGATCAGTCATCTATATAAATCTTCGAAGTAGAAAGCATCGATTAGGCGACGTTTCATAAATTTTCAAGTTAATGGCATTTTATTTTTAATATTTTCACTGTTAATAAATATTATTTAATTTTTTCCTATTTTTATTCCTCGTAACTTTAATTCTTATAATATTTTTTATGAAGTTATCTCATATTTTAGTGGTTTCATTTTCGTTTTTTGTTTCGTTTGTAAATTATTTCAAAGTGAACGCATAAATAATTTTATGCAAAATATTCGAAAAATTTATTAATAAAGTACTATTAAAGATAACGGGAACAAAAGATATTATAATACCGTTCAGTTTCAAATAATTTAGAATCGACATATTAGCAATAAATTATTAAGTGATGTGTAAAATATTAATTCTAATACAGCGATCTTATTCGATACGTTGAAATCTGAAAATTAAATATTGGTTATAATAACAATAACTAACGCTGACCACAATTTCTAATTGGGCGCGCCGATATACGAAATTGTTAAATTCGAAATATAGGGTGGAATGCTGCGATTTAAAAATTAAACAACAAAAAAAGAATTTAAATCACTAAATTATATATAAAAAGATCACAACGTTTTTCGACAATTAAACCATTAAGTGTTTTTAGACTTGAAAAATATAATATTTATAATTTATAAAAATATAAAAAAGGAAAAAAGAAAATGTAAGAAAATACGTAATTTAGGTGTACAATATATTACAAAAAATATAAAAGTGAATAAAATAACCTGATAGTGAATGTGGTACACAACACAATCAACAAATCAACGATATCAAATTTATAGAAAAAAATATTGCGCTAAATAGTCAAAAGAATAAAAAAATTATGTATAATATAAAAATCGATTACATTTATAATATACTTGGAACTAATTCTTCGTCAAAATTTATCATCGAATTTAATCAATTATTTTCATTTCTTTCTTTTATTATTTCTATTTTTCCAAATAGCTTTCTTTTTTTATAACCTTGTTCTCTATGTTATACGTTTACTTTTAATATAAAATTTAGCCCTTTTAACATTTTTTGTTTATTTTTTTTTTAGTTCTTAAGATTCACCGTACGGCAAGATACTATTCATTTTCGTGTATTATCTTCTTTGAAGTTCAAATATACGAATCTACTAAATATGAACATTGTAAACGGCTAAATTTTATCCGGATAATTGAATATAAAATTTTCACGCCAAAAAATACGTTATACTTTCACGCTGTAGTAATAATAATTGGCTAGTCGACGATTAAACTAGACGTACACGGAATTATCTAGTAGCATATATTCAAATCCGAATATAGAAGTACCACTCCGTATAAAATCCGCGGAGGGGGATAAATAAATAACATTAAGCGAGGGTCAAATCCCGACTTGTTACTCGCTAATACAGTTTCTACAATTTTTATAAACTCTACAATTATACAGCGTACAATGTTCAATATATGTAAAAAGTGGTCGATCTAAAATAAAACTCGGAAAGATGTAGGTCTGAACTATCCTTAGAGCAGGACGATCCTTTAGAAAACCGTGTTAAGACCAGCTTTTACATATAGCGCTCAATTCGGGGGATTTTCAAAGAAATCTAACATCAATACATACTATATCAGAATATAACGTTACGTTTAATTCACCGGATGCCGTGGTATGTTAGTAACAACGCAATACATCATGATCTCAAAATAGACACGTTCGGCAAACCGGCTACGAATCGTGTATCACGTTTATCAGGCCACGAAAATGATTTGATTTCAGAATCAGAGTGTGCTCCAGAGATAAGAAGGCTGAAAAGGATGAAAGCAGCGGACCTTAGTAAAATAAGTTAGCAGTAACTCATCATTGTATGAAAGTAATAGGAAGTTTACAGGATGTAACTTCCACGCATGGAAAAACATCGAACTCTCCTGTTAGTCGTATTAGGCTAGTCACAAGTCATCAGAAAAAAAAAGTATATATATCCTACCCCAACGCAATGAACTATCGAATATCCGTTAATACATCGTAACTGAACAACCTTTCCTTCTTCGCAGTGTGGATTTTTATTTAGACAATTTAATGATTGTAATTTCTGTACAGATAAATATAATAATAAATAATAGTTAATTCAATTTAAATAATTTATTTCTTCCTGAATAGCAGTTGCCTCTAAATTATAATTTTTTAAATATTACCCATGGACATAATTGTGTAATTTACTTATGCACTATACGCTATTGAACGTGAAATGTACGACAAGTTACGTAGCGTTAAAGTCTTACATATGTACTCGTATACGCGCTAAATATCAAATAGCTACCGAACATAGGAAGTATAGTAAAATACGCTAAAAGTATTATATTAATATAGGTGAAACAGTGTACGCATAATTTTAAAAATGCGGTAAAAATTAAAAATCAAGCAAATAGAACAAATTTGCTACTTTGAAAATATTTAATACACCCCGGATAGATGATGATAATAATTATCAATCGGGAATCAATATATTTCAGGAAATCAATCGATATACTTCAGGAAAATAAAGTTACAAAAGTGAACATTTATATATATATATATGTATATATATATGTATATATATATATATATATATATATATATATGTATATATATATATTTATATCTATATATATATATAATGCTTACAAATGCGCATCGTGTGCACCAGTAGCGAGCTAAATTAGATATGAATTCAAATTAGTCAATAGCCCTTAACACAAGAATAAATAAATATTTGAAATGTAAATGAAATAAATATAACACCTTTCCTTACTAAACTCATCATCATCATTTATCCTCAACCGCTAGGTTGTTTCGGTAATTTATGCGACTACTTACCTATACATATTTTATTGTATAAAGTAACATTCAAAGCAACTATAATATGGTGCTAACGCAGTTAAACGTGCATACACACACACCCAAGATAACTGTAATCGCTTTGCTGTAGTAGCGCGTGTTTTCGTAGTGTACTACATTATTACTAGCGCGCATACGGTGTTGCGCGTGGTGTTTTGCAATTGCCTTCCACGCGAGAATATTAGGATTGACTAAAACTCGTATAAGAACAATAATAAGTCTATATATAATATACACAGGTATATTAATATCAAAGGCCAGTGTGCCAACTTATAATAGAAGCGTGAATGTAATAATTTTTATATTAAATATATCGTGCGATAAACAAAATAATTGTAAGTTACGATGAAAATAAAAATATTTCCCATTATTGTTATCGAAGATATGCTAAAAACAGTTGAAATTTACACGACAATAAACTTATTAATATTAATAATAATAATAATAATAATAATAATAATAATAATAATAATAATAATAATAATAATGATAACAATAATAATTCAATTTAATTAAATTAAATTCAAATATAATTTTCTAATTCCGATTTACAAACTTACATATATATACAACATGATATGATGTTCCCAAATTCTCAATTCATACAATAAACACGATTAAATTTAGAAGACAAAGTAAATCATAAAGCAAATATAATTATATACATAAATACGTAACGCCGACTTTACACTATAATTGTTAATGCGCGAAATATTACGCAACAATGTGATACTCCGAAAATGAACTAACCCTAATTATGCCGATAATAATAGAACTATATGAACAGAACTAACGTAAAATGAAGACAAATATAAATAAAAAAATAATAAAATTAAATACAAAAATTAAAAATGTAGACCTAAATAAAAAGTAATTAATCTCATTATTATTATTATCGCCATATGCGTTAATCTGATACCAGATTGACTTAACACATGCAGTCAAGAAGAAAAATGATTCGTATTAGCTATTAGAAAAAAAATCAAAACTTAAATAACAAGCTGTTTCTTTATAAACATCATGCCAGTATGGTCACATGGATGCTAATTGTGGTGATGCAGTGTGAAAAGTAATATAAAAATAATACAGACATTTCAGGATAAAACTCTGACAACACTTGCAGATGCCCCTTGGTACGTAAGCAACGAGATACTGCACCGTAATCTAAATGTACCATATGTGCAAGAAGTCATTAAGAAAACAACGAAGAAGCATGCTGATAGGTTGGATAGATATACCAACTGGACCGCAATTATCCTACTGGATAATGTGGAGGAGGTTCGCCGGCTACAATCGACGAAACCACTAGATTTACTCTTAATATTAAACTATAAATTTTTATTAACAATATACTTGGAAAGATACTTCGCTTGCCATTTATTAAATCCACTTTTGCTACATTCGGCAACAAATTATTATATGATATAGCACCGGCGTAACTAGCCCGAATTCTTGTACGACATTTTCTAAACCCCGTTCGCTGTCCTCGATCTCCCATTCGAAATTGTGCAATTGGAAAACACTTCCTATTCTTACAAACGAAATTTGAAAGTTGTACTTCGTACAATTGTTTAATGGACACAAATGAGCCTTCGACGTATCTATACTTACCAGTCATAATTTCCTTTAGTATCGCATTTTGCAATGTTTGTAACGGTTTAATATGATAGGTGACAGGTGAATACGGTATGGCAAAACAGGTTGATAGAAAAAGACGAAATATAACCGACAAAGATGAATATATGAAATATATTGCTTTAGGTAATAAAAGGGATAGTTCAATTTGGTCAACTTTCTAGCGAGATATTTACACTGCGCATACCAACATAATTTACTATCCAGTTGTATACCTAGATATTTAATTTCAGAAATTCTTTCCAATTTGAAACTGTTATATTTATATAAGTTGTAAACGACATGTTTAGTTTTATTTTGACTTAGAACTAACCGATTAATTCATTTTGAATATCTTGTTTACATCATACCGTACTAAAGACTATATTTGGAAATCGTGAGTTCGCTAACAATATTGTATCGTCGGCGTAACTTAATCTTTCCCCTGTTACGTTTAAATTACGTAAATCGTTTACGTATATTAAAAATTGACACGGACGTAATACGCTACCCTGCGGAACACTAAAATCTCGCACCACGCTATCGCTCATTTTACATCCCATCTTTGTAACGTACCTACGGCTTGTAAGGTATGTCCTGAATCAGTGATATATGCTGTCTCTGAAACCACGCGAGTATAATTTATGTGATAAAATAACGCGATTAACCGTGTTCAGTATTCTGCAAAAATAAACCGCAACAACGGAACGTCCTTCATCTAAATTTCTCGTAATATAAAGTGTTGGCATGATAAGAATTCAAACTGATTTGTACTGAAGTAGTTTATACTCTTTAAGTACTTGCACATTAATTCATTCACGCATTTCTCTAATATTTTTGAAATATTCAAAGCTCGGAAACTGGAACTTATCGCCACTTTTATAAATCGGTGTAATAATTATATCTAGCTTCAAAACTTCTGGAAACTGTTCCTAATTAAATAGATTCGATACTAATAACAATAATACTTATTTTTTATTATTATTATTAATACGTTATTATGCAAATTAATAATGTACAACTTGTTGCATTTATAGAGGAGCAATACACTGCACCACCGCTTAGGCTTAATCAGTGTACTGCTCCCCTTTACAATACTCTATAGCTGACAATAATATAGTAACCACTTTTACACTCGCATTTATGAAGGCTATGCGTCAGTTTCACTCACAGTCATAGTATACATGTATTCCCTTATAACTTCTTATACTAGTTAATAATTAAAATTATAACTTAGGTATACTAGATGCATAAATGTATGAACTATCCATAATGACACATACATATACATATACAGAACTTAAACATTATATGCATAAATTCCACACAAACACCCCCGTACATACATGTACGCGTGCAGAAATACACTCGTTATACATATTACTGTAAACGTTTTATCACGGATTCACAACGCAAAAACTTCAGTGACCATGGAATTTCTTATGCATTACATTAAATGCGAATAATTGGAATTGTCGAGCAGTGTATTTGTCTTGTAGGTTAAAATTATTTTTATTGTAAAATCTTAAATGGTCCATAGCGGGGCATACAAATAGTACACGGTTCGCAGTTTCTACCGCGCCGCATTCACACTTGTCATCATTAATTAACTTAAGAAGAAATAAATAAGACCCAAATTTTCCATGCCCCGTTAATAATTGGGTAGTGTAGAAATCAGGAGTAATTTTAATATTGTGTCTATTTAATATATTGGGGATTAGGCTGTGGATGTGTCGGCCAGTATTATCTTGTTCCCATCTTTTTTGCCAAATTTCTAAGTAGTGTCGTTTTATAGCTTTCAGGGTATTAATACGAATGATAATAGTAATAATCGTAAATAATAATAATCAACTCGATAATTTATGTATCGGTATCGTATTTGTATAATAATAGAACTTACGGTCTTCATTTTGATGGCAGGTTGAACGCGAAATATTTCGAAAATCGATTTCAAAAATAAATAAAAAAACTAATTCCGATTTAAATATTAAATGCGATAAAAATCGTAATATAACGTTGATATTGGATTAGCAACGGTCCAAGTTTGAAAATGAATATTGAACATTTCGTTAAATCGGCTATTTATATGGTCGAGTAGGGCGATTATAATTTCCAGCTAATGTATGCTTGTTTTTGATATAAGCGATAAACACGAATTGGCAGGAAGCATTCCTTATACCTGGTTGGTTTTACTGCTATTGCCACTTATCCGCAGGATAATAATTATCAAAACATCATACTAAAAATGATGATGATAATAATAATAATGATAATGAATTTAATAATTAATTCAATAATAATGATAATAATAATAGTATAAGGGACGTGTTACACAATTTGTTATAAGTGAAAAACCCAAAACACCATAAACATCTTATACAAATTTTCATATTCTTATAAATGTACCTATATTTATGTATTTATACAGTTTAGATGTATACATTACGTAACACATATACATATATATGCATAATGTGTGTGTGCGCGCCAGATTTGTCGTGGAGTGTGAATAAAATTCCGTATTTTCTCCACAACTTATTATCAGAGATGTTCAACTTTGATACATGTTAACCTTTTGCTTTTCCGTTTTTCTCATACGTTAAGTGATTTATTTTGATTAAACGCATAATTAGGTATCGGATTAATGCATTCAACATATTGGACGGTGGGAAAACCAGAACTGCATTTTTTTAAATGAAAATGTAGTTCAATAAATGGTTACGTTTGCTGGTATTAAAAACGATGTTCATTAGATTTTATACACACATATATATATGTGTGTGTGTGTGTGTGAGTAGCAAAGTGCTAAATTGATAACATCGTACAAGTACACACAATCGTGAAATATTTATGACATTATTTTCACGAATAGCTTGAAAAACGTACGAATAATTAACTAAATGGTTTCCATTTGATTAAACGTGTAATCGAAATCACGAAAAACGAGATGATATTTTATTATTTTTAAATTCGGATAGTTTTGTATTAAAATAAAATCTACCCGATTTGAAACGAAATCGAAACCGGTCCATTGTGTTTAAAATACATAATAATAATGATAATAATAATAATGATAATAATAATAATGATAATAATAATTATGTTCGTGGATCGAATTTTAACACGGAATAACCGGCTAAATAAATGCCAACTTCGAATACTTTTATATTTCAACACCATCATGAAGAAAAATAACTTATAATCGCACATCGGACCATCTGTAATCAAAATTTTCTATCAAAGTACATACATAAATACGCATAGATATGTATGTATGTATGTGTGTATATATACACGTAATATTTTCTACTTTTTGATTCTTAAATGTATACTAATAACGAGGAATAGATTTGTGGTAAACCCTGTTTGAAAGTTCCAAAGAGCTTTTTTCTTCACAATTCCATATTATTTAAGTACTGTTTTATTTGCTTTATATCCCTAACTATTAGTAGTGGTCATTTATCTTCCACAACTTATACTATTATTACTTCTCTATCCATTTCAGTATTCTTTCTTTTAGTATCTATATATAAATACAATGCCTATCTATCTATATATATATATCTTTCTCTTTTTATATGTTTTATATATATATATATATATATATATATATATATATATATAATAAATATGCCATATTTTCTACTTTCTAATTCTTCAATGTATACTAATAAGGAATAGATATGTGGTAAACCTTGTTTGAAAGTTCCAGAGGGATATTTTCTTCATAATTCAGTTTATTTTGTTTTTAGGCCTTTTTTAGTTTTGCTTTGTATGTTTTTGCTTACCCATTACTATTGTTCATTTCTCTTGAACAACTTATTCACTTATTTCTGTTAAATACTCATTATTTCTTAATATGTGTCCTATCAATTTTGTTTTTTTTTTCTTTTAATATCCATATATAAATATAATTCCTATCTCTCTCCCTTTATCATCATCATCATCATCATATTCGTTGGCTCGGTCCGAGCATCGTGAAATTATGAGTTCCAATTCCTTTCAAACTTGTTCGCCATATATTTTCCGCGAGTCTTATAACTTGCTGGAGCGATGAGGCCGCAGTTAATTGTTTTATCCTATCTGTGTACCTGGTTTCTGTCCGTCCGCGTATCCTATTGCCTTCTACCATCCCTTTAAGAATTAATTTTTCTATTCCGTTCCGACGTACCACGTGTCCGAAATACCTCATTATGCGCTGTATATCTCGCAAGCGTAGATCCGATCCTCTATCGTTCGAAACAGAGAGGTACGATATTCGCAACATTCGTCGCATATATATATATATATATATATGTTTATATATAATATTTTCTATACTTTCTAATTCTTCAATGTATTATAATAAGAAATAATTTGTAAATTTATGTAAACCTTGTTTGAAAGTTCTGGAAAGGTATTTTTTCCACAATTCAGTATTATTTTGCTTTTAAGTCTTCATTTATTTACTTTGTACGTTTTTGCCTATTAGTATTGGTTATTTTTCTTCCACAACTTACGCTATTATTCCCGTTAAATACTCATTTTATCTCTTAATTAATAAATAAGTATTCAAATAGAAATTTATTAGGAAAATTATAATAAAAAAGATACAAATGGATGTCATATTGTCGGACACAATGAACGTTTAACACAAATAATTGAAGGCGTCGTAGAAGGAAAAAGATCAAGAGGAAGATCAACATTAAGTACCAGAATGAAATATATCGAACAAATAGAACAAGATGCACAAGCAACAGTATATGGTAAAATGAAAGAAAATGGCACTATCTGGAGAATTCTGGCATTTCAAATTAGCTGAATCTTATCAAGAATAAGCAATTACGATGATAATGTTGTATTACCATATGTTTCTTCGAATTTCCTTATAAGTTTTTTATTTATCTTTTCCCGTAGCGTAATATTTGAAATTTTGTTTTCTATAATTTTACTCAAAGTCCGGTACTGGTTTTGCTGATTTAACTGTTACTGTATCGAGGAGTTAACGTTAAGGATCTTACACGTGTATTATAAATTACATTTAATTTTTTTTTTATTCGTATTAAATTTATTTATTCTACAATTTTAAATCTGGATATTTTAAAACATAAATCTGCCGTATAAATAATAAAATGTATTTATTTATTTTGAACGATTATGTTATTATTAGTCTTGAAGATAATATTGTCTTATAAGCGAAAAAGCCTTTATGTAACCTCACCATAGTCTATTATTTATCAAACATGTGTTCCGTGCAATCGTTCTTCACAACTTACAGTGCTAGATTTTTAGCAGGTCAAGAGCTTTTGTGCACTTTCGTTTCGCATATGCGGTGTGTGGTTTCCAGCTTAATTTGTTATCAAATATGAGTCCCAAGAAAGTCGTTTTGTATTTGTTAGTTATGTATGTATCTTTCAGTTTTAGCTTAATCTCGCGTACTGTAGTTCTCTCGGTAAAATTCATTCCACAAGTTTTACTGATGGAAAAATGTACGTTATTAGTAGTGACCCATTTTTCAATTGTCGTAATAATATTTTGCATTCTTTCTTCTATTTGAGTAGTATCATTTCCTCGTATGCATATTGCTGAAGCATCTGTAAATATTGAATAATTAGCTGAGTATTTGATTTTGCAAGTCGCTTAAAGCAACGTAAACAGTAGGGGTGGTTTCAACATTGAACCTTGCGGTACTCCTAATTTTTGATTTCTTCTGCTGACAGTGAGCTCCCTACTGGAACTTTGAAATTCTTATTTTTAAGGAATGCCATGACAAATTTGAGCAAGTTCCCTCTGAATCCTACCTCATATAGCGTATCTATTATCGACTCTTTAGATATGTGATCAAAGGCTTGTATTACACGATATTGTATTTATTATGTTGCTCGAAGGACAGTTCTTTAGGATTCTTCCAACAGATCGGACAAATTTTCCAAATTTTTTTTATGCATTGTGTAATTTGACTTCAGTTTTTAACCTTTCCACGTGAGAGTCCGCTTCGTATATTTATTTAAGTAAAGTTAAATTTCTTCTATCATATATAAATATATATTATATATAATTCCTTGTATGTCGTCTGTGTAATTTTTTATAAGTTCGATTTTATATTTATTGCTTTTTAGATTTTGTAGCATTTTTATTATTTCATTTGTAGTAATGGACACATATTAGGGTAGGCTTCTTTAAATGCATTTATCTATGTTTGTATTTTATCAATTTCTTCTCTATTTAAATTTAAATTTGTGACACATTGTTCAGTCTTTGGTCGTTTTTACTTTTAATATCTATGTTAGCTAATTCAGTTACTACCATTGTGGGGATCTTCATCCTACCTTCAAAAGATCAACTACTGGATTATTAACTTCTAAGAACTCCATATTTTCCTTCCATTCAGAGATTAAATTTTCAGATTCAGATGATGACCCTGCAATGGGCGACGCTGGATGTTTTAACTGTTTTTTGTCAGTAGTAATTTCAGGTTCCTTCCACACACACTCATTCTTAGTAAGTGATGGACAATTTTTTGCTTGGGTCCCAGTTTTTTTTTTTTTTTTTTGCATGAAAAACAGATTAAGTTTTCATCTGTAGATAAGAATATTCGATGAGTCAGGTATGTACAATTGTTGTTCATTATCCGGTATACCGGGTTATATCATATTTTCACGAGTAAAAATATTAGAAGGATTAGCATTAAGTAGAACAGTTTTCCTACGAAAAACGAAGTAATATTAAAAACTCTTATATGTTAAAAATGTAGAAGAAATTCGTATGGGTAATTTTAGGCTTAAAAAAAAAATTTTGAATAATACAACTACTTTAATAAAAATAGTATTTAAAATAGTTTACCTGACAAAGTTGTGTTTTTGATAGTTTAAAATTTACACCGAAGCAATCTTCCAAGAAACGTTAGATGGAGAAAATGACATAAGAAATAAATAACGAATATATCACGACCGAAGAAACTGAACTACTAAAAATCATACAAGCTCGTAAACTTGAATATATCAGCCATATCTGCGGGTACCCGAAAAAATACCACCTCCCTCAGTTAATAAGGGAAGGCGAAATTGTAGGAAAGAGAAGAAAAATGTCCTGGCTAGCAGACATGAGGGATTGGTATGAATGTATCGCAGTCGGACTACAAGCAGCTGTAAAATCAAAATGAATATTAGCATCCATCAAACTTCAGACGGTGACCGCCGAAATGAAGAACAAGTACATACGCTCAGCTACGTTAAATTATCCACATTTACCGAATCTAATACGCGCTAAATATTCTTTCATTGCAGTTGTTTCACCGTGTGGATTTTATATACCTTTCGATTCTGCGTAAAATTTACAAAAATAAAACCTACGATTTCATTCTGTAATTATAATATTAATCAGTCTCGATCGATCTATAAATCACCCGCAGGTAGGTTAGGATGAAAAATACCGGTATTAAACTTTCAACGTAAAATGAAGCGCATACGCAGGAAAAAAAAAGGCTTTACTAATTGGAGGTGACCTATCCGGCGTGATGACGTACAAAATACAACACGAGCTTTTATAGAATGGTAGGTAAGGATAATAAAGTAACATAGGCCCGGGGCACGATAGACACTGTAGATGAATATAAAACTAAACGTAAAACGAGGTTGTAAATACATGATATATATCATATATATGTATATATAATAGATATAAAGACAACTTGATTTACCACGGATAAACAGAAACTTACACGTAACTGGCAAAATGGAACAATTTCCATTAAAGGGGTGATTTAGCGACCGCATTTTCTAGTTAACTTTTTCTTGTTGCTGTAGAACATTACCCCATTAGCGTTACTACTGCGCTATATCGAAACTTATATCCTTTCATGGTGCGGTTGTTAAAGCGCTTCTGTCACTATACTACCTGATGCTTTTACGCCACAGTGCGACTACTTCAAAACCGTACCGTCTTCTCTTTCTTTATAATGTCTCACTTCTTCTTTCACCAATACACACACACATATATATATATATATAGTATATATTCGTAGAATATAGAATAAACACGAGCATTGAAAAGTGTTGGGTTGCAAAACAGTTCATAGTTATACATTGAAGGCAGGTTTTTGCCTTTTGAATAAGGGCTCTGTGTAGATGTATATATATATACATATACATATATATATATATATATATATATACACTACCTGTCTACTGTAGTAATAAGTAGTAGCTAACACTGATAGGGGTAACAATGCCGGAAATGCGATATCCTCTATCAGGGGACAAACCTTTTAACACACAAAAATCTTCTCTCATTTCCTTCATCTCCTTTCTGAGAATAGGAAAGATTTTAATCAGCAACTATACTCCGTATTTACCCTAATACCGAATTCGACGCTACCTATCTTTTCTACTACCCCTTTTTATTCCGCACAAATGAGTACGTCCTACTACAATACAATATACATACATATATATATATATATATATATATATGTATTGCATGTATATTGCCGATCTGTCCGAGTTTCGAATTTTTTCATCCCTTATTTCTTGCTTCTAAATTAATAACTTTTCCCCTAATAAACATCGATGTTACGGGAAACATTGATGAGATTTAACGCTTAAATCTATCACGGTGTCGCGCGTAAAAGGATAATTCATCGTTACAATTATCGGCGATTTTTCCGCGCGAGATATAGGCACGCGAGTTCTTTTTTCTCGTTTAAAACGATTGCAAGCCACATATAACAGTCATAGTAGGTATTACACGAAATTTATTTATTCGTATCGACAGTAGCCAGAATTATTTCACTTCCACGTGTTTTTTTCCGAATAAATTTTCATAATTAGAATCCTCACGATACCTGGACTAAACTACTTCCCGGAAAAACTGATAGCATTAAAAACGGTTATAACAAATGCATGAATCAAGCTCATATACAGCAATATATTTACATTCGAATATCTTCTTCTTCGTGATAGGAAAAGGATATTTATGTGATTACACACGGTGTTTGTTCACTACTCTGCAAACGTCACGCTGTTCCCATCCAGTTGTAGTAGGTCATTGAAATCGCACCTATGTGGGTAACTACTGCAGATGAAAATATATTAGATAGATTGCTCCTCGCCAAATATACCCAGGAAGAGCTGGCAGAGATTCTCCACTTCTTCATATTGTCTCTTGTTCGACCAACCATTATTATTAATATATTTAGTTTTGTGAACGCCGTGTTCCGTATTTTGAGTGTGGAAAAATCGTTACGTTCAATGCATGGTTCTCGATTTTTCTTCATCCATTTTTCCTTCCAGACATTATGCCGAGCGGTAAAATACTTAAATCTTACTTCCAAATATATGCAAAGTTTTCGAAAAATTCAGAAACTAAAGAAATTCAACCAGGAAAACGAAATAATCAGCAAAAATCAAGATGGCGAATTAGAAAAAAAGTTGACAGAACTAGCGGTATTCGAAGTAGTGTCAAAAATTTCAAAGATGAATGGTATAATGTAACCCCGGTAATATTGATAGCCAAGCATAAAATTTGGACTGGATAAAAGTATGTTAGAAGATTTATTTATATTATAAAATTATTAATGCCAGGTACAGAAAATTTACTTTCGCAATAAATGAAATAAGAAAAATTATATAACATTATCTTATATTTAAGTACTACCGGAAATTTTTTTAAAAAAAAAAACCTTCAATTAAAAAAAAACATAAATAAAATAATGCTGAATTATAATTTGACTATTTACAATACGCTAGAATAGTTAATATTATAAATAACTAGATCTATACAACATTTGAGTATAGATTAATTTAAAAACCGGTGGTATTTCAGACGACGGTGCTTATAACGAGTATATCTATTTTGTAGGCTGGCCATTTGTAGTCAACTATGGCTTAAATTAATTCATTGTTACACATTTTGCAGTTATCGTGGAATTGTTTTGAAAGTTTGTCGATGTGTGTAAATAAGTAAGTTACGTTTAATTCGTATTTGCATGTCACTAATTTTGGTGTATCCGTCGACATTTAGTGAGATTCTGCAACGGTGGTTTTATAACAGCTGTATTTTCTCATTAGAAACTGAACTCCAGGCAAAGCAATAAGCTAACTATAATAATTGTATATAATAACTTTTTATTTGTAACCGCGAGGTGGGATCTTCGGTTGAATATAGGTGAAATTATCAGAATAGCTTTATGAACGGTAGTTTTATAACAGCTGTATTTTCTCATAAGTTCTGTTAGAAACTGAACTCCAGGCAAAGCAATAAGCTAACTATAATAATTGTATATAATAACTTTTTATTTGTAACCGCGAGGTGGGATCTTCGGTTGAATATAGGTGAAATTATCAGAATAGCTTTATGCGCATTATACATGAATTGATGCGACTGTATAGACGGGAATGACTCCTAGGTACTTAACTTCTTTAGCCCATTTGATGTGATGATCAATGATTTTTATATCTGGTATAAGTGTCGGATGCCTTCCAGTAAAGAGGATGGCATAAGCGCCTGTAGTAATTACAAGTGATGGAAGTAGTTTTTTTTAATCTATTTAATATTGAGTCAGTTCTAAATCATCAAATAGCAATATTAATTGAATATAAGAATGATCGGACAGGTACACCGATGTCGTTTGTTAAAGCAGGACATATACAGCCAATATTTCAACATATCTGCAGTTTCCGACGTACGGTTCTATACTCTCAAGATAATGACCAGCAATAGATACCAGATTCTTTAGTAATAAATTTCAAAGACAAGGACTATAGAATTTTTTTGACGACGGATAGAAACATGACATGTTTTTTGTATAAGAAATCTGGCCACACAGTAAAAAAATTCCCTCTACAAGTCAAAGATACGGAATCAGAAATTTTAACAAAAGTAAATACTGATAAAGAATCACCAAAACATATAGACAACTCAGAACGTATAGTCACATTTATGGCAGAAGAACAGAATATAAATCTCGAACTCGATCAATCTGTAAACTCAAACAGATCACTATTAAAAAGACAAGCATCGTCACCTCATGATATACTCTCTGAATCAGAAAATGCTGAAAAGAACACAGTAAATAATACACTATACGTAAAAGATTTTACCGAAGTAAAAAAAGATAATATTATAAGCATAGAATGTAAAACTAAAGGGCACACAAAGAAAAAATCCAAAATAGAAAATGAAGCTCCTAAATTAAACTTGTACAATGAGGAATTAAATAAGATTCAGGAACAATTAGAAGCATTACATTCAATTAACCCAACTGTATGTCCGATTATAAACTTGATACACATTTCAAATTTGAAAAAGATAAAATTACATATGTCAAATCTTTCACTAGTGATTTTTCAGGAATCATTCACATGATAGAAGAAATTCACCCACACGTAAACGGTGATGCTAAAAGATCTTTAACTTGACTCATCAAAAAACTAAATGCCGCTATAGAATTGCAATATACATCCACTTCGGAAGTGGACGAACCAGTCCTCGACTACAGTAATGAGGAGCGAGATTAATCTCCACAAAAATTAACCTGCCATGATAAATATAGTATCTTGGAATTTAAATAGCGTTCTATCCAAACTACCATTTCTACAATTACTTATACAAGAATTAGAGCCTGCAGTAATATGTGTACAGGAAACCAAAATAAATAGTAAACACAATATAAAAATAAATAGAAAAGACTGCTTATTAGCGGGTAACACAAAAGGCGGTATACTTATCGCCGTGCACAATACTATCAAATGTGAAGCAATACAATTACACGGTCGAGCCTTCAAATGATTGCTATAAAACTTTTATTAAACACGCCAATAACGATATGCACTATTTATCTACATGAAAAAGATCAAGTTAGCTTGAAGAACCTAAAAGAAATAACCAAACAACTACAATAGCCACAATACAATCTGTGGATCTAAAACGATAGATAAAAGAGGTCAAATGATAGAAAAACTTTTAAATGATCCGAATATAAGCTTATCAAACACCGGGAAGCAACCAGACTCAACATCTATAATGGTTCAACGTCGGCTATCGACCTAACACTCTATTAACTTAATAGAAACAGAAATCAGTACGAACACAAATTAAATAAATGCCATGATAACAAATAAAATTATCTCCTCAGCTGATTTATATATACCTAAAACTCACTCTAAACCAAAAAAGAAACATGTCCCATGGTGGAACGAAAATTGTAAATCACTCATACAAAGCAAAAATAAATTACTAAATCGGTTTAAACGATGTCCCACATACGAAAACCTTCTACAATTCAAAAAAGCAAGTGCTCTAGGCAGACGCACTGTAACACAAAGTAAGAAAGAATCGTGGAATAATTTTATCTCTGGTATAAATTCAAACACACCGATGGGTAAACTGTGGGGTCAGATCAGGAAAATATCAAATAAGAGAAAAACGTGTCACATATCTGCGATCAAAAATCCATCTAGTAAGCTAGTTTACGACAACAACCAAATTGCGGAAATTATGGCAGAGTATTATTATCAGGAGAACAGTGTTCAACGAAATCACCATAATACAGATAATACCTTCAATTTTGAATCAAATAACAATGAACCCTATAACACGGAAATTACGCACCAGGAAGTATATCTACTTCAATAAAACGGTTAAGATCATCAGCAGCCGGACCTGATCGGATACATCCTGAGATGATAAAACACCTACTAGGCCATAAAATTGATGCAATTTGCTACTTACTAAACCAAATTTGGAAATCAAATGTAGTTCCAGACAAATGGAAGGAAGCCAATATCATAACAATCCTTTCTTCTTCATCAGCTATTTTCAATCCACTGCTGGATGTAGCCCTCTCGAAGTTCCTTCCATTTTTCCCTGTCAGCCGCTTTACTTGCCCAATCTCTTCGAAATTTATTTATATCGTCAACCCAACGTGTTAGTGGTCTGCCTATTCTACGGTTACCGTCTGGAGTCCACATTGTCGCTTTATTTGCCAGGAGTTCCTGGTGTCTTACCAGATGACCAGCCCATCTCCATTTTGATTCCTTTATACTTAGTATTATATCCTTTATTCTTGTTGTTTCTATAAGCCATTTATTTTCTTCCTTGTCTTTCAGTGTTATGCCAATCATTTTCCTTTCGATTCTTCTTTGCGCTACTCTTAGCCTTTCCTCCATTGCTACTGTTGTATTCCACGTTTCACTCCCATAGGTCATTACCGGGAGCACGCATTGATTAAACGTTTTTCTTTTCAGACTTACAGGAATCTCCTTATTTTGTAAAATATTTTTTAGTTTTCCGCATGCTAGGGCGGTCATTTTGATTCTTCTCGTTATTTCCTCCTCTATTCTATTGTCGCCTTTTATAATCTGTCCTAAGTAATTGAACGATGTTACTTCCTGTATTTTCGTCTGATCTATCATAACATTACTGATGTGTGTGAATTTGTTTCGCAACAGAACTGTTAATTTTTAGTCCTATTTCCTTGCTTTTTATATTAAGTTCTTGTGCCATTTCATTTAATTCTTCTATATCTTCGCTAAGTAACACTACATCGTCCGCATATCTGAGATGGTTGACATACGTTTGTCCAATTTTTATACCCTTACTATCCCATTTTAATTTTTCAAATATTGAAGTAAAACTGTAAGTAATTTGACCGCAACATTACAAAATAAGAACATCAGACAAATAAGACGAATTATAATTTACGATTACGAAACTTTCCTAGAAATAATTACGACGCTAATAATGGCGATAATAAAGTATATATTTCAGGAACTAATTTTTCAATAGCGAGTTGTTTGTCTTTATCAAAATACGAGTGTAATATTAACGATTACAAAGGGGAAATTAAAAAGTTAACGAAGGGTTGGTTGCGGTCTGTGAACACGCCGCAAAATTGATAAACCAAATGGACGCGAATTTCTGAGGTATAATAATAATAATAATAATAATAATAATAATAATATACCTTGGAAAAACCGTCGCTGGTGAGAAATCGGGCGATTAAACAAAGAGACAACTGTGAAAAATTGTTTCCACCGTTCTGCGCGATATTATATACTTATACGAATATAAATATGAATATATATATACAGACACCGGCGTAGATGTATAGGTCTGAAAAGGTCCCCATGTGGCATCTTGACGGGACGTACTCGAAACTATACGGCACTTAGCTATCCATCCGCAGAAGGGCTGCGCGCTAATTAACACAGCCCATTTCACGGATTACAAATATGAAGATTCTGCGTGTGTCTCCGTAGTGGTAATAAAGATATACCCTTTTATTTATAGATTTCAAGTGTTCTCATTTTAAAATATCCCCTTTTTACGTCTTCAGCCGCTGTACCAAGCTATCTACTATCGTCGTCTTCTACTAACCGACAGTCATAGAACAACGTCGTATTATTTTTCATCATCCCTCTATCCTCGTAATTTCTTCCCTGAAAACGTTCTGCCCACTCCGTTCTCAGACTTTCGGTTTTTAATATCTCGGCAGGCTTTTCGACTTTATCCAGTTTTCCTTTAATATTTAATAACGCCTACATTCCCATTTTTCAGCGTGTATATACAGTTCGCGAAATGACGACAAGTTACGAACAAATCTCTAAAATTATCGCCACGAAAACACGGCAGCGAGCACTAGTATTTAAGAGTATATTATAATTTCGACAAAAACGCAAGCGAAGAAAATTGCTTTCGAACGATATCATTAAACGACGGTTATAGAAGAGCTAGAGAGTCGTCATCAATTGACAGAAATATCCTGCGCTTGGTCAATAGGATGACAGTTGAAAGTAAAGTTTTTAGTGTACATAGTAGGACCATAAAACAAAGATGTCATTACTTAACAGTTGCGATGTTTCGCTTTTTGACTAGAGGCCAATGGACCTGTTGATGAACGAATGAATGGCAATTATCGTCGAGTACCAGCTCGGTTTCACACCCGAGGTATTGGTAGGTAATTAGATTGAACACTAAATTACGCTACCAGTTTATAGAGATACTTTGTCATAAGTTGAGGATACCTTTGCTCGAGGACGGTGGAGAGCATTTTAACGTGTGAAAATTCACCGCCGCGATTGCTCCGTGCAATTACTGCGGGATTTGTACACTTTTAGGATATTACCATTGAATTTTTCGTTCCAGACTAAATTCTACAGATAATCTTCACGTAACAGGCCATTTTTTTACTCAAGCTAAAATTGAACAAAGCTGGACACAAAGAAAGCTCGTGGATGCGCTGGAAAACTAATGAGTATGTTTTTCAGAAACTGAATATCCGTAAATACAAATTCTCCAGAACGCGCTGGATTGAATTTGATTAAACCAGCACGAAGCGTTGATATAATCATATATCTGATTACACATGTCGTGGCTACACATGCAATCGGAAAAACAAAGTTGTAGTTATTTTCCATGTCTGTCGAATCTCGAATCTTCGTTATGTAACTTTGTTAATTCTTTGATTTAATCAATCATAATACGTGCTCGGCTTTATGTGTTCATAATAGCTTCTACTTTTCTTCGAATGTTTTACTTCTCTACGCCATTACGTCTAATGATATGACCGAAGACTTTTAAGCATTCTTATTTTGATTATCGCAAGATACAGTCATTAGGTCGAAAAGTTACCTACGAGGTTCCTATCAAGTTTTTTTTCAATGCGTCGTGAAGATCCGCTCATGATAAACAAGTCGCTATAAGAAATATTCGTATTTACACATTTATTGGTTTCTTTCGATATACTGTGGTTTCTCGATATTTTACTTACCCTCTATTTCCGTCATTTCTGCAATTTTTTTTATTTCATCTTCTGCATTATCCTATATTACTTTCTCTCGCCGTTCTGTACTCTCTATTAAGTTAAGAATTACTAGTTGTTTTTGTACATAATCCTTCTATATTTTGCTCCGTTATCTCATAATAAGCATAATAACTTTCATATGCGAAAAGACCTATTCCTCACAACTACGAATGGTCTCGAGCATACAATTATGCGAAAAGACCTACCTCTGTCAACCAGGAACGGTCGAGCATAAAATGAAACTTAATATTATACAGTCGCAGTGCGAAAAATAACTGTGACAGCTTTGATAGATTAATTGATGAATACGAAGCTGATGTAGTGTTATTATCGGAGATATGGCTTGAACCCAGCGAACAATTCGAATATAAAAGTTTTACGACTCAGAGAAACGATAGACATGACGGATATGGAGGCGTGGCAATTTTAGTGCGGGACCACATCACGTCATTTCCTTTTCATTGTAATTTATCGCAAGATAACTCGAATTCCATACAGTTGATAGGCACTAAGATTAATATAAATTCGTCTTTTTATATTCATATTTATAGTATATATGTTAAACCATCCGCTCGTCCAAATATTTCTATTTTCTTAGATATTTTTAATACATTGAAAACTCCATTCATCATCGGTGGTGACTGGAATGCGAATAATGTAGCCTGGGGTAGTTTCACGAATAATTTTTTGGGGAACATGTTATATGAAGCCTTTTTGAACGTAGACTGCTGCATCTTGAACGATGGCAGTCCAATTCATTTTGGTAGGCCTTGAACTGTTTCCAATCCGTTAGTTTTGTCATTTTGTTCGCCTACATTAGGTTTAATAGCTAGCTGGAAAACTATGCCCGACACTGCAGGGAGTGACCACTGCCCCATATTAATAGAAATAAGTATAAATGATGTGATAGTAACAGATTTTTTGAAAAGTCTTTAGAAAAAAGGTGGAACTACAAACGTACGAACTGGCAATTGTTTTCTTCGCAGCTTCAGAAGCATGATTTAAATATATGCAATGTGACTGACCCTAGGGTCCAGTTCCAGTTGTTATATGAAGCTATCAGCGAAGCCCTATCAAAATCGACACCAACTATAAAGGAGTGTGAATATAATAAAACGAGCAAAAGTAACTCAGGCCTTTGGTATTCCTGTCAACGCGCAGCGTGTAATAGAGGGAAAGCTTTTCTACAACATAAGGAAAATAGCACTGTTGAAAATTATCTGCGCTGGAGGAAAATTAATGCTTTAGCTAAGCGGGAATTTGAACTAGCAAAAAGGAAAAAGTGGTAACAGTTTTGTATGCAATTCCATCGACAAACATCAATCTCTAAGGTATGGGAATTATCTAAATCATTCAGGAGTTCTTCATATAAGCAAGTTAGACAGTTGTCAGAGGACAATTTTTATTCATTTCTTGAGTCGCTGGCTCCTCCTCATGTACCTTAACTAGAGGAAGTTATAACACCTGAAAGTAGCCCCTCTGATCAATTTTTAGATGCTCCTTTTACTGAAAAGGAGGTACCCTACATTTTATCAAGAAAAGATTCAACAACGCCAGGATACGATGGTGCTTCTTTTGAAGCATTAAAAAAGCTACCGAAAAATTTTTTTACTGTCTTCGTTCACATTTTAAATCAAGTTTGGCAAACTAAATCGATTCCAAATTCTTGGATGCTTTTTGTTATCGTCCCTGTTCCTAAGAAAATTGGATCACTTAGACCAATTGCATTAGCCTCTTGTTTCAGGTTTGTGAATCCCTTATAGCTTTGCGTCTCAACTGGTGGTTAGAGCATAATGAAATTCTCCCAACTAATATGTATGGTTTTCGAAATAACACCAGCACATTGGACTGCGTGGGTGATTTAGTTGGTAATATATAATAGTCTCATTAACAAAGAATACAATATTACCGTTTTCCTCGATATAATGAACGCCTTTAACAATGTACATTTGCCCATTTTACAGCAGAAACTGTTGTCCCTAGGCATTCCGGGGCATTACTGCCACTTCATTAGTAGACTATTTTCGCAACGCCACATTCTAATAAGTACATTGTCCACCACATACCATCGAGTGGTATACAGGGGAATACCTCAGGGTTCTTCTCTTAGTCCGATGCTTTTTAATTTATATATTTCAGAACTGGAACATGTGCCTTTGTATTCTAAAACTCTCCTCTATGCTGATGACATCGCAGTATTTAGTTCCAATACAACATTTTCCGACGCCGTATGTAACATTAATATTGATATTGATTTAATTGAACTAGTTCTGTATAAGTTGGGGTGATTTTTACATACAGGCATTACACAGTCAATAACTTCTCTATCACAACAGAAAATGGTGTTTTCCTTTTTGCAAATCAATTCGGTATTTGGGTATTACATTGGATGCGCGTTTAACATGGCGGCCACATGTTGATAATCTTATAAAAACTATTAATCGTGCAGTCAACATTCTACGTAATTTATACAATACTCTTGGGTGGGTGATCCTTTCATACTGTTAACTCTTTATAGATTGTTAATTCGATCTAAAATGGAGTATGGTTGTGTTTTTTATGGATCAGCATCTGAATCACTATTAAATAAGCTTGATCAAGTACAAAACGTGTGTGTGATGCTATGCATTGGTGCAGTTAGAAGTACTTCGATACCGGCATTGATGGCAGAGTGTAAGATTCCTCTCTTACAGTTTAGACGGAGTTATTTAGCACTAAACCTCTTGATCAGTAAAATGAACATAGATCGCTTTCCCTTATATAGTTTGTTCTACCGAGTTTATTCCAACTGGCGGTTTTCAAATAACAAGATGCCCCTGCTGGCTTCATTTAGTGGTTTTAACTCCTTATTTGTTGTTTATTTTTTAACTAAGAAATAGATTAATAAAAAAACATAAAGTGTTCAAAATTCTTTGACTGAGAAGCTACAGCATTAAATAGGATCAGATGGAGAAAACAAAAACTAAATTGTTTAATAAAATATATATATATATATACGCGTATATATATATATATATATCCCCCAGAGGTACTATGTACCTTCTGGGATCCAGAGCTCTAACCGGAACGGGGCGCGTCCACAGGTGGTGGATAGTGAAACGACCAGTATATATACTGACCAGCTGCGAATAACTAATAAGCAGTCGCGAACCAAGAGCGGCTACTGGCGGAAAGTCTCTAGCAGACGATTCCAGTAGTGACAGGGTAAGGAGACATGAGGATGCAGATGGACAGCTTGAGGACATGTCGTTTAAAAGTCTGCATAAATCCTAGGACTGTCTCTCCCTCGTCGGGTTAAGGTCGCCGTAAAAATTTTACATTGTTATCTCCTCAGTAACAACCCGCTGCCTTGCGGTTAGAGTATTGACCCAAAGACTAAGGGAGTAAACCCTGACAGAAAAAAAAGAAGTAGGATTAACGGCCTAATCACCCCTGCTTCTACAGTATTGTTATTACTATACAACTTAGAAAAATGGCTTTGAATGCGATGTATAAATTACAACTAATAAAAATATGGAAATAATAACAATAATATATAATAGGACCATTTGAAGTAATAGAAATATTAACCTGGCAGAAAGGGATAAAATGTATCTCACAAGTTGCTTGGCCAGCACGGGAGATTAGGCCAACATTACCCCAATATGACTGTAAGGAAAAAGAAGGGCCTAGTAGCCAAGGCCAAAATGGGCAATCGGAATTGACTCCTGCTTCCTTACCGCCTAGTAGAAATACAAATAAAGGAAGCAAACACCGGATAGAACCATTAATACCACTGGGATTTGACAAAAATACAAACAAATTAAGGAATAATGCAAGAACTAAGAATTGCCTTGTGCGTATTTGCACATATAATGTGCGGACTTTAACTTCCGAAGTGAAACTTTTGGAGTTAGAAGAAGAATTGAATAAAATAAAATGGGACATAATCGGCTTAAGCGAAGTGCGCAGAAAAGGCGAAAGTGTTATAAAGCTAAAGTCACAGGCTATATTATTCTATAAAGGGGATTCCGAATATCATCAAAACGGAGTAGGATTTTTAATAAATAAGCAATGGCATAATAATGTAGTTAAGTATGTAGGCGTTACAGACAGAATTGCATACATAATACTTTCGTTTGGTAAGAACAGCACCTTAAAGATAGTGCAAATATATGCCCCGACGGAATCATATACAGGGGAGGAACTGGAATGTTTCTATGATGAATTAGAAGAATCAATAAATAGAGATAAATGCAAAAACACATTGATAATAGGCGATTTTAATGCCAAAATTGGGACCCGACAAGACATACCAGAAACAACAGTAGGCATTCATGGAGTAGGTAAAAGAAACAAAAGGGGAGAAATGATGGCAAACTTTCTCGAAAGAAATAAGCTTTACTGCATGAATACGTTCTTCAAAAAGAAAGAGAAAAGAAAATGGACCTGGAGAAACCCAACTTTTGAATACAAGAATGAGATTGATTATATCATCTCTAATAGCTCAAACATATTACAAGACGTTACAGTACTGAACAGTGTTAATAACGGCAGCGACCACGATTAGTTAGAGGTATATTAAAAATTCAGGATGTATCCGTGTCAAAAAGAGTAAAAAGAAATAAATCACAACTAGTTGATCCTGATAAATTAATAAAATATAGAAGCAAATATCAAGAAGAACTAAAATTACAAATACAGAAATCTGAAGAAATTAAAACATTGGAAATAAATAAACAATCTGAACAGATTACTAAAATTATGAAAGAAGCTGCGGTTAAAGTTGCACCACGTACAAAAAAGGTAAACAGGAAAATAAGTGATGCAACAAAAGATTTAATGGCACGAAGGAGGAAACTAAAAGTGGATAAAGATAAAAATCAAACTGAGTGGGCAGAATTGAATAAATTAATTAGAAAACAATTGAGAAGTGACATACGTCAAAAGAACACAAAGAAAATTTGTGAAATAATTGAGCATAATAGAGGGCATAAAGTATTCAAGAAATCATTATCGATTGGAAGTAAGCTGCTGACGAATTTGTAAAATCGTGACGGAAATATCCTTACAGACAAAACTGAACTATCCAAAGAGGTCGGAAGATTCAATACAGATCTCTATGACACAAAAGTTAATCCTACAATGTAAGATAAATTAACAATAAATGAGGATAAGGGAAACCTACCGGATATATCAATAAGTGAAATCAAATACGCTTTAAAGAAAATGAAAAAGAACAAAGCTAGCGGGCCGGATGGTATAATCCCAGAAATGATTAAAGAAGGAAATGAGGAGATTTTGGATTTGCTGAAAAATCTATTCAACAAATGTTTAAAAGAGAACTCTATCCCGCGACTGTGGAACGAAGCAGATGTTATCCTAATACACAAAAATGGTGATACAGCTAGTCTAGAAAATTACAAGCCAATTAGCTTATTATCACATATGTACAAAGTGCAAATAATACAACATGGAATTGCACATGGCGTTCATCAATTATCATAAAGCCATTGATACCGTGGAAACATGGACAGTGTTGAAGGCGCTTGAAGAAAATGGTATAGATGATGAATACATCAACATAATTAAAAATATTTATAATTCGCCAATGATGCAAGTACCGCTGGTGGAAAAAACAAATAAAATACCGTTAAAGAGAGGCGTCAGACAAGGAGACACAATATCTCCGAAGTTATTTATAGCAGCCTTAGAACGTATGTTCAAAAATTTGTCTTGGGAGTCTAAAGGTGTGAATATTGATGGGAAGAAAATTAGTCACTTGCGTTTTGCCGATGACATTGTGTTGATTAGTAATAATGTTGATACCTTACAGGAAATGATAACTGACCTACATAACTGTTCCAAAAAAGCAGGATTAACCATCAATATTAATAAATCGAAGATCATGACAAATACACCTCAAAAGTTACAAATAAAACTAGATGACCAGATACTGGAACAGGTCAATGAATATATATACCTAGGTCAAATTATTACCACACAGAAGGAAGCAATGCGTAAAGAAATTAAAAGGCGAACGCATCTATCGTGGATAGCTTTTGGGAAGTTGAGTACTGTTCTCAAAAATAAAGATATACCTAACAGCTTGAAGAAGAAAGTACACGAACAGTGCATCCTTCCAGTGCTTACATACGGAGCGGAAACATGGAGCCTAACGAAGTATGTTGTTAAGAAACTTGCAGTGACACAGAGAGCCCACGAAAGATTAATATTGGGCATCAAGATATCAGACCAGAAAGCCAACACGTGGATAAGACAGCAGACTAAATTGTCAGATGTAGTCGGACGTGTAGCGCAGTTGAAATTGAATAAGAAACGATGACAGATGGACGAAACGAATAACAGAATGGCTTCCAAGAAAAGGACGCAGAAGTCGCGGTCGGCCGGATACAAGGTGGCAGGACGATATACATAGATCAGCCGGTGTGAAATGGATAGACGAGGCCCAAGATCTATACAGGTGGAAACAAAAGGGGAACGCTTACATCCAGCAGTGGATTGATATAAGCGCATCGTGATCGTGTGTGATATATATATATTTGTTCTCGTTCAATATCTTCAGTAGATGTTGACGATTATCTACTTGACTTCTACCGTTAGACAATTTACGCATCAAAGTTTTCGCTTTGAATCTTGTCCATTATTTTAAATTCGCCAAACGTGTTTTTTTTTTTTTTTAAATTTCTCGTAAGAATTTTTTACGATACATTAAATCCCCGGGTTTCCAACTTAAAACGTAATAATTTCACGGCGTTATCATCGAGCTGGATAATAATGTTCCACAATTTCATGGGAATATATTCAACGTATTTTTGAATCTCGTGCGTTATTACTTGCGTAGTTGTTATTAAATATTTTATACCAAATCGAGCGCGATTTTCTAATCTAATTTCGAATGTTCGTTATGTGTGGGTATTTTTGAAGATGAGCACATATAGACATTAAATATTACATTATTTATATTTGCATATATACAATATGTGTAATCTATAGATTATCTTTTCGGATAGTTTCTCTATAATATATATATTTATATATAATATATACATCTCTCTCAAAAGGATTACATCATCTGTATTGGTAAAAATAATGGTAAATATACATGTTCCAACTATATAACTTTTCCCTAAAAATCACTCGAGTATTATGTAATTTACGACATCTTTGTCCGAACCAACGACCGGAAAATTATTAACAGTCTCTGCGAATCGCTTAAATCAACCGCAATTTGCATACACGGCGGATGGCGTGCCTAGAAGCTAAAAAAATATACTACATTAGTAAAGACAACGAAGTGATAAAAATTGTGGTATTTCATATAAACTATTTTTTTTAATTTTTAAGTTTTTTTTATATATATTAAAAACTATATCATTTATACATATATGTATATATATATGCTATATGGTGTTCTAGAAACTGAGAAAAGACATGTTGGAAAACCTAAACTGCACTGTAAGGATATATTCTGAATGCTGTAGCAATAAACCCACGAAAAACTGATTTGGAAGTGAATGCACAAAACAGAAATAAATGGAGATCTATCGTAGATAGCATAATACTGACGCAGAAGGTCACGTCCCAAAAGAAGAGAAAAAAACCAACTGGTCAACCAGAGTTCAATTACAAGTGACCAACAATAGCACATAGTCTGTCACCTATGCGGTTTCCAAACAAATCATCGTATCGGCTTGGTATCCCGTTTTAGTCATAAACATAAATGGCAGTTGAAACACTCATACTCTGAAACGAGGGGGATAGAATAATAATAATTATATATATCATCATCATTATCACCATTTTGCGTCTTTGATTTCCAAAGATTGCATACACCAACATCTGTGCGCAGTTAAATCTAGTATCTGCCCCTATAATCGTTTGCTTCTTGCGGCGTCCACTATGTCCTTAACAGTTTTTGACTCCATTCGTGATGTTATCATTCCCAGTGTTCTTCTTCTTCGCTGAGGTTTCCTTTCGATTTTCCGCCTGTATAGCCAGCGTGAATAATCCTTCTTCTCTAATTTTGTGTGCCACATATTCTTTTTTCCTCTTCACGATATCATCTACCAGAATCACTGTTTCCATTCCCCTTTTTGTGGCACTTCTTTATTTGTTGTCTTCTCTTTCCATGAAATTCGCCACATGCGCCTGAGCGACCACATTTCAAGCGCATTTAATCATTTTACTCATTCTACGTTTAAAGTCCATGTGTCTAAGGCATATTTTGCTAAAGACATTATATAGCATTGATTATGTCTCATTTTCGTATCTATCAACTGCAAGTTAGTAAATAGAATTAAAAATAAAAAAAAAAAATACAAAAAAAATATATTGAACATATTCACCAGCCTCACACCTATTAAACACACCAGAAAAAACTACACGCATTCACTAGTCTTACACTCGTTAAAACATACATCATTCACACAATCTTACTCGAAATAAACGGACGAATCTTTAATAAATTAATAAATACAATACAAATCTCAACGTATATACTACATGTACATTAGTAAAGGAACGCATATACCAAACACCCGGCACATAATAACAATCTAGAACCATTGGAATAGACAACAGCGAAACTTCTGTTCTCATAGCAAAATATCTTCGGGAAGCAACTTATTAAAGAAATATCTGTTATCAAAGTATATATCCATACGGGGAAATATGTTCGAAAGAGAATTATATAAGCGGAAAGCTGACGGCAACGGAGAACTTAAACCGAGATTTGTTCGTGCACGCGGCTCACTAAAAAAACGATTCGATCGCCTATTTGGTCTTGGTACAATGTAGGAGACGGTTGATGTTAAAAAACTCACTACTAACTCTACCGTTACATACATCATGAAGAAACCTTAATTTGGCTGTTTTCCTTCCGTAGTGTAAAGACCTCACATTCATTATATTTCTTAATATACCGTAACTTATATATTTAGGGTAAATACCTGATATACGGTAATATAGATATTTCAAAAATTTACACTGAACTTTGTCAATTAACCTAATGTATTTATTATAATAGGGATCCCAAACAATTGAACAGTATTCTAAAGGACTACGTACTAGTGCATTATAAAACGACAGTAGCGTCCATGGAAATCTAAACAAATATGAATTTATTATAATAAAACCTAGCATTTTATAAGAGCGATTAACAACATCGCTTACATGTATTGAAAATTTTAAGTTGTCATCAATATTAACTCCGACATCCCGCACCACAGATTTTTTAATTATCTGCTTAAATGAGTACCTATTTCTATTTCTACAGAAACTCATGTGGACGCATTTATCATAGTTGAAAGGTAAATGATTTTCTTTGCTCCACAGAACCAGCTTATCTAGATCTGTTTGTAAGTAACAAAAGAGTTTTGTTCATACGATGTGAATTAGAATCCCATCGATGACAAGATATTTATCTTACTCAGCCATCCGTTCGATTGATCGGTGAATGTGTACCCAACTGAGGAAAGCAACGGTAAACCATCCGCCATTGACTTACTAAATATCTTCGTTTAGCAAGTACTTTATCATACTTCAGGTTGATGAGCATCACTTAGATCCATTCACCTATTAACTTTTGGAATTGATATGACATTAATTTTTATTTAATTTTATAAGTATATATATATATGTACATGTGCATGTATGTATGTATGCATTTATATATATATAAATATTATGTACCGTTATTTTGTAGCGTTGAAAATTTGCTATAAAATATATATAAATATATTTAAGAACTTGTAAACAGGGCTCCCTTATGTAAAGAATAAAGTTGTGTCATAAATTCAAAATATGATCATGATGGTCAACATATTCAACGGGGAAACCAAATTATGTAACTATCTTTAATGTGAAAAACTCGAATCTATTATATCTACAAGCGCAGTTCTTTATTTTTTTATTGGGGTGCCATTACAGCTTACCCAACGTAATACTGTTGGGTACTATCTCTACATATTAATCGAGGAAGCTGACTTCTCTAGAAACGTGGCTATATGGGGGAATAATTGTAGATTATCTCGTACTAAGACAAGTTAAAGCTCCGAACGCAACGGCGCCACAGCAGACCACTAAAAAAACATGATCGGGATTGCAGACTGCCTGTAGAGAATGGAGGGGACAGAAAGGACTTTCTCTGAGCTGCACACGGAAAAGGCGCTCAGGCAACAAATGATGTCCAAATCGTAATCTATTGATGAGTACCCTTGCACCTAATCTTAAAAAGATAGAACCACGGGAGTTTGGGGAGAGACGGCTGCAGCTGATAGTAATAAGTGAGAGGTCTCAGTGTACATTAGCTCCCATTGATCCCTATATAAAGTGAATGACATCTTTGTGAGAGACTAAGGAGAGCTCTATACCACTAGATGACTCGTCTTTAGCCAATGAGTCAACAAATTCGTTGCGTGGAATACCTCTATGACCCGGCACTCATAAGAAAGACACAGATACTCCGACACGTTCCAAATTATTAAATTCCTCAATCTATTAATAGATTGGTGGACAACCATTATTAAAAGTTTCTGGAAAAAGCCATTTTCTTTATACTTCCATAGTTATCTGCTTTTACATCTTCTTGTATATGTATTTCTGCCTCGTTCTTCGTCTTGGTCTTTTCCCTTCCATGGTTCCTTCTATTATTTGCACTAGGTGTTCATTGTTTCTGCATATATGTCCAATCCATTTAAGTCTCCTTGTTTTAAGTGTTCTTATTAGACTTTTTTTTTCAGTTAATATTTCTAATATTTTTTTTCATTTCTTATAATTTCCGTTCAGGACACCCTTTCCAATCTTCTCCAGCACCAGATTTCGAACGCTTCCAGTTGTTTGATCATTTTATTCAAATTCCACGTTTCTGACCCATACATCAATATACTTCATATGAATATTTTAATAAACATTTTCTTCGTTTCCGTTTGAATATTTTTTAATGTTAATAATTTTCGTTTTTTATTAAACGCTAATTTTTCCATTGCAATTCTTTCCTTTATATTTTGTTTACTGCTGTCATCTTCTGTAATAATACTACCCAAATATTTGTGTTGTTTTATTTGTTCTCCGTCTTTTTTTCATGTTTATTTCTTTTCCATCTTTTTGGTTTTGTTACAATTACGGTTGTTTTCTTTTTATTTATTTTCATATTATACTTCTGAAATATCTGGTCCATCCGATTTAGGGAAGATTTTAATTCTTTTTCACTTCCTGCTATTATTGCAATGGCATCTGCAAACGTAAACATGCTTATTTTGATTCCACCTACTAAGATTCCATTATCACATTTTTGTTTCCATTCTTTAACCACTTATTCTATATATATGTTGAACAGCGTAGGTGATAAGCTGCATCCTTGTCTGACTCCTTTCTTTATTGTTGCTTCAGTTACTACTTCCCCTATTTTTATTATTGTTTTTCGATTCTTGTATAATGCTTTTATCATCATTCTGTCTCTATCATCTGTATTAATCGTTTCCAGCATTTCATTAAGCAGATTCCACTCACATTTATCAAACGCTTTTTCTAGATCTATAAAAACAATATAAAGTGTTTGTTTTAGTTCTCTTCTCGATTACTAGTCTTAATCCGAGTATAGCTTCTTTAGATCCTCTACCACTTCTAAATCCATATTAGTCTTCACTTGTTCAATTTTATTCTTAAATCTAATATAATCTTTGTTAGTATCTTAGACGTGTGTGTTATTAGACTAATTATGCGATGTTCTTCGTATTTCCTTGTTTCTTTTCTTTTTGGAATCATTACTATTTTACTGATATTGAAATCATTTGGAGCTTGTCTTGTTTTATATATTTCATTTATTAAGACATATATCTTTCTCTTTGTGCTTTCATCTAAGGCTTTTATTAGTTCGCTGTTGATATTGTCATATCCAGGTGCTTTTTTTTTTTAAGTTCTTTCAGAGCTTGTTCAAATTCTTCAATGGATATTTTTGGTCCTACATCATCTAGTGATTTGTTTTCTTTTATATCTTTCTTTTTCTGTGTGTTATCTATATTTTTATTTTCTTATATTATCTTCTTTATATAAATTGCCTAAATATCTTTTCCAACTTTTTGCCTTTTCATTATCTTCTATTGCAATCTTTTTATTTTCAAGCTCAATTCCATTAATTGTGCTTTTAAAATATTAAAGTGTGTCTGTATTTATTTATATGCATCCTCTATATTTCCATTTTGTTTGTTTTCTTCTATTTGTTTTCATTCGTTTTATATATATTATATTTTTGCTTTCTTTGCTTCTCTGTTTAGCTTATTTCTGTACTTATTATAGGTGTTTTTTCCTTCTTTTACATTTAAATTCTTAAATTGCCTAAGTCTTTCCATTAACTCAATCGCTTCATCTGTGATCCACGGTTTCTGATACTTTTTTTAAATTTTTTCCTGAAGTGTTTTCTGCTGCATTTTTTTTTTAAAGATTCCATTTCTCATCCATATTTATATTATTCATTTGCTTATTCAGTTTTTCTTTTACTTCTTCTCGATGTTCTTTCATTATCTTATCTTTCTTTAGTTTTCGCAAAAATTCCATCGTATACGATTGTTTGTTTTTCGGTTAAATTTCTTAAATTTTATCTGTCTTTCCATTATTAAAGTATTATGATCACTTCCGATATCTGCTCCTGGATATGTTTTATAATTTATTATTTATTTATTTAACAGCAGTACTTATTGCCTTTCGGCTATGACCACTTAATTTATATTAATTAAATACAACGCATTAAATTTGTACAAATAGGATACGCGTACAGTTTACGTATTATATCGTCCCGGAGAACATCCTTCAAATCTTCTTTTGGTATATCATTCAGCGTTCTGCAATTATTTTGTACATTTCAGTAACAGGTGATGTACAGTCGCAGGTTCATCACAAAGTTCGCACTCTGGTGGATATGTTTTGCATTCCTCGATTTGGTTTCTACATATTTTCTGAACTAATATGTAGTCTACTTAGTATCGTTCTTTATCGCCCGGTATCTTCCAAGTATATAATTTTCTCAGGGGTGATGTTTGAAAATTGTGTATTATCTCATTTTCTTTTTAATTAATCTTTCTCCCCTTTTATTTCGAAAACCTAAACCATAGCTTCCAACATTTTCTCCTTCCTTTTCCTTTCCTGCTACAGCATTCCAATTACACAGTATTATCTAGTTTTCCTTTGGGGTTACATATTTTACAGTCTCAACTAATTGTTCATATATTTCTTGCACCTCCTTTCAGTAAGATCCTTCAAGATCGACTAAAAACGTTTTTAGCCCTAAGACAAATAAGGTCCGAGAACAATCATCCACACTGTATATGACCTTTATAGACGTAAAGAAAACATTTGACTCTGTTGATATAGAAGCTTTATGGATGTGCCTAAAGGCAGCTGAATGTCCACCAACCATGTCGCAATTAATAAAACTGTTTCACAGCCAAACGACGGGTAGTGTTTTATGTGACAACGGGCGCACAGAAGAATTCGACATAAACACAGGCGTAAAATAAGGATGTATATTCGCACAACGCTATTTAACTTTTACATGAGTGTGATTCATCAAGAATTTAAGCGCAGAATTACGAACGCGGCCATCGATATTAAATTTCGTTTTGATGGAAGCTTGCACAATTTAACTAAATACAATGCAAAAACGGCAACAACTTGTTCATTTTCGTTTGCTTTACTGACGATTGCGTTGTCTTTAATATGACAACGCAATTAGCGGAAACGTATAATGATTTCGGGTTTGTGAGAAATAGAGAAAAATAGAAATCATACAGTTAAATAGAGAACAATCTGATTTCGAGTTAATCGGATATAAGTTACGCACGGTCGACTCTTTTAAGTACCTTGGCACTTTTGTTAATAAGGAAGCAATTCTCGTTTGCGAAATTTCTTCTCGCATAAGAAACGCAAACGCAGCATATAGCAAACTAGCTCACAGAGTGTTTAATCAGAAGAATTTAACAACTAAAACCAAGATTTTATAAATCGGTGATGATACCATGCTGTATGGTGGAGAGGCTAATTATGAGAAAGCTGGAAAAAAGGCTGGAATCATGCCATTTCAGATTTCTCGGAAAATACTTCACGTCACTTGAAAAGATGGGACAACCACCGAAACATACTGAATACAACGGGGTGTTGTTCCAGGAGTGGATAGATAAAGGCTTATCGTGATATTAATACACATATTAAAGACGTCTTGGAAATAAATGAAAACAAACAACGAAATCCTAGAAGGAAAATATTCTTTTTCTTATAAGCAAATGAGGCACGTCTTTTTATTAAATTTTCGAAAACTTATTTTAATTTTTCGTAGCGATAAGAATAATAAATCATCACTGGATAATACCTAGCGCGTTTGCTGCATATTAAAATCAGGCGCACAATGACGTCATAAAATCGTAAGAAATTTTTCAGCGAAATGAGAAAGGAATATAATTTTAGCAAAATACATGAAAATAAGTTTTACAGCCTTGACGTCGCACATTCGGTTTCACTTTATTTCCTCTATTACTTTATACGGCGGTCTACTTTAAACTTATCCGCTGAACAATTTTGTTCGAATCTCACACGACACGTCGAAAATATTATTGACTAGGTTCGCCTCGTTCAAAATAAAAAAATTCCGACTAATAGGAAAACCGCGCGCGACTTAAATGACTATCGGAAGATGTGTAGGTTGGCCATTAAACTGGCTTCCGCCTGCCAGAATATTGCGAAGAAATGTGTAGACTGTTCGATTTGACGTAGCGTCTAATACAGAGAAATAATACATAGAGGAAGTCACAAAGGTCGTCCTATTAAACATTCGGCGTATGACGTATTCGTTGTTTCATTGGTTAACCTTTGCGACCCCACCTTTTGAACTCTGAACTTGCGCGAACTTTGGCAATAATCAACGCCTTTCCGCTGCCAGAAAAAAAAAAACGATGACGTCACTATCGACGTAAAGCTTTACAACTAGAAAGAGTATCGCAACGTCGAAAGGGTAAAAAACTTTTATCGGACGACGACGACGACGCCGGACTCCGTTTTAAAAGTTTCCGAGTAAAACGGGAAACGTTATTCATTTTAATTAAAAATAACAATTTTATAGAGACAATTAAATAAACGGGAAATAAATATTAATTAAATGAAAACATGGGTGATAATAATCAGTAAAAACGTACTAAATAAAAAGATAAACATAAAAATGAATAGTACTCAATTGTCGCAATTACCTAGGAAGTGCAATAACGGATGATAATAGAAGCATAACGGATGTTAAAAGACGAACAAGAAACTCCTAGTATGCATTTGATAAGAAAAAATCGATATTAACAAGTAAGAACATCATTCCATAAAAAAACATACTTTCGAAATGCGCTCAATTGAGGTTTTTGAAAATTGATACTTAACAGCGCGGGAAATAAATAAACCGATGAATATGTGGATCTGACGTAGAATAAAGAACTTCTTGGAAAGAAATGAAAGGAAACAAAGAAATCCTAGAAGGAATGCATGAAAAATAAATTTAATAAATCATGTAAAAAAACAGAAAATAAAATTATTAGGACATGTAATAAGACGTAATAACTTGATAAAAAGTATAATGGAGGCTAAAGTTATAGGTGCAAAAGGCCAAGACGAAGGTCGAGAATGTCTATAATGATTTTTTCTTTTTGTGTTTCCTAATCCCAACGAACGGGAGTGTCGAATGCGTATGTTTTAAATAATTGTATATAAATATGAAGAGTCTTGTGTTACATGTACATTACAAGTAAAGCGTAACAAAAGAAGATATATATATATATATATATATATAGAGTACAATGCCTACTTGTGTGTACATGAAACAATCTGCAATTAGTCATGATGACAATAACATAGTCCTATCAAAATGAATAATTTATGTAGAAACTTAATTTTCTAAACATGTAATAAATACAGTAACAGAAGATTGATCAGTTGTCCCAGATACTGATTTCACAGTTGAATTAATTTACTTTTCTCATTAGTGATAAGAATTAGCTCATTATGTTAAATTAATGACGCATTGCACTTTCAAACAACTTGAGTAATACTGATTGATTAGTGCTGTTCAAATGAAGTGACTGCATATTTTCTATTTTATACTTTATACGCTGGGATCTGTAAATTCAGGGTACAAAGATAAAATATTTTAGGTCATCTATAATATCTCCAAAAGAACAGGTACATATTGTAACATTAACAATAGCTGCAAATTTGCCATAGCCAGATAGCTACACTATGCATTTCAGGGGTTAAATACCACCGGGCTTAAAGCAGAAAGCCTAAATGTATCGTCTTAATTATAGGATTGGTAATAAGCGAATATTTTAAAATTAAGACCCGATTTGTAAATAATCTACATACAGCATTGGCAAAAGAAATATCTAAAAAAATCATAGTAAAAATTCATAGAGGCACTGAATTAAAAGTCTTATTTTATATTTAAAAAGCTAACATCTAAATATTTGTTTAATATGAATGACCTGTACATTTCTGCTACCAGATAAGACACGTAGTTTAGCGAATTGAAGTTATTATAGAAATCAAACATCCCTGAAGAGAACAATTTATTATTTTCAAGTCGTCAAATAATTCTAATTTCAGTAAGAATATAGGACGATGTGATGAATTACCACTATTAGAATCGGGGTTATTAATCGGAATCACAAGAAACCGAGACCAGCTTTCAGGATTAAGGATATAATTGAAAAAAAAATTCAGTATAATTGTAATAATTTAGTATTTTGTCGGTGATACCACCACAAGTCAGTGAAGATTTTTTTTGAAGGAGAGGGAATTAGAGCAAACTGAAAACTGGAAATTAGAGTCAGAAGATGGGCAATGTTTGGAGGGAAGGCAGACACGAGGAAATAATATTCCGACAAATTAAGAACAGATGAAGGGAACGGAGTACTGAAGGAATGCATAAATGATTCGTGGTAGAAGTTCCAATAAGAGTTTAAAGTGGTTATACCGGAAAAAACCCTAGCTGTATTTCAAATATAAGAAGTGTGTTGATTGAGATTTATGGAATAGACAAAGTTCTTCGAAGCTTCCATTTTTCATTTAGTTGATAGAAACTGTCGAATACTACCCGGTTATTCATAAAAATGGTAATGTTTAATATTTTTCAAAATAGTCACTTAAAATGGTTTGTTGATTGCAACAAGAAATGTCACGTCAAAGAGCAGAATTGAATTTTAGTTTAGAAAGATTAATTTGGAACGCAAAATGTTGACTGCGTTCCGAAATGTATAAATTTGTTGTAAAAGGAAATATCAAAAGATGCGACAGGAAGTAAAGCAGAGCATAATTTAATAATGATGACAAAAATTATCGATATTATGTTCAGGAAGAAACCGTGTATAAGATTATGAAAAGATGGAGAGGTGAAAAATTGAATAGAAAGAGTGATAGAAAAATGATCACTACTCAAAGAAAAATGTCGGACATTTTAATCACTTTGTTAGATTGCTCGAGATTATCTCAATTATTATTCGGATGAATTTAATGATTTACATCCCCTAATTATATGGTTTTTTGTTTTTTAATATTCAAACATTGAAAACTCGTGTTTCGTAAGTCTTCGCTCGATGATAATATTTTCTTACGGTTTTTTTCAAATCCTCCTTATTAGACTTTCGCCTAAATTTAACATACTTATCTGGTCTTATTTATAAATCGTTTGACCTTAAGAAAGGAACGTTTATCATACAGTTCAAAAATAGGTAAACACGATCATTAAAGTGGTAACTAGTAAACTGTTCACGTCGTCGCAACCACACCGACTGCGCATTTAAATATCGCTGTTTTTTTTTGTTTTTTTTTTTCGGAAAGTCAAGTAGAATAATCTTATTTCGAGTTACTAAAATGCTACTCGAACAACAGAAAAAAGGGGAATATCATCTAGATCACTTTTTACTTATTTTTCGAACGGGTTAGGTTATCTGTTACGAAGATATCATCGCTTATAAATATGCAAATTGAACGCGCGTTAAAAGGATTACGTTCGAAAAACAAGGGGACGACTCCTGAAAAAAATAAAAATAAAGAAAGAAAGAACACTTCACTGAAAAAAATAAAAATTAAGCAAAAAACCTACCGATAACGTCAAGTACCTCCATCGTAGAAGACAAAAAAGCCAATCTTCTCGTAATGAATGACTCCTAGATAAGAAGTGAGCTAAGTCGTTCGATTGAACTCACGCTAAACGTATTCAGATTATCGGCAAATAACTCGGCTTAGTTCAGCCACCTTTTGTAGGATTTAGATAAACACGCAACGAAGTACTAAGATGACTAGCGTGTGCGAATATATATATATATTCATGCATACATACGTATATATTAAAATAAATGTTCATATACGTGTGAATATATATACATATATTAACATAAATGTTACAATGAAAGATTTCCATAGCCTTTAAAGGTGTGAAACTATTCTCCATTAAATTTGTTTTAATTTTCGTCCTGTTTCAGCAATGTAATATTAGCATATATATACATTTTTTATATATATATATATATATATGTATGTATATATATCGATCGAATTTCGCGACAAAACTAAAGTTAAAATATTAATAAAAATATTATTTATTTTTTAATTTATTTTTAAAACAAAACAAATAATATTATTAACTGATGATATTTATGTTATTTATTTTTTTTTTTTGCGATACGCAACGCTTATGTAATATACGTAATAACGTTATATATTTTTTTAAGTATTATTACAAACTGGCTCACGATGTCATTAGCGATAAGTTTGTGGATACGGAGCGTGAAGGGAGCATTACCCGACGGTATCTACCCGTTAACCCCGAAACTGAAAATAATATCTTATAGTTTTATTTATACGTTTCGATCATTTTACATCATTGCCTATTTCACAATGCGAACAAAAAACAGCTTAATAACGATAAATGCGAAACTAGTAATATCATCAGGATTGGTAAGTTTAGAAGCAAAGTAACATTTATTATTAATAAAATATTGACAGACGCGGTAAACGGTTAGTGGTAGAGAATAATACTTTTTAGAATGAAAGAAAACGCGTAGAATTTAAATATTATGCAAGTGTATACGTCTTCGTCGTCGGAAGGTGAAGTGAAAGGTTTTAACGAACAACTAGAAGAACTCTAATTAAAAACCGTTCCGAATAGCAAATTAAATGGAAGATTTAAATGCAAAAGAGCTCTTGAAACTGGACAAAAACGAATCTCTTCTGTATACACTAAACCTGAAGCACGGTGGTTAAGCGGTCGCTGTTCAAAAAATAAAAAACCGTCCGTCATCTCTGGGTCACCCTGTATATAATAAAATACTGAAACAACACAGAGTTAATTTTATCAGCTATAGGGTTGTTCTAAATTAACTAACATTTCATACGTTCTAATATAACGTTCTCCCACTTAAATGCCAGACAATACGAGAGAAACGATAACATTTAGATCTTCTTGTACCGGAAGTATAATTGGTTGTAAAGGAACAGAGAAGAAAGCATGAATTAAGACTGCAGAATCATGCAAATTAACAAGCGAAGCAGTTTTCAATTCAGCAGGGCGAATTAAAACGACTGAAAAAATTAAACCTTATGAATTGAGCAGATAATAATACGTATAGAAGAATATATTCCATTGGGAAAGCCTAGAATATATATATAATTTATATAATTAGTTTAGAGTATTGCCGAATGTTCAAATATTGAACAGATTGTAATACAAACCATATTTAGGTGGTTTGTTTTCTACATATATATATATATATATATATATATATAAAAACGTAAAGTAAACGAGGCGATATAACGGTTTCATAAATTGATAACTTATTTCGAATAGATAATTTTGAGTTGTCATTGAAAATAGGGAAGTGCATGGGTGCTAGTTTTGTAGTTCTCTGCAGGTGGAATAATTTATATGATTAAAAAAAAAAACAGTCCACAAACTTTACGTTTCAATTTAGTTTTTTTTTTCTTTGAAATAAGTTAAATCTATCTAATTAAGTGTTACGAATTTCGTTTTTCGTTCGGTGCACTTATCTGTAACTTATTTCCTTTGTATCGACATTTATCGATAAAGGTTTATTATTAATTTCTTCATTAGGTTTTAATTAAGCTCCACGATGCCTTAATAGGCGAAAAATTTTGTTAAATTTAAATAGAAAATGAACGACTAGTAACTGCTAGAGATGTAGGCGTTCCATAAATATTTCCAAAATACGATGTGCATTATTATTATTGCTGAAAACGATAGAACGCGTTCAAAATATTATTTAATTACTTTATTCGTATTTTTTTCACCCAATTGTAATATATTTATATGGAGAAACTTCGTTACATATAGTGTATACAGCCGGCATATGTATACATACATACATATATATATAACGTGTGTGTATGTATATGCATTTATATTTATTATTGTTTCTATTTACAGATTAATTATAGTATATTTATACTGTATTTATTTAACGATTTCATCAGAAGAAAGATATGCGTTATATGTAATGGGCTGTATATGTTAAAGTTTAATTTGTTGCGACATTTTTCGTTGATATATTTGGGTTTTGGAAAATTTTATATATTATTTTTTTTATTTTTGTAGTTTTTTCATGAAAAAATAATTAATATTTAAGTTTTTCTTTTTTTTACTTTTGCTAAAAAAATTTAACTTTTACGTTAAATTTTTGACGATTAAGGAACATGATAAAAGATACGAGAAGTAGATGGATAGCGCTTATATTAAATAACGGATATCTGTCAACAATAATAGAATAACCGATAAATGACATGCGAAGTATTAAAACAGCGTTAATATGCTTTTTTTTTGGTTGACCACCAATAGAAAGATTACATAAACAGATTTTTTATTTTATTTTGGATTTTTAATTAATTCTATTTGTATACGTTTTCGTGTGTATATATAGATACTTGTATATATATATATTTATTTATTTCTTATCATTATTGTTATTATTTGCATTCGACATTTAACGGAACATTTTGTTCAATCACTATTTGTTACCAAGGTATATATACATATATACTACAAACGTGAGAATAAATAAATAAGTACATATATATATATATATATATATATATATATATATATATATATATATATATATATATATATAATAAAACGTTAATAACTGTTAATGTTAAAATTTTCCTTATTCGTTGCCTATTGGTCGATTAATCGTTTCCAATCGTCCAAGCGGAATTACTTATAACAGCTGGTTTCAGGTTATTTTTGGACACTAATGGATCATTAGCAGTGTGAGAACACCGATTATAGATTATGCTTCCGATCGAACAAACATTAAAACGGAAACAGACAATCTAACATAGTAACGTGAGATTATATAATGCAGAATTAGAAAAGACGGATTGTAAATGATGTTTCGCGTTTGGTCTAACATTAGCATAAATAGACAGTATTATCGAAAGGTTTTTCTTCCTACATAGTTATTATATACATACATATATATATATGTATACGTATATTTATACACGACGTAAACGGGCTATTGCTTTTCGGGGAAAATGTTTGACAAATAGTTTTGGGTGATTTTTCCATTTATTTACCCAAAACGCCTTATTCCGTTTCCTACCCTATTGTCTGTTGCTTGTTCTCTAAGTTACTCTAAATAAAACTGTACATCTCGCGAACCTATATAGCCTAGTACTATTACGGTTAGGATAATAAATGGTAAATATCCGTCCGGTCAGCTATATACCCTATGTTTACACCCGTTTACTAGGTTTTTCCTCTTTCTATTTTGGACATTTAACAATATATATATATATATATATATATATATATATGCTCTTCTTTATTCCATCGAAGCTTTATAGTCGTAAGATACGTCGATTATCATCGCTACACGCTGATTAATGATGTACTTCTAGAACCTATCGTCCTGACCGATTTACGAACTTACCGCGATTTCCTTCCGTTTTATTGATTAAATCTCGTATTCGTTTCCGCGAATTAATTTTACGCGACAATTGTCCCGCGACCGTGATGTAATATGCTCGGAATCATTAATGTCAAAAAGCGGACATGTAAAAAAAACAAACAGTCCAGATGTCCGATATTTCGTAAGGCAAATAACCGTCGTATTAAAAAAACAACAACATTAAAACACTAACACCGTCATATATAGTTTCACACTTATGTAACGCGTCGAATGTGTATAGTACGACTTTATACGGTTTGCAATATCGGCACGGATACTTGAGAATTTTCTAGATTGCGACGCGACTGCTCTAAAATAATATAGATTTTAAAAATATCCGCGTCATCGATCGCGTAATAACAGAAGCTACGTCGTCGTATTGTAAAACTAGCTGAAGAATCTTATAAAGAGCGTTTTTGAATTCGCCTAATATTAAAAACCGTTATACAGCATCGAAGCACGAGGTTTTACAATAGGAAAAAAATGGATAATTTATTTAAAAAAAAAAATACAAATTAATAAATACGAATAAGTATAACATCTTCTAACGTAATTTATATTTTCCTTAATAAAAATTTAGACCCGAAAAGGATAGCCATCAAATAAACGAATATTTAACTACGAAGCTACTAAAGGAAATTCTAGAATATATATAGTATTATCGAAAATTTTTCTCACGAGTTTGGAACCGTGCTTGAAAATATCGTTATTCAGTCAAACAATTTAGAAATATTTAATTACACAGTCTGTTCATAAAAAGCTCTGGGATCAGACATATATGGAGTGCATACAGCGGTCGCCTCTTACTGCGTATTATCAGCTGCAGCCGTCTCTCCCTAGGTTCCCATGGTTCTACGTTTTCAAAAACATTAAGCGGAGAGGAATTGTGCTTATCAGCAGATTGCGGTTTGGGCATTGCTTGTTGCCTGACCGCCTGTTCGTTATGCAGCTTAGAGATAATCCGTATTGTCCTCTACATGCTGGTCGTGTAGTCTGCAACCCTGATCACGTGTTCTTCGAATGTCCTTCATTAACAGCATTACGTTCTGAACTGTATCTCAAATTACTTTACGCATCTCGTGGTGGTCCTCCTTATAATGTAATGTCCCTTCTGCATGTTGAGAATCTAGATTTATTCCCGGACATAGCGACTTTTCTCGAGAAGTTGTCCGAGTTCATAAGAATATGAGTTAGTGATTATTACGGCTCCACGTTGGGTAAGCTGTAAAGGCATCCCCATAAAAAAAAAAAAAAAAAACTTCAATTCCAGTAATTGGTTCTTCAATCTTCCTGCCAACATAGAAAACAGAATTTCGTTTATTCCTATTATATGTCGCCTAAACATCAACGTCAACAATTTACGTTCTATTTACACACAAATTAGCCTCTTCGCCATTCTGTACCCATCCCTGCGATACAGATCAGATTGCCGATGAAAACCACCTATTTTCAACTGCAGTTATTTGAATCGAAATTCCTGTCACGTATTGTAATCCCTTTCCCAACTAGTCTCAGATGTCTGCTCAGCTCGCAGAATAATAGGGTATACATGATTATATTTCATTACATATTAGCATGTAATATAAAATATTTAGTAAGACGTATCGTCGGTTCTTTACAGGCCCTGGGTGGAATCACAAAAGCCCATTTAAAAAAAAAAAAAAGGTTACAGATTAAAGGATAACTCAAACAACGTAATGAAAAATTCGATATAAAATTATAACCGCCGTATAAAATAAATAAAATACAAAATGGAAAATTCAAATGACTAGCATTTAAATAAAGTTCTTTCATCTTCGTCTACCGGATTGTTCAACGGACCATTTTATTAATTAAAAAAAAATTACCGCTCAATTACACAACCGCGTAATTCAACTTAAAGTTTGGAATTACGAATTCGAAATAGGTAACAGGGTTTCAGGATATAGTAATATGAAAAAAATGACGCTATCCGGAGAATTCTATCAAATTAGCTCTGTCCATCGATCTTAACAAGAACGATGTATTTTCGAACATTTTAAAATAATGAAGAATATAGTAGAACAAGCGGATATGTAAATTACGTACGTATGTGTGCTTAGTATTAAAATTTACTACTAACGAGAGAGGAAAGGAAAAACCAAGTCGAAAATTACTTAAATTATTGACACGTATATCGAAATTTTAGCGATAAATTCTAAATTAAGTTGTTTCGGAAATCCGCGCGAATAAAGATAAAAGTAGAGTTCTCAATCCTCGCGCCAATTTTTGAAAAATTCTCGGGAAAAAAAAAACCGCGAGACGTGATTTTATATAACCGACCTCTTACCGCTAAGTGGAATAATAAAGAAAACAGTTCTTTTTAGCAAAAAGTAAGAGAGAAACAAAAATAGTAGGACAATATATATATATAAAAAAAGGGAAAACCAAATAGCTCACTTAAAGTCGAAAATACTCCGACCCAACACGGGTTTGTGTGACCACCAACCCTTGTACAAGTTCTAGCAATTCGTCACCGAACTTCGTGGCAATGCCTGTTTCTCGGAGCAAAGCGATTTGTACGTGAGACGAATAAAATTCAGATTTTTTCATTTAAAAGAGTTACGCTCGCTAGATGGATGGACGAGAGATTGTCGGAGGAAAAGCTCCTACTGCTGACTATAAGTTACTGCTCTGAAAAAATACTTCGACGCTAGCCGACTTTTCGGCACGTCACGTAATCTCCAGTTCGAAATTTAATATTCGCGATATGCTCCTCTACATCTCGGCTCATTTATTCCTTCCTTCTCCCTACATCTTTCTTTTTTCCATTTAAAGTGCAGCATCGCTCTCGACGATTACATCGCAGTTAACAAATTTTCTACGAATAAGTCCTTCGCACGTTACATGCTTACATATGTATATACACACATACATATCTGTCTATATCTATATATCTATATCTATATATTATATATGTACATATATATATATAGTCGATACAATGTAATAAAATTGACAGGCAGCTTCTCGCATTTCCACCTTTTTAACGGAGTTGTAACCCTCCCCCTATAATATAGGTATATACCCTTATCGACTTTTACATTTCAATAATAACTAACTCGGGAACAAGAAAAAAGTCTCGCCTAGAACGTATTACTATTATAATGCACCTTTTATTTCTAAACATTCTGAATACGTAGGCGTGATGCATATGTGGAGACATAAGTAAATATGTAGACTCCCTAAGTTCTGCATCCACAATAAGAAACGTCTTAATATTGAACATCTTCTACGTAAGAAATAAAAAAAAAAAAAAAAAAAAATTGAGGTAATTTTTATTTATTACTATGATATCTAAAACGCCGTATAAATATAAAATAAACATAAACGCTGCTATATCTATATGAAATTACTTCAGTGATTTATCAGCCTATGTGCTACTTAGTCCGCAAATCCTCTTCTTTGGTAGTTATTTGTATTAACATTATGGTACTGATGTTCTCCAAAATCGGGCAGTTGTCTGCGAGTCCCCAATTTAATTAGGTTGTGTCTACTCTTTCCACACCTTGTTCGAAGTCTCCTGTCCACTGTTGCCAAATTATCATATCTTTTAATCTGCCTAAGTTTAATTCATCCCATCTAGCCAATCGTGCAGCCTCCGAAGTTGTTTCTTCCTGAGTTATTAAGGAAGATTTTTCAATCTTTTGCTAAGTGCTAGTTGAATGTACATGGATCATGTTCAATTCTATTTCTTTCCAGGTTAGCTTCCACACTTCTGCGTATTGCTAGAGGTGAAAATCCGCATGCTAGGCATATATGGACGTTTGTTAAAACGGCGGTGATAATATCGGAATATGAACAGTAGTAAGAAAAAAGGTGTCGTATAAGGATTTAGAATATGACGATATTTGTAAGAATTTATGATTGAGAATATATAAAAACAACTATAGAAGTTTTGACGGCAGCCTTTTAAATTGCATCGGACAGAGAACGAGGTGAAAAAGACGTATTTTAATTAAATTTCACTATGAATGAAATAATAAATAATTTTATTTTACAGAACATAGTGTTTTTTTTTAATAAAAAAGACGAAGTTACGATTATAAATTACTAATTATATTTAGATAATCTCTTTAACAATTACGCCATCTTCTCGTTACAATAAGAGTTTGCCACAATCAATTAAAGCAGAACAAAATGATTACTTTGAGATTTTACAGTCAGAAGTGCAACAAGCTATCGCTACCACACAACCGAGAAAATCAACGGGCCCAGCAGATTAAGAAAACTAACCGGAATATTCAATATGATTTATCGACGTGAATACCAGAAACATGGTTAACATCGCGATACCCGAGAAAATGAACGTCGATAAATGTGACCAATTTAGATTGATTACACCAACGTTTTTAAAATATTCTTTAAAGTCATAGAAGAATCGTCGATAACGAAAAGTGGTGCAGGTATTATTATTATTATTTTTTTTTTTTAAATGGGGGAACCTTTACAGCCTACCCAACGTGATACTGTGGGGACTATCTACATCTTAATCAAGCATGCTGACTTCTCTAAAAACGTCGCTATATGGGGGAACAATTGTAGGTTATCCAGATGTAAAAGGGACGATACATTATACGGAGGTGTAATATTCGAAGAACGCAACAAGATAAGGTAAAGCTCCGAACGCAACGGCGCCACAGCAGACCACTAAAAAAACATGATCGGGATTGCAGACTGCCTGTAAAGAATGGAGAGGACAGAAAGGACTTTCTCTGAGCTGCACACGGAAAAGGCGCTCAGGCAACAAATGATGTCCAAATCGTAATCTATTGATGAGTACCCTTGCGCTTAATCTTAAAAAGATAGAACCACGGGAGTTTGGGGAGAGACGGCTGCAGCTGATAGTAATAAGTGAGAGGTGATTGACTAATGCTCTCAGTGTACATTAACTCCCATTGATCCCTATGCTCTAGCTGAATAAAGTGAATGATATCTTTGTGAGAGACTAAGGAGACCTCTACACCACTAGACGACGCGTCTTTAGCCAATGAGTCAACAAAATTCGTTGTCTGGAATACCTCTATGACCCGGTATCCACAAGAAAGACACAGATATTCCCGCACGTTCCAAATTATTAAGTTTTAGCAAAACTAAACCAATTAATATATCTGACACGCTACGTTTATTGTCTACAGCCGTCACCACGCTTTTGGAATCGGTAATAATAAGGTAATTTCCGCGAAGATTTAAGTCCGGTAGAATTGACAAGGCTTGTAGTACTGCTACACATTCTGCAGTAAATACTGAACATTCTTGGCATAATTTGTACATGTTACTAATATTGAGAGCTGGAATGAACACTGCTGCTCCCGTTCCTCGAGTTGACTTGGATCCATCCGTGCAAAGAAGGATGTGTAGTGGGAACATTTCTGAGATAATACTATTGAAAGTGGCACGGATTAGTGTAGGAAGATACAAACTACAGTTTTCAGGGAAAAAGGATGAATTTTGTTTGTTGAAGAAGTAAAAATATGGTATATTATACTAACTGTTTTGTTTATTATGTACATTTTGCAATACAAGACGTTGAAATAAATTGAAATTGTTTATTATTACGATTATTGTTATTATTTATTAATCATTATTGAGGACAAGTTTAATCGCACCTTGCGGTTGCCATTTCTTGTTTCCTTATAAGCCGCATTTCCACCCACTTTTAAATAATAGAAATTAAAAAAAAAGCTGGCAATAAAATTTCGCTATAGAATTTCGAGTGCAAGCGAGTGTGCGTGGATGCGTGCAACGATTATGTATACTGGGGAATATATTTTGAATGAAAACCAGTTGGTGCGTACCGCGGATTATTTACTACCGACGATTTATCTACGCTTGGACGCGTTCTTTATTACATAACCGATAGGCACAGCATCCGACGCGTAATTTCCGTACGGACGCTTGCTTTCGTGAAATAAGCTTTTGTAAAATAAGCTTTTTATAAAATAAGCTTTTTATAAAATAAGCTCCTTCGGACGACCGTTTCACCGCTACTGTACCGTTAATAATGCTCATCTTACCGTTATTACTGTTAACACTACTACTACTACTATAAATTCTAGTAAGAAATCCTCGGCATCTATTGAAAACTTTGAATTCTGGCAACTTTAATAATGCGTGGCAGTTAAAAAGAATCTTTTTTTTATTTATTTACTTTTTAATATAACAGGAGCGATTTGTCCGAAACGTTTAACTAAATTCCCTATTCAATTTCTTTTTTTTTTGTCCTGCATTTTAATTGTGCAAAGTAGTTTTTGTAAATCGCGATAAAAGAAATAAAATCCGATAAATACGTCTAAGCGTAAGCGGGAAAGAATAAACACAAAGATAAACGATAACTGTAAAACAGAAAAATAATCTTTTGAAATTAGTCAAGGAAAACAGTCCGAAAGCTGTTAATTAATAAATGAAAACTGGAATATGCCCCACGGGGCGCAAATTGTTCTAACTAGAGTCCATCTTCTCTAGTAAGTATCGCCATATCGCGCTGTTCATACCGGCCAAGAAACGAAACAACCATGCGCGTTTCCTACGTCCACATCGTTAAGGGTGGTAATTTTCTATTCGGCGGACTCGGCGCTAATTCGGAAACCTAAATCAGAACTTACATCATACAGCTGATGGGAAAACGAAGGGAGACACACATGTCGAACCGATAAATACCGTAGAGGTTTTAACCGAATGAACAACAGCAGACTATAACTGCAACCAGTTTGCGACAATATGGTTCAATCGGATTGGTAAATACCAATCTAGAAGGGATAGACGAGTATCCGGCGCCTTAAAACCGGAGTCCTTTTGGCTAAGGGAGTAAACCCTTACAGAAATAATGGCTGAAGGGTCGAACCCGCGCTTTAAACAATGGCTGGCAACATATCGCGGAACTAACTGACCAAACAAAAGATTGGATCGAGAACTTCGATTTTAATTTATTACATGTGTAATGTAGTTAATAATTAATTGTAATTCGTGAAAACATACCAAATAATGATAATGGCCGATGGCAACAGGATACCACCGTCGTTAAATTCCCTAGAATTACATCTATGAATAACGATAATGCAATGGGCCTAAGTCTCCGTCAGACTGCTTCTGCCACAGTAGTCGAGGAGAATGCGAGGAATCAACGGAGTCAAATCAAGGCGATACGAAAAAATATGTTAACATCGCAACTTGGAATGTGAGATGTTTGTAAAACTAACGTAATAAAATATAGACATATTAAGGATAAGCGAAACAAGATGGCCAGCAAATGGAAAGGTAAAAGCGGATGAAGAATACGAAATAATATACGCATATACGCAGAAGAAGACGTGAAACGGAGTAGTAATACCCACCAAAATGAGCAATAAGATCGAGTCCAAAATCGGGTAGAGTGTTATTAGTCAGACTAGAAATAAGTCCAAACCTATAGTACAAATACAAATAAACTATATTTATGATAATTTGTACAGTTACAGAAAAGACGAGTAAATAAAAATGCGCATACCGAGCAGCGTTAACGCTCTTACTACGCGTCTTAAAGTTAGTGTACAACGAGGTCATACATTAGTTTATAAATTATGCTATATTTTTACAGGGAAAAATACAACTAAAAAACCCTGCATAGCCGAAAAGATAAAGAAATTAATTATGGTTTAGACATTAATAGTATGTATTAATATAACTAAATAAATAAGGAAATAAAGAGAGAGTAATTAAAAAACGAGACTAATTTATAACGACCTGCATAGTTAGACAACGTGGTGCTAAAGTAGCGAATGTTTAATCCTATTGTGTTTATATTTTTTATATTTCCGGGTCAGTGAATCGTGAGTATTATTTACAATACGTTGTACGATATGGTACTGGCTAGTCAGGCATTTGCTATAGAATCTGTTAGCTTTTTCCCGTACAAGGTCAAAGATAGAAGGTTGGTTTAAAGCTGTTTTTTGTAGTGAAAAAAGGAACTCGAGACGCGATTGGTTTATTAAAGGTCATCATTCAAATGCAAATAGAGATGTAGTCGCGTGTTTTATCAATTACGAAACAACGAAATCCTAAGGAAACAGAATGTATACCATAAAGATATAGAATAATTAAGAACTAAGGATATCTCATGTCTCTAAGATTTTATAACATATATGCAGAAGAGATTGTGAAAGAGGCGCGAATTAATAAAATAGGTCTGAAGATAAATGAAGAAATAATAAATGCGATAAGCTACGTGGATGATAAGGTGAAACAATAAAAGTGATGATGTTCACGAAAAATAACTACAAAAACATAAATATAGAAACACAGAAACACAGAAACTGGGAGAAGTGAATGAATAGAGACACTTAAAAGCACTGATAAAATGATGGCAAATAGAAATAACAACAAGAATTGGCATGGCAAAGAAAGCGTTTACTTCCCCGGGCTTTTTTACTTTCCCGGCAAGCTGGTATTCATTTAACGTCATCAATCGGACGGATGACAAGAGAGACGGATGATTCGAAGAAATACATCGAAATAAATGTTAAAAAGCTATTATGCCGAGTAGAACGGCGGCTAACATTCATGTGGGATAAGAAACGTACATGAAAGAATAGATGTATACAAATATGTGCGTATAACGCTTACATCACGTATATATATTTATATATTAGTAAAATAATCAAACAAATCGGGAAACAATGAAAAGGGAAACGAACAGTTTATAAGCTAGATGTAAGAATAGCACAAACCGATCAAGAAATAGGATTCATATGGAAAACTTACATAAAAGGTCTGTGTAAGCAGCCAGTTCTCTCTTGTAACCCGAGCAGCCGCAATAATAATATTAAAGAAGATCATGATAAAGTATTATGTACAGAATTTGAAGCCTGCAATCCCTACCTAAGAACAAAGCTGTAGGCATTGATAACATTAAGGATCTGGAAAAACAGTGGTCCGGAAGTCGAGAAATTATTATTTAAAATATTTTGTCAAATAATGGTAGAAGGAACACGGCCTAAAGAACACTGTATTTCACTTATGGTGCTGATTCCAAAGACCAAAGTGTCAAAAAAAAAAAAAAAAAAAGGATTACAGAACTATTAGCTTATTATCTCATGCGTCGAAAACATGTTGAAAATAATAAAAAACCATTAAAAAATTTGTTATACAGGTGAAATGCAATATGGATTTAGAAAAGGCCGATCTACACGAGATGCAATAGCGGTACTGCGACTGCTAGGAGAGTGTATGATAAATCCCTATGTAGCCTTTATGGACTACGAAAAAGCTTTCGGCAAAGTACAATGGAAAGACTTTTTTTACACTATTACAACGAACCGGATGTACAGAAACCTTAATAAAGATAACATATAATTTAGATAAGAAGCAAGTTTCTTTCAATGGAATCGAATTGGAGAGAATAAATATAAGAAATATGGAGTAAGACGAGGTTGTTTTCTATCACCTGACTTTTTAAATGGTTTCGCAGATATGATTAAGAAACATTTGGTGAAAATAAATATGGACTAAAATGTAGCGGAAAGAGAATTAATTGGATAAGTGCTACTAGCAGAAATCCCGAAACATGAACTTTAATGCTTCTACATGTTGCAATTTTATGTCACGAATTCGTTTTGTGCGATATTTCGTAAATCGTATTAATTCTCATAGACCACATATTTTATGATGTATTATGTACAAATCTAATAGAGTGTCATCGTTAATTTGTATACCAAAATTCATATTTTTTTATAAAAAATTAAAAAATAATGACTGAAGGGGTTAATAGTAATAATAATAACATATAATCGGTTATGGAAGGGGTAGTTTAAAGGAGGAGAGAGTAACGGTTCTTAGATTTAACCGTTATTCGGGCATCGCGATTTTCGAGTATATAATAGGATATTTAAGTAAAATATTTATATTTTTCACGATTAGCGTACGAAATATATTTGAATTAAACTACTACTACAATAATAATCGATAATCTCGATCATCGTTTGTTTGGGGTTACAATAAGTTGAAAAGGAAATGTTAAATTTTCCGACAATCTTTGCTGATAGAAGAAAAACAACTTTTTAATATAATAGTTACGTTAAAGGAAATAAATACATAAATATATAGGATATAAATATCACTCGTGCGTATTGTCAGACGAGACGTTGTAGATAGACTGTATATATGAAAATGTATATAAAATATATATGTGTATAAAACATGTATATCAACATATATATATGGTTAAGCGATTTTAAAAATATACCAATTCCGAGGAATAAAAGTTAAAAGACCATATAGACAAAGTTAAAAGCCACCTTCGACTTGACGTTGTTAGGGTCGATGTTCATCTTTTCCTGTAGCAGCCAGTTTTTCATTGAGAAATGAATCGACGTACTACCGATATGACATAATGGAACGACGCGACACGCGGTTGCGTTCAGAGTATCGCTACAAACCACCGTCACTACTACATGCATACACGTATGTATATATATATATATATGTGTGTGTATACACTCACATACATATATATGTTATAATGTACATACCGTCCGTATAATAATATGATAAAGTACTTTTCTTCGGCTAGAACGATACCGTTGCTAAAATTGTCGAGTGCACGACGTCCTATGCCCCACAGGAGCGATAAAGCCAAACCGATAAAAAGTAAAACAAACGGCTGTCGCTTATTTTCTCTTTGGTTTCGATGTGGGGTTTTTTTCTACTTCTTTTTAATACGTCTTTCATTTTTAGCCGTGGTGGAGGACGGATATTTATATATAAGTCGTTGGCCCGAATTTTTCAGCAGCGAGGTATACCGAAAAAAAAAACCCTCAAATCCACAGGCAACTGCGACGACAGCAATAGTCGAAGATATCATCGATAACGGGAGTAGTGGGTTGCCGTTGAAAAAATTACTATCTACGCCCGTTAAAAAATGAAATGGAACAAAAAAAAACAAAACGATTGCAGTCTCACATTTTCGAGTACCCAATTGGGAACTGTCCCTTAGGAGACTTAAGACTGGGAGATGTATATATCGTTTGTGACGTTTGACGAATGCGAATGTCAAGATATAATACAGAGAAAGAGATGGAATAAAATATAGAAATGTCTGTATATTATATTATATATATATATATATATATATATATATATATATATATATGTGTGTGTGTGTGTGTGTGTGTGTGTGTGTATGTTTGTATATTTGTGGTTAGGAAAGAAAAAGGAAAAAGTAACCTTAAAGTAGAGATAAAATATAGAAAAGGAGAATAAAGATAGAAAATAACTTTCATCGGTTTATCCTAATCGATGATTATAATCATTTCTTTTATTCGTTCTGTCTGTCTGTCTATTCCATTTAAAAGTTTTACAAAATTATATATATATATATATATATTTGCTAATTTACGATCGGGATAACAGCTGATTAAATACGAAAAGCGAAGAATTAATATATGAGGGTAAATGTATAGAAGAATTAACGTAAATAAGTAAATTAGTAAAAAAAATCGAATTGTATATATATATATATATATATATATATATATATATATATATATATATTTCTCGGTTTAACAAAATATCTAAATTAATATTAAGATAGTTATTATTGCGAATGCGCTCCGACCGAGTCTGGGACATACGCAATTCACGAGTGGGCATCTACTGCAAAAAGCATCGGCTCCACTAATTCTAATCTTTCGGTTCTCGATATTTACACAAAATATCCTCAGTTTAATTATTTTACCTTCCATAACCTCTTTGATGACCTTATACTACACTTTCCAACCTAATAAATTTCCTACAACATGAAGAAGTCCACTACGCGATATAAAATACCATAATTAATTAATATATTTATTATTTATATATATATATATAATTATATTTATCTAGCCGATAGTTGCTATGCATGGCGCGTATGTTTAAAATAAATAAAAAAAAATGTTATTGCTAGACGTGTTGACGTTAATTCGTGTAAGTATCCCTGTTGGGTTAATGATTGCATCATTTTGAGTGAAGGAATTACGTTATTTTTAAATATGTCAGTCAGTTTATCGCCTCTATGCTTCTTATATTATTTCTATGTTATTTGTTATATTACCGTATATTATTAACGTTATTATTATGATTTCTTTTTTTTTTGTTATATTATTGTACATTAATTAACGTTATTATTATGATTTTTTTTGTTATATTATTGTACGTTAATTAACGTTATTATTATGATTTCTTTTTTTTTTTGTTATATTATTGTACATTAATTAACGTGATTATTATGATTTCTTTTTTTTGTTATATTATTGTACATTAATTAACGTGATTATTATGATTTCTTTTTTTTTTTTGTTATATTATTGTACATTATTAATAATGTGAATGTTATGTTTTTTCATTTGTTGTATCATTTTATATTATTAAGGTGATTATTATTTATTTTATATTTGTTATATTATTATATATTTTTTAATGAAATTATTATTATTAATTAAACTTATGCCCGGTTTCGTGTCTATTTTTTATTATATTACTATCGCAGCAATATTACCTGCATTAGTTGAATTTTTAGGTTTAAAACATTCATTATCATTGATTATTATTAATATTATGATTATGATAACGATTTTTTTTCCTCTCGAAGAGGCCAACTTGGTATTTCAACTGTTTAACTGATTTTTGTTTTAATTTCTTCTGTATCCAGAATTGACGCATTCGCTTCGATATTGTTCTTTCCTTTCTTTGGTACGGATTATACTAAAGCCTTCGATCAGGTCAGCTGGGATAAGCTTTTTTTCCTCTCCTTGAGCAAATAGAATGCCTCAAAATGCACATTAAACCTGATATTACATGCGATAAACGGCGGTTATTAGAGTAGACGGGAATACATCTAAACCCGCAAAAAAATAAGTATAGGAGTACAGCAAGGTTGTTTGTTGTCTCCATTCCTTTATAACGTATACGCGCAACTTGTGCTTAAATTAACTCTGGCAGATGGAATTCGCTTAGACCCAGAAAGACTTCAAACGATATCATTTGCAGACGATCAGGCTATAGATGAAGAGTCTCCGAAATATACTACATAAAAAATGGTACGGACCTTAAATGATACAGGAAAGCAGTTTGGGTTAGATGTTGACAAAACTAGAATCACGATGTTCGGTAAACATCCCAGTCGTTTTCAACTGGAAATTAATGGTCATAATATTTATAAAGTACAAAGATTCAAATAATAACGGAAGACCTGTTATAAATAAACTCAAGAATTAAAGTAGCTTAGCTATAGCAAGAAAAACGAAACATATTATACCAAAAGTCAATACTGTTAAAACTAAAACTTACGTATGTAGCGCTTTACTCTGCTGAAACGTGGACACTCAAAAAAAAAGTAATGTTCAAAAATTGCAGTTTTTTCAAATGTTGTGTTGTAGGTAGATACTAAGAATAAGTTGGACTGAAACAGTTACAAATAAAGAAATCTTTAAAAAAAATTGACGAAAACATAAAGAAAAGACAATTAACTTGGATGGGGCATGTATTCCGAGATGGTGGTCTGTTACACGATGTAATAGGACAGATTTCAGTGAAATGAGGTCGTACTAGACCGCGAAACTCTTTCGTGCTAACATTGTTGCATGATACAGGCACAAATTAATACTGGAAAATAAAAAGATCTGCGGAGAATCGGTTGGGCTTGAAGTTACTTATCGTGGAATAAAATCAATCCTACGGCAGCCGAGCTTATGATGATGATATATATATATATATATATATATATATATATGTGTGCGTTGTTTCCAGGTGAAGTACCTATTTAGGTATAATCCCAAATACTTAATCGTCATCTGGACAGGCAGCTCACTAATCGTAACAGTTGCCACTTTGACCGTTTCGTTTGTGAATTGTATAGTTTTTTATTTTTTTTTTATTTGTAATATCGAACTGCCCGAAGGCATACACACAATACATTTAACATAGGAAAGTACATAAGCGAAGGTTCGGGGATTCGGCCAATGCCTTATCACGAACTAAGATTATAATTAGCGTTTTACATAAATCTAAATTTTAATATGAATATGTAAATATAAGAATAAGTTATAATAAATCGTGCGGTTTAGCTCGCCTTGTGTCTCCTTCTATATTGAAGAGTTCAGCAACAATTGTATTCGGATGTCCATAAAGTTTTGCCGCGCGCTTCCTGGCGTGAAGGCTAACAGCTGCGTCGATGTCCAAAATTTTTAAATCGCGTTGTAGTAAAGCATTGGGGACATACCAAGGGGCTTTAGCTATCAAGCGAAGTACTTTATTTTGAAATCTCTGAATAATGAGTCTGTTCGATCTCTTCGTGGTGCCCCAGAGTTGGATGCCATAACACCAAGTGGGCATTAGAATAGATAGATAAATAAGTCGTTTGTTTGCTAAACTAACAGGTGAATAGTATCCAAGCAGCCAATAGAGCTTACGTAATTTAAGGCGAAGTTCCCGGCTCTTGGTTTTGACATGATGATTCCAGTTCAAGCGGCGATCGAGAGATGCATCCCCAAGTACTTGACGCACTCGCTAGTCGGAATAGACTTTCCATTCGCGATTGACGGAATATAGCCGGCGGAACGCACAGAAAAATCGACTCTGGTAGATTTATTTTCATTTAATTTGATTTTCCAATTTTCGGCCCAGTCGCAAATGTTGTCGATGGCTAACTGTAGATTTTTGACTGCCATCTCGTAAGAGCTACTGACTGAAAGAAGAGCAGTATCGTCTGCAAACATAGAAATTGTTACCGAAGGAATCGTAGGAGTGTCAGCAGAGTAGACTAGGTACAACATCGGACCCAGTACACTTCCTTGCGGAACTCCAGCTTGTATCATATGACGATTTAATAAGAGTCCATTAAATTCAACTTAGTTAATGACTAATTTTCATTTATTCATGCTTCTCCATCTGGATAATCTACAACTATTCTCCCACACATAGCGACATTTCTAGAGAAGTCAGCATCCTTGATTAAGATGTAGATAGTCCCCACAGTATCACGTTGTGTAAGCTGTAAATGCACCCCCATTAAATATATACATATATATATATATATATAATATATATATATATTCTATTTTTCTTATTAAGATCTGTTTTTACATTATCACTTATTTTCTTTTATAGGCAATCAGCTTAGCGTATTAAATACAATGCGCGTGGGTGATTTTAGCACGGATCAGGTACATATGAGAGAACACGTGCGTTCGTAACACGTTTCAAAATGTACGGGTGATACAAACTTAACGATAGGCACGAACTAGTTGGTCGTAATAAACTTATATCACGCACCATCGTGTCGAACTTTCTGCCAACTATTTATTAAACACGGTATTTATTAAAATGGCCGTTTCAAATTAGCTGGAAATTAGTTTTGTTTTTCTCTTTTTCTAAAAACAAAGAAAGGCGTTCAATTTCGAATTAAACTGTCTTTCTGTTTTCCGAACTAAATTGGAACGTCATCATCGCGATCACGGATTTTATAAATTTTTTCCGCCATTTTTTCATTCGTACAAAATACATATAACACACGAGCATATATATATAATATATGTATACATATATTTCGAGGGTAATTTCAGAAATAGCGTATAATCCTCTAGGGAGTTCGATCGAAATCGAATATTTCGTCCATGTAGAGCAAATTCTGCCAATTGGTAACGTCAGTTTTAATTTTTAATACTTCACTAGTCAGCCGATATCCGACTTATATAAATATTATCTCTCGTAAAACGGAAAGTCTAGATTTGTCAATTTTTCCAATTTTCGAGCCTACCTTTTTGTGAAGTCGTCGCGAGCTTTATTACGACCACTACGCATCGTCCAGTTTATTATTCGTTACTTCAAAAATTTTGAAAATTCAACTAATCATCCGTTCCCGTCCAAAAGACGTTTAAAGTCGCATTTAAAGGACGTTCTAAATTCGTAGAAGATCAAACACGATAACGAAATTCGATTATTAGAAAGAACAAATAGAAAAAAAAAAAACGAATTATTACGAAATATGAAAATCGTCTAATTTTCGAAATGAAAATAAATTCTTATTCTTCGTGTAAAGGATCTTTATGCGTTACACGGTGCTCGTTCAGTATTCTGTAAACGTGACGTCCAGTTGTAGTAGAACCATGTGAGAAACTGCTGCAGGTGAAAAGCTGCCAGACAGATTGCTCCTCGCCACATATACAGGAAGAACTGTCAGAGATTCGCCACTTCTTCAGGGTTTCTCCTGTCCGACCATTGTTCTAAATCTGTTTACTGAACGCCATGTTCCTTATTTTAGTTCGGCTCCGGGAGGAAGATGCTCAATCGGTGGTTCGCGATTTTTCTTCGTCCATTTTTCCTTCCAGACATTATGTCCGAGCGGACAAAAATTTTATCAAAGGCGGAAAAAAATGTATTTGTTAATAATCGTTTTAATCGCTATTGACGTTAAAAATTTAATTATGTTATAATTTTAAAATGTCAAACGATTCGGTTAGATGTGTCGGTGAACTCGACATCGCGCACGATCATTCGTCGATGAACATTCTCGGATGTAGTCGTGTTTTATTTCAATAGAAAGAAGTGATTATTTTAAATTTCGATTTAATTAATTAACGTGTTATTATTTATAATGTTAAACGGTCGATTGTACCACACAAGCCTCCTCGTACTCACTATTACAGAAGCCAACCTTAACGGATTAGAAATCTCGGCTCGCGGATAAGGAAACAATTAAAATTCGCGATAAATCTCGTTCGACGAGATTAACACAGAACAAATTACGAAGAATCAAACGGCGAATAGAACAGTGGACGACGTCATACCGAACGAACAGACACGAAGAGATGAGCCCGATTACGAATCGGCCACACTAGGTTAATCGAGGAGAATGCGTCATCGGTAACATGCAAGTGTTGTAACAGCGCTCTTAGAACATGTACAGAATAACGTAATCATTAATAACTGGACTAGATCGAAGTGAAGTACTACAATGAAAATTTAATACAGGGAGTAATTTCTAAAAATAACCGATTTAAAAAAATTATTATAAACTAAACAAATAACGTTGTAAATAGTAAATACTTTTTCTGTAATTTATCGTATCTAATTTCCGTGGACGCAAATGACTACTCGAGCGTCCTAAAATAAAAATATAATAAATATTAAAAAAAAATTATAATATATAAAATGATCAGAAATCAGTGGCGACTCGTGTTTAAAAAGTCTAGCGATATTACATTTTACACCTTCCTAATATACACGCGCATAAAAAAATGTTTTTTTTCTCTCGTTTCACACAACACCCTACGCAAGGTAACCAATATCAAAGTCATCAAAGTGTAATAGAAATACAAGAACCTTTTAAAAAAATCGTAATCGGGAAAAACTAAAAATTACCTAGTTAATCAATCCCAAAATAAACAATTGTATTACATATTAGAAATTTATGTGCGCGCGATAAGTACAAAAATTCAATTAGAAAAATATAAATTTTTTTTTAAAAAATCGATAAACGTATTCTACTTTTTTCGCAATTAAACAATCCTCTGAAAATGAAATGATGGATTGCCGTTTAAATAATAAAGCTTCATTAGGAAAACAATTATACGTATATTAACATCGGTGGTCAGTAATAATATGAACCACATAAAATCACATGCGGAGAAATGTACACAGTAAAAATAGTAATTCGAAGAAGAAAAAACTAATCTTGGACAGAGATGAAGTATAATAGACTAGCTTGTTCGTTAGTATGCGCACGTAACCGCAATCACGTGTTATGAACGTATTCCGCCGTGTCAAGACCTAGACGATTCTGGTTGCAAAACGATTATTGCAACTAGCAAATCGTCAATACACTGGCATTTGGCGTAAAACCTCCATATAACGCTGTATATGACTTTCAAATGTTTTCTTCAGTCGAGCGTGTAACCACCAACACCGTTGTAACGAGCGTTTCAACTTTTTCAGAAAAATTTTTACTTTTTATAATATATTCTACGAAATATATAATTAACATTCGCTTATTCCGTTTAATCTCTATAATATAGTTATTACTTTTTACATCGTCAATTTTTATGCTGTTCCGGATATTTCTGGTGCTTGTGCAACCACGCAACCTTTATGTACGAACCGCCACTACTAGAAATCTAGAAATGGTGCGAAATGTATCGATTTTTTTTTTTAAATAATAAAAATTAGTTAAATATTTAAAAAATTGCATTTTATTATTTTTTATCCTTTTTATATTTATCATTATTTATTAATCGGCGAAAAGTTTCGTGTCTTTTTAAATACAAATTTAACGCTTTTAACCAACTCCTTTTTATTATTTTTTACTTTAAAAAAAAAAAACCGCTACATTCCACGTTCAAATTATGAAATCCGATTCAGGTATATAATTATATAACATCTTAAGAACAAAATGTGTACTCAGGTTATCTGTTATTTCACATTATTCTTTTTTGTAATATATGTATTTTATTTGTTTCGCAAGTTTATACCAATTATGACCTGATTGGCCGGTGTGGCAAAATAAAAAAAATAATTAAAAAAAATATATTATACGTCCAAATTAAGTATTTTCTTACATTTAGTTTTAATTTTTTTTTTCGCGTTTTTCATTTATTATTAATTATTAACGTACACTCGGAAATAACTTAATAAAGTCGAAAAGCTTATAAGTAGCGAATGTTTTAGCAGTCTATGCTTGTCTTTGTTCTAACGACTGATTCAATTCAATTCAATTCAATAAAGTATATTTATGTTTTTATACATCAGCAAATAATAAGTAAATAAAAAAATGCGCATACCGAGCAGCGTTAACGCTCTTACTACGCGTCTTAGGAAATAGTGTACAAAGAAATCTTGAAATTTATTTTATAATTATACAATAATTATACAGGGAAAAACATACAACTAAAAACCCTAGAGAAATTAATGAATTATAGTTTGATCTTAATAGTACAATAAGGATATGGGTAAAATTATACAAATTATATTAAGGTTAAACAATTGAATAAGAGGATAGAAGAAAGAAATACTGATACAATAGATTACATGGGGATAGTCGTAATACTCCGATGCACCTTTTAACCCTTGTAATTATCGGTAATACTACACGCGAGTTACGTTATTATACGATGAGCATAATTAAAAAAAAAAAAAAAAAAAAAAAATAGCTTAAGCAGTTTCTCCACGGCCGAATATTATTTTCGAATTTCTACCCCGCTCAGCGACATGACAATTATTATCCGTCGGAAATTCCAAAAATTAATTTTTTTCAATTACGGTCAGTCAAACAATTAGGGAGAATTCCACGTGTATTATTCCTTGTACGAGGACACACGCGTGACGTCACAAAATTTGAACTGACACAACGCCCAACATCAGTTTCGGCGGAATACGCTTTGAGCACATATGCTACGAAATTTCCAGCTTAGCAACGCGATGATTATAAAATATGATTTCTTTTTCGGACGTTTATCATCCCGTACATTCGTACGTTATTATTATTATTATTATTGTTATTATTATTATTATTATTGTTATTGTTATTATTATTATTATTATTATTATTATTGTTATTGTCTCCGTTATAATTTGGATACAACAAAAAAAAGGGGTCGCGTGCCTAATAATTAATAATAATAATCATCATCACAAATATAAATAATAATAATAATTTTTATTATAATCATTATTGTTATTTATTATTGTGATTATTTATACTATTATTATTATTATTATTGTTAATACGCTCGTCATTACCGATATTGCAGTTACCGACACATTGAAAATAAATGACAGAACTCATCTCATCCGATTCACTCATACGTCACACTCTTTTCGTTTATCGCTAAAAAATAATAATAATAATAATAATAATAATAAAAGCTAACAGACACGTGCTAGTAGAAAAGACAGACGTTCTCGTCTCAGGAAACGATAAACAATTGTTGGGATTCCCTTTATTTTTAATTTTAATCAAGGAAAAATCACGTACCAGGTGTATTAATCGAACCGAAACCACTACAGCAACTGATTAAACCAACGAAATATTCCCAACTTCTTTTAAACCGCTTCAGGGTGAGCTGTAATAATCCTATATATATATATATATATATATATATCTTTGATTAATCACTCAAACTGTGGCTCAATTGTTGTATATTACGAGGGTAGATCATCATGAAAATGCCATGTGGATATTGGATTGTACGAGGTATTCATAAGGCGTAAAATTACACGATGATGTATATTTACGTTACAATTCAATTTAGAAGAATAAATCTTTCATGCGTGCCATAATTTTTTCATCGGATTATTTTATTGGTACGTGTAATTATTACACTTATTTCTCGAATGCGCTCACATTATTTTATACTTGCATTCTCTAAAAAAACATTCAAAGATTAACCTTTGCGAATGCGGGGAAATAGAATCCCGCGTCTGATGGATACGTGTAAGATTTATCGATTTCGTAAAGGTCTTTTTACATCGCCTATGGATGATGATACTATTCATTTGTAATATTGCGTGATTGATACGATTAAATAACGCGTAAGACTGTACAGTTTTTTTTTTTTTAATTTCAATCTTACAACTAGCCTTACGGCTATCTAGTATGTAATGATTATAAAGAAGCGCATAAATTGATAAAAATAAGCTTTCATAAAATTCACCTCCCACTAAAAGTGAATTTCAAGTATAAAGATATTATCCTGCCGGTTATATTAAGGTGTTCTTTATATTTATGACATTTCTTCTTTGTAAACGTCTAGTTTCCTCCGAATTGTCCACGAGCGTAACTGCGAGACAATTATCACGTCGTTCAAAGTATTTCGTAGACGTACTCGATGTCCAAATCGTTAGTGATAGTTAACTATAACGCTCCTTTAGTCGATGTTACGATTATAAATTCGGAATGTGAATAATTTCGAATAAATAATTGCGATGTACGCTATAGATGTCCGAATAACTCGCATTTAAAAATTTTTATAATAGCTCGTATGTATCGTGCGGCATGATCGTCAAACAAAACGATCGAAACGAATATCGGAGATGTTATTTTATTTATTCATACGTTTCCGGGTACAAATAAAAGGCCATTTGACACTTAATTCTACAGATTAATATCTAGTTTCAAGATCGATTCTTTTTAGCTGATCAGTTAGCTCCGCGACAACCGTTATTTAACGTTCGCATTTTCGACATTTCATTAGTATATGATTGACTGTTTGATCTTTGTTGCGACGTTCTTCATCTCCCATCTGTGCAACATTGTTCTTCTGTCCTAATGCGATTTAGTCTAGTCCACAAATTTCTTGCCAGATCATGATGGTTCGCGGCTTGGGTTTTTGATGAGTTTACGTTTGTCTGGATTGTCATCAGACCAGTAAGGAACCGTTGACTCTATTACGAGATATAGAAATTAAAGATTAATTAATACATATCTGAAAGTTGTATCAGAAGAAGAAATAAGGAAATGGCTAGCATTGGCAAACGTCAGGATTGGAACTCAATCGAATAAATATATATATGAAAAGACCGTAAGATCGCTAAAATAACATAACCGCTACTCCTGAAAATGATAGCGACATACGATTCTGAAACCTGGACGATTAATAAGTCGACGAGAAATAAGATCGAAGCTTTCAAAATGAAAGAATATCGACAAATTCTAAATATTTCACGAACCGCTCATAGATAAAACGATTCTGTTTTAAAGAATCTTAAAATCGAAGCCAGATATCAGTTGTTATTAAAAGACGCATTCTAGGATTTTTCAGACATACAAAAACGTGCAAACGGGCTGGAGAAAATGATTCTATAGGGAAAGATCAAAAGGAAGAAAGGTAGACTAAGGACCCGTTGTATTGATCAAAATATATAGTTTGGATTTACAACAAATTATGAATCTAGCGCAGGATCGACACAAAGGTCATCGGATAAGAATAACGAAAGGAAATATATATAATATATATATTAGATATAGATAGATGGGCAGAGTTGAAATTGGCACTAATTATTAAAAAGTGCAACCTATACTTAACTTTACGATATTTGTACCTAGAATAATATATTGCCAGTTTAGATTATTGTAGTTTTTCATAATAAACAAATCTGTACATGAAAACTAACAAACGAAAGATGAACAACAAAGTAATGAACTGACGATCATAAATAGAGAAACGGAAGTATGGAAGATCCCTAAAAAGATGGTCACGTGACGTAATAAAACATATCGGCCAACAAAGTTCAGGACAGGAAATCTAGAAAGGATTTGTAACAGCCTACGTTAGAAAACTTGAATATCAACTAATTGCAAGTTTTAGACGCCATGTAGTGTTTTAATTTTCTATGGTTCTGGCCAAAAGTCTTCGCGCATCCGTATTTGTAGTAGAAAAGTATGTATATCGTACTGTAAATAATACTGGTAAGATATGTCCAAAGTTTGTAATGTGCATGGAAACCACTACATCATCGTGAGCCATAGAAAATAAAAACACGACGTCCATTCGAAAATTTAAAATTTTACATTTATAGAAATGAACAGAAAATGAATAAGTAATAAAATAAGAAAATGGAAAGAAGGAAAAAATCACAGATTAATGCGGAGTATTGCCACCTGCGGCACAAATAACTAACCCCTTTCGCGAAGGTTTAGATATTCTCCTCTGAATAGAGTTCCAAATCTCAACGAAAAGCAGTTTCACACGTTCCATGAGATTCAGGTCAACCTGCATGCTGGCAATTCCAGAATCTCGATACTCAAAAATGCTTCGGTTGGTGACGATATGTGAGGCCGCGCGTTATCACGCTCATATCGCGTAAACGATAGCCAAAAGGATATATTCGATGTAGTTTAAAAAAGTGGTTGAGGGTCTGCGGCATACGTGAAGATCAGTTTTTGTGTATTATTTTATACCATTGGTCCGCCATCAAAATTCGATTTGCGAAGAAAATAGCGTTGCTGGTACCTAGTCTCAAACTTTCTCCACGCGCGTTGACATTGCTTGTAATGTTCTAAAGTGTATAGGTTCGTATTTTAAATCATTCTTTTAATTTTTCTGTTTGATGATAGCGCTAGTTTTACTCCATGTACTATTATATTCAATAGGCGCGTAAAGACTTTTGGCTAGGGGTTTAGTGTATAATATAGGACATCAAATGACACGGGAGGCAAACCAACGAGTCAATTGTCAACCAGTTAAACATACATCATCGGAAGATATAAACGGGGAAAGGAACAATTCGTTTGCAATGCGGGAACGCAATTTGGACTGAACGATCGTACTTGGAAGAATTAACGAACATAGACGAAACGGTCAGTTGGCAACCCGATGGACGTAACAAATATATCGACCATTGTGCCTGCCAATATCTCTGACATAGTACGATTAAAAAAGGAGGACCGACCGCAAACTATGAAGTAGTGTTGTGTATCATAATCATGACGACGGTCAAGTGTAAACAATATCATTATGATAATGATTATGATGATATATATATATATATATATATATATATATATATATATATATATATATATATATATATATATATATATAGAGTCTATTACACTGTTTGAGAGCACACCTTTTAGGAAAAAAAGCATATAATATAAAATTAGAAAAGGTAATAAACGAAAATTATGTAATAGAATTATGAATAAGAAAATGTATTAATTAATTTTACAATAATTATTTCATGTTCTCGGTATTACATTGAAAGTTGCGACGTTAGATTAAAAACGGAATACATTAGTCGTATGGTGAAACTTAGTTTCTTCGAGTATACGCAACATGGTACCCAAGAAAACAAATTATACTAAAGCTCGCTCTTTACGTATTCCAATAAAACGGACGTTATAATATAAAACGAAAGATAGCGCTGCTATATAAATGAAAATAATATTTTTATAAACGGTTTCGTAAAAATATTTCCGAAATTTATTAAATAAACGATACATTTACGACTATTTGTCAAGAAAGTTACCGCTTCTATCTACGGATAAAATTTGAACTTAATTTACTGTTGGATTTCGAGTCATTCAGGCATTACCCGCAACAAAAATTAGCCGACAAGACTGCAATTTAAGTTAGATTTTATTTGTTTTGTAAGTTTAATGTATGTCTTGCGACGTTTGCACTTTCTGACTTTCTTTGTAATATCTATTGTAAATACAAATTTTCCGCTAGATATGGTAAAACCGGTGGTAGAATGCATTGATCGTGTAGATTATTTTTCAAATGATCGGTATATCTGTTATAAAAAACACTGTTCAACATGCCAAACGCTATCCATGCCGGATTTATTCTTTTGAATATCGTTTTATTTCTTTCTTCATATTAATCGTCTACACTAAAATTCACTTCTATCACATCTCCATTGATCGGTGTCTTATCAACTATATTTAACATTACATTCGTTTTTCGCAAATCCATCCATAATTCGTTCAGCTCAAGTAGCATCTCGATATTTGTACTGAACACAGTACAACATCGTGAGAAAATCTTAAATGACACAGATATTTAACATATATTTTTACTCCCTTTGTACCCGAGTCAAAATTCTACATATTTCCTCTAAACCTTTTGTAAACATCTAAAGGCAATAATATAACATCGCCATATGTCTGATACTTCTTTTCAGAACAACGCGTTTGATACTGATTCCCAACCCTATCTTCGTAATCATTGATTTGTACTAATAATTTTCGTATACTGTTTACGAGCAGAGCATTTATATTAAGTCTCATCAATGAAGGCTACATTGAGGCGTAATTCATATTATTCACATTTTTTTTCCTTTAGTGAGAAGTAAAAAATTAAATAATTTTTTGTATTTATGAAATATTTCATTCGCCTCTCGTAGCCCCTCTGCTGGTACATAGTATGATGTATGTTAATAACACTATATACATATATATATACATATATATATACATATATATATATATACACGCGCGTGCGTGTATGTTGTGTGTTATTAAAATGTAAAAATTGAGAAAAATGTATGATGAGAATGATTTTGATATAACAGTGTAATTATTATTGTGACAACAATAATAATAGCAGTATGGCAATAAGCAATAAATGTAAATATAACTAGTCAGATTAATAACAATAATTTAACATAATAATATTTTACTGTAACTCAAAGAAGGTATAAATTCTATGATAGTCATATCACTGCGATGATTAATCTGTCAATTTCTAAAAGAAAAATATCTAGATATAACAGTACATCCATGATAATTATGTTTTAGAACTGCATGCGTATATGTATATATATGACAGTAGGTAAATAAGGTCACATCGAAAGGTGAAATATCAACGGCGTAATGTATTTGTTAATTAGATGAAATTTACACGCTTCTATAATTATGTTGATACTTAAATATCGATAACAACCGCAATTAACTAAAATTATCATCTTCTTCACATACACTGACACAAAGACATGTACAATAAGCTATATATACAAACACGAATAAATAAAAGAAGTAATGTACTACAAGAATGCCGTTAAAATTAATATCAAACAACTAGAAGAAAGAAAGAAAGAAAAATGTATTTTATCAAATTACAACGTGTACACACAAATATTTACATAGTAGAGTTCCGGCATTATGCTCGACCGCAGTATTAAAATTAAAAATAACAACACTATAGTTTAAACGTAAGTATGATAAGCGGGGGAAAATTTATAAAACCCGCAAACAAATAAAAAAATACATATATATATATATATATATATATATACATAAATATACATACAAATATATACGTACATGCATACACATATACACATATAACTTAAAACGATACAAAGGTAAAAATTGTAACAACACACTTAAAAGTTAAAACAAAACAAAAATTAAAAAAAAAATAAAAAATAAAAATAAAAATAAGAAAAAAAAATAAAAATTATATATATACATATACACATATATACATATATATACATATATATACAGCGGAGAAAAGAAAAAAATACAAAACAAAATAAACTCTACTAATAAAGAACATAACGAAATCTCTAATGTGCCGACAAGAATAAAACAATAACTTATAATTATTTACCATATACTTTTCATCACCGTCCTAATCATTTTCATCATAACATCATTAAGATTTATTCTTATAAATTGACAACGGCTTTATATTATTTCTTGGAAAATAGTTGAAGTTTCGAAGAAAAAAAATCTTCAAAGTTGTCTCTAAATGCGATACAAAATACAATATTTTGATTGGCAAATGGACCTTCATAAATGTATCCTATTTCATATAGAACGTTAATATATATTTCAATCTATTGATTGATTGATTAATAGAGTAAATCAAATCAAATCCGCAGTTTTTTCTTCCATTCCTCTCTTCTTCTGCTTAGTTGTTTTAATTCTTGACAGTTCTTTGTTCCCATAATATCCTCCATAACTTGTTCCATGAATCTTCTTCCCGGTCTTTCTCTTGTACGTTTTCCGTCCAATTTTCATTCTATTAATTCTGTCAGTAACGCATTATGCCGTAACACATGTCCAATCCATCTATTTCTTCGTTGGGAGATAGTTTTCATAATATGTTTTTCTTTCTTAATCCGGTTATAAACTTCTTCATTTGTAATCTTATCCGTCCACTTTATTTTAAGCACTCTTCGCCAACACCAGGTTTCAAAAGCCTCCAGTCTACTTTCCGCAATGTCCAAGTTTCAGCACCGTAGAGACAGACCGACCACACAAATGTTTTTACGAAATTATATATATATATATATATATTAGTGATGAACATAAACGACTTATGACTAACAACTAATCCATTTTTTTAAAATAACCGACTAATTTTCCAAAATAATCGAATAAATCACTCTTTTTTTTTCTTTAAATTTATTTATTAATTTAAGAAATTGATTAAATATTCTTTTTCCTGTATACACGATGGTTACATGTATTTATAAATCCTGTAAAGATGTTATTTTGTCCATATAAATAAATTTAATTCTTTATTTAATTTATACATCATATACTAAGAAATGTGTGATGACTACTTCTAAATCGAATGACGTAAATCCGATTAAATTTAGTTGCATTTCGACTAATATTTATTAGTAGGTTCTATTATTTGGTTCTATTGAAATGAAGTAATTTCGACTGACATATTTTATTGCGTGTTTTTTTCACTGTGTTTATCGAAGTTTACTTCGTATTTAATAATAAGAGTTTAACAGTAGCTAATTATAATTTGATTTAAGTAATTTATGGATATAGAGCGCTGAAAATATCGACATTAATAGGTTTTGTTAGAACCGATTGAAAAGCAGTCGTATGTACATCGACATTAGCAGGTTTTGTTAGAACCGATTGATAATTAGTCTGATTTTGAAAACGGCGATTCTTAGTTATATTTCTTAATGGAATAAATTAGTGATTTTGTAAAACATCGATTACATATATTCACGTTCTATTAAAATATATTCAATTTATTGATGAAGTTCTAAAATTGCGTACTTTGATTCTCAATTTTCATTTCTAGATTATCTGTTAGGTACTATTCAACTGAAATCTATCTTTTAACTTTATCTTAAATACATTTAGTTCAATTATTATCTGTTATTCATTATATAACTTATGATTATTTATGAATATATTCATTCGCCATGCTATGTTTACATTGTACTAATAAAGAATTAAAGCTAATCTGACTAAATAAAAAATAAAAACCGAATAATTAGTCGTGTTACTAATTAGTCAGTTATATGAAGTAGTCGGTTATATCCATCACTAATATATATCCGGTGTTTGCCTCCTTTATTTATATTTTTACTACGCGGTAAGGAGGCAGAAGTCGATTTAGGTTGCCCATTTTGGCCTTGGCTAATAAGGCCCTTCTTTTTCCTTCTAGTCATATTGGGGCGATGTTGGCCTAATCTCCCGTGCTGGCCAAGCAACTTGGGAGATGCATTTTATCCCTTCTGCTAGGCTGAATTTGTTATCAATATTATTATTATTTTTATTATTTAGTATTTTGTATTTTGTAGTTTGTAGCACATTTAAACTATTTCTTTTTTATTTGTATAGTGCAATAGTATTATTGCAGAAACAGGGGTAGTGTGACTTGGCTGGTCCTGCTTCTTGTTTTCTGTCAGGGTTTTCTCCCTAAACTTTTGGATCAATACCCTAACCACAAGGCACTGGATTGCTGCTGGGATGGTGAGACATACATCCTGACTATCCACTTCCTCTTTCCAATTACCCTGTCACTACTGGAATCGTCTGCTAGAAACTTTCCGCCAGTAGCCGCTGTTGGTCGGCGACTGCTTATTTGACTTTAGTCTTATTCGCAGCTAATCTACATATCTGTAGGCATTTTCACTATCCGCCACCTGTGGACGCGTCCCATTCCGGTTGCAGCTCCGGATCCCGGAAGGTACAAAGTACCCTCGGGGGGCAAACACCGGACAAGAACATTAAGCAAACGAGGGATTAGTGCGGGAAATAATGATTACCTTATACATATTGGCATTTATCATGTGCGAACTTTAGCTTCGGAAGAAAGGAATTTGGAAGTAGAAGAAGAATTACAGAAAATAAAATGGGATATAATTGGATTAAGCGAAGTCCGCAGAAAGAATGAAAAAAGTGGATCCGGAATATCATCGTAATGGAGTAGAATTCTTAATAAATAAACAATGATACAACAGAGTAATTAAATATGTAAGCGTTACAGGTAGAATGGCATATATAATATTGCAGTTGGGTATGAACAATCCCTTAAGATAGTTCAAATATATGCTCCAACAGAATCACATACAGAGGAAGAATTGGAATGCTTTTACGATGAACTACAAGATACAATAAATAGAGATAGATGTAAAAATACATTGATAATAGGCGATTTCAGTGCCAAAATTGGGATCCGAAAAGACGTACGAGAAACATCAGTAGGCAATTACGGAATAAAAGAAATAACAGAGGAGAAGCGATAGTAAATTTCCTAGAAGCAAATAAGCTATATTGCATTGATACATTCTTTAAGAAGAAGGATAAGAGGAAATGGACCTGGAGGAGCACTAATTTCGAGTAAAAGAATGAGATTGATTTTATAATCTCAGATAACTTGAACATAATACAGGACGTTACCGTCAATAACGGTAGTGACCACCGATTGGTTAGAGCTATTTTAAAGGTCAAAACAACAATTAACAGACAGTCTCGAGAGAAATGCCAAGGAGAAAAAATTGATACTGGAAAATTATTACAAAATATGACACAGTATCGGAAGTGTCTACAATTGTAACTAAATAACACAGAAAAAGAGGAAATAAACGGAATTAACAGAAAATGTGCAATCAATGTGGCACAAAAGGAGAAAACCTTAACCAGGAAACTAAGTGAAAAAACAAAGAAATTGCTCCAAAAATGAAGAATCCTAAAGGTAAATTCGGATAAAAAAATAAAGAAAACTACACAGGAAAATAAAGGACCAAAAATCTTTAGAAAAGCGCTCGCATATGGATAACGAATAATAACAAAATTAAAAATCAACCATGGGATAAAGAACAAACACGAAATAAAGAGAGAAGTTGAGAATTATTATAATGACGTATACAGCAGCAAAGTATTACATGAAGAACAACGGAATATTGATGATCGAGATGATTTAAAACATAAAGCCGAGAGAGCAGCCAATACGGTCTGAACACTAAAAACAGACGAATGCGCTATAAATAAACAGCAAAAAAAATGGTTGAAAATTTTTACAAATCAACTACCGTGAAAATACGGCTGCTGACCGATACAGATCACTGTAAAGAGAAACGTCGGACAAGACGCTATAATGTCTAAACTGTTTATGACAGGTTCAGATGAATTATATATGTTTGTTAGACCGCAAATAAGAAACCCGTCCCTCCATAAAAGCATATCTTACCACCATAAGATTTCCAAGCGATGTTGTACTGTTCGGCACTAATATTGACGACATATTGACGACGACAATCGTCGATTGAAAACCGAAAGACCGAAAGTATTCAAAAGATATGCATAATAGTCGAATACAGCTTGATAAATCAAGAATTAATAGAAGTAAATAGTCGCATATATTTATGGCGAATAATTAGCAGGAGGTAAAAGAATGTTACATATAGAAATTTTCAGAAGAATAAATCCGAAGTTCACAAAATTTTTCAAATTAAATATTATATTCAACGATAAAGATATACTAATCATTCTAACGAAGAAATCGATGCGTTTTATCGGTTTCGTCATGCGAAGCTGAAACTCCAGCGCTTAAACAGAAATTATAAAGAAAATTATAACCACTTCAAAAAGATCGCACGAGGATTAGCAGGGTGAATAATAAACCGAAATAAAGACAACGTCTTAGCAGAATAACACAACAAATTCAATTAACCGACATTACACATCTTATATTGCCGAACGTAAATACAGTTACGCCGGTCATATGGCTCGAATAAATGATAATGGGACGTCGAAAAAAATGTCCGCAAGAACACGCGATGAAGATCAATAACGCATTGGCCGGTTAATCTTCTAAAAACAGCTACAGAATCAGTTAGTACAGATTAAGGATTAGGATCCATGGAGAAAATTGGAACGATCTTTGTCCATGAATTAAAACTGACGGTGATAATATAGATAAGTATTAAGATGCGTGTGCGTTTTCACACAATATGACGAAACATATGATATTGAATGTGATACTTAATTTTTCTAAGCATTTTTAAATAGTGCAAAATATACGACTTCGAATTGTAGAATCTAATAATAATTTTGAAATGTATTTTTTTATGTTAACTATTTCATTCGTGTTTTCCATATAATAAGCTCGAAGATGTCGATGATAACCCCAGTCTGATTTTTCTTCTGATAATAATAATAACAATAAAAGCAATAATATATATATATATATATATATATATAACAGTCGCGTCTTCCAAGCATACATATATATATATATATATAAAATCGAAACAATTCTGGATTATGTACTCTAGTCTCTTCAAGCTACATTTCTTTTGATAATTACTGCCTATTAAATCAGGATGTATTAGTTTTACATGCGAACTAACTAATACTAACATAAATGTGTTTTACTATCGGTGATATATGGACAGCAAAAATGCGTTGAAAACTGTGGATAAGTGATGTAACAACTTAAATATATATTAAAATTGAAGAAATAAAGAGCGATTAATGTAAAACACGTGGAGAATTATCATGTTAGAGTCGCATTTCACCTTTCAAGTGTTATTCCTTAATCAATAATAAATATTATTCTTTTCATCTAATCGATAAATTTTATGTTATACAAATAACGATATAACGTACGTCTTATCTTAAGTATTCGTTGACTCTTGATTCTCCGGAAATTACTAAAACCATATATATATATATATTTGTAGGAAAACACAATTAATCGAGTTATACTGAAAGCGTATTTTAGCGCACATTTATTATTTTTTGATAATAACTTGTTAATATATATTTGTTTCATTTAAATCATGAAATCGACCAAGGCACTGTTATGCGTAAGTAATTAATACTTTTTTTTCCTATTATTTTATTTATTTATTTCCTTATAATTCGAAACTTACCGGATATCGGAATTTTTTAAAACTGTTCTTTTTTTTCCAAGAACACATTTACGAATCGTGCGTATTGGCGAGTTGTAGCATTCGTAATAATAAATGATTTAGTTAAAAAATCAAGAATATATATCGCATCAAGTTGAAGGAATGAGTTGAAATCGACGTGTAACGACCTTTGTTAATTGAATCGACAATTTTTAATTTTATTAGATTTTCAGTCTATAATTTTTCTTATATCCTTCGAAAACTGAATTTTTTTATAACTATACGACGTTATCATTTAATTTTTAATCGGGTTCCTACAAATATTTATACGATTTATTCGGAGTTTGTTTTATCCAACTTTCGGGTATTATCTTCAAGCTTTAGCTCCATTAAATTTTTCTGACATAAGTTTCATTGCGTTATTACGTACTGGTCTTCGTGATTTCAATCTCTTCAGCATATCCATGTCAGTATGTATTATTAGCCTTCTATTCTCCACATATTTCTTTCATTCGTTTCCAGGGGCTTGTTGTCGTCTTATATTAGCTGGTATTATATTAGAAAGTACTGGAAGCCACACTATTGATGTTCATTTCACTGACCTACTCGTGACCGTGTTCAACATCCACCATCCTAGTATAGTGGTTTTATATGCTTTGTTCATTTTAATTACAATTATTCTTTGAAACGATCTTATTATTGATGTGAATCTTTTAACTTTTAACATTTTGTAATAAATGCCACTGTTGTAGCTTAAGTTCGGTATTATTATCGATTTATAAAATATTAATCATTTTTTATAATCTAGTTTGTTGTTGTTATTCTATTAAATATGGACAAAAACTTACTAATTTTATTCTTTACGTTACGAAAATGTTCATAAAATTTTAAGTTTTTTTCAATTGTTATCCCTAAATATTTTATGTTTGTCATAAACTGGATATTCATATTGTAATCTATTAAATTTAATTTATTATTTTTAAATTTTTTATTGAATATCATATATTTAGATTTTTACATATTAATATTTATAACCATTTAAGAATTTTCCAGCTTCATTGTATGTACTAGACATTTTTTTTTCAAGTCTATTTTATCCTTATCCGCTATTATCATAGCTATATCGTCGATAAATGTTATGATTTTAACACATTTGCTGGTAGTTTAATTTTATACATGCTTGAAAATGCTATATTCCATATGTAATTCCCGGCACCCAGCTTTTCAGCATCCCTGTGACCAATAATTTTTATGTTGTACATACATATATTTACTAATGTAAATCTGTTTTCTGAACATAATGATTTAGTATATTGAACAAATTTTGATCTAGACCCAATTCTTCTAATAATGATATCATTAATTTGTTTATATGTAGGCTGTCGAAAGCTTTAGTAATGTGCAGTGTTACCAGGATTACCTTATACCCTTTATCTTTTAATTTTTTGATCGTTCCTATTACTTCGAATACGGCTAGTTCTGCTGACCTATTTTCTAAACCATCATATTGATCTTTTTTGATTATTTCTTTTTCTAGATATTGAATTTCTTCAATTTCAGAAATATATATACTTTCGAAAACGTTGCTTATGTTTGAAAGCAAGGATATTGCTCTGTATGAGGTTGATTCACTCATTATTGGTTTATTGCATTTTCGTAATATAACAGTTTTTGAAATTCTCCATATTTCTGGAAAGAAATTTAGTCGAATAAGTACGTTTATCACTTTAGTCAGTACACCCGGAAACCAGCAGATGTTTTATTTTTTAAGTTTTTTATTATTTCATTTACTTCATCACTGTTAACTTGATGTACTTGCATGGTTTCATTAAACTTGGGTATAAATGAATTAGCTTTTATGTAGAGTTTATTACAACTTTGTTCTCATCTGTAATGACGTATTTATCTCATATCGGAATTTCAACTCTTTTATCCTTGTTTAATAATGTGTTGTATTTCAATCCAAATACGTTCTTGTCTTTCATCAATTTTTCCACGCGCTCACTTTGGCCTCCTTTATCATATGTTTATAGGTTTTAAAGTGTGTTTTGTATTCTTTATCCTGCCGAATTAAATTTAAACAAAAATAGAATTGACAAGAACAGGACAATCAACTTATTTCCAATTATTACAAGTTAATGAAATGCACAAAAATTACGTGGTAAATTAAACGAAACATATATATATATATATATATATATATATATATATATATATATATATATATATATATATATATATATATATATAAATACAACGAACAATGAAAAACGAACGGTCACTTCCGAAACATGTCTTAACTGCAAGAAGACTTTGAACAGACTAGTTGAATAACTAACTTCAAATATTGTAACAGTAAACGACTGAAATATCGCAATAATTAATGATTTTCTATTATCGATGAATGAATTAGGAGCCACAGGAAGTAATCTCTCTGATTAGATAATGTAGTGATCGACCTGCAGGAAGAACTCTTTCAGATTACATAATGTTCACATTTTTTAAACACCAGTAAATAACCGTATCGTTTCGATCTAAAAATCGATGGTGAACAATTACGTAGTTTCTAATAACTATAAAAGTAATAATTAAATTAGCTAAGTTAGCTTGGGAAGGAAAACATCACAAATGACGATACCCATGGACTTTCGTAAATAAACACACGGTAAAAAGTTGTATTTAGTCTCGCCAGCATTGTGCTGAAATGGAACTTTTAATAAACGAAATGTCTAGAAACTGGAAGCTTTCGAGATGCGGTGCAGAAGAAAAATGGAGCGAATAATTTAGATTGAGAAAGTCACAAATGGAGAAATATTCAGTCGAATTGATGAAAAAGAGACGTCACTGCATCAGATAAACAAACGATAATTAACATTGAAGGGGCAAATCCTTAGTCAGGAAAATTACTACGAGATGTATTGGAAAGGACAATCCAAGGGGAAAAAAAGGACGAGACCGAAAGAGAAATACATTTGTCAACATAATACTAAAGGGTACTGGAAAAGAGCCCTGTCGTACCGGTCTAATTGGAAAGCACTTATGAAATAAAACCGGTCCTAAGACTGTAATATCGATGATTATGATTATATATATATATATATATATATATATATATATATATATATATATATATAACATTTTTGTTCAAAAACATTTCAATTTTAATGTATAGGTACTAGTCACTTTGTTGGTGGTTGATGTAGTATTGTCGCATCATAAACCAGGTCATGCAGGAGACCACCATAATGATGATCACGAAGGCCATAATCCGCAGTTGGACAAAGCAGAATTAAAGCACGAACATCACGAACACCATGAACACGAACATCATCATCATGATCACGAACATCACAAAGATCATCAAGATCCGGAAGATTCGTGAAAGTGTTTCTTTTATCGAGATTTCTTCGAAATATTACGTGATGGTAAAAATATAACAATAAATTTCGAGGAAATAATCGAACGACATTAAAGCTTGTAAACGAATTTTATAAATTATTTCTGTTACTATTATTATTATTAATTTTTATTAATTATTAATGATTAAATATTAAAAGTGTCGTAAAATTTAAAACGCAACGAAATCAACACGCCCTAATTACAAGACGATCTATAAAGCAACTTAAATATTTAAAATTATATATATATATATAATGACGAAGTTGAATTGAAAGGAGGTACAACTCGATAGACAACATGAGGGGGTAATAAAACTGTTTTGGACTAAAAATCGCGTATAACCGGCGATCTAGAATTTTCATTTTTACATACAGTAATTGATAAAGCGTTATTTTATAAAAATGTTTTTATCCATAGTAACATTTGACGTTTAAGACATCGATAAAAGTTCCTGGAAAAATTGTTTGAATAATAAAATTTAATATAGTCTGCATGTAAATATAAGGAAAACTAATTGGATGTTGATCGGTAAACAACAAATTAATAGTGCTGCAATAACTGTAAATAATGAAATATTGAAAAAGTGAATACGCATAAATATTTCGATTGCTATATTACTAACAACCTCGATACGGATACAGAGTTTAAAGCACGGTGTACGCGCGAGCAGCCTTCAATAATATGAAGCAATTACTACGTGATCGATCACTTAGTCATAAGATAAGATATAGCTCGATGTTACCTCCACCCAATTTTCTTATACGGCATTGAAGCTATGCTTCTTAAAAAATATTCGACCCGATATAAGGCTATGGAAATATGGTTCCATCGAAGAATGCTGAAGATACTTTGCTCGGCAAAGATGTCCAACGAAGGTGTCTTAAAGAAAGCTGATACAGACAGCTACGAAATATCGTTAGATAAATGTAATAAGAGAGTCAAAGTATGAGGTTTAACAGATTATCATACGAGGACAGGTAGAAGGAAAACTAAGTCCGAAAGAAGTAGGACAAATTGGCTGGAAAATATTAAAAATTGGACCAATACGTCTTCATTAGAACAATTAATGGCAGATGCGAGACAACGTAATGACTGGCATATTGGTGATGGCAAACGCTCTATCATGAGTATGGCGCATAAAAGGAAAATAATAAAATTATTTTATGTTTAGCATGCAAGATTAATCATGATATTTTATATCTAGCGACACACACGCCGAAATAACTGAATAATAATGATAATACTTACATTGAACGTAAAATATTTTAATTTTATGTAGCAAATTTCGTCGAGAAATTAATAAAAGCAAAGTGGAAATAAAAAAAAATAAATAAATATTGTCACGTGCTCATACACGAACACAGAAAGTTGATTTAATATTTCATAAATACCGACTAGACATCAAAATGTGCTAGCCATTGAAATCGTTCTACAATATCAAATATCGATATTTTCTTCTTTAAACGTTTATTCAATCATTTTATAAATAGTGTTTTAAAGCGACATCTATAGGCAAGTAGCAGAATTCACCTCGACAGATAATGACGGTACTTATTTATATTTTAATATTTTTAAAAAATGCACAGAAAAACATCAATAAAAATTTTCTAACAACAAGAAATAAAATGATATGATAAAATAAAATAAATATAGATTAATTAAACCAAAAACGATTAAAAACATATTTTATATTTATACAGTATACTATATAATAGTATCAGTAGGTAAGATCAAAAAATAAACGTATCTTTTACAAAAATATATAGAGCGCTTATACAATCCATATATATTGCGGTTGCAGGTAAGCCGTATCATAGATAACTGATATTAATTGTAACGCTGAGCGTAATCATCGAAGAAATTTTATTTTTTCTTCCGAAATAATTGTACTAATAATTAATCAATAAACGGAAGATTTATTTGTTATCGTGTAACTACGAAATTCTTTTAAAGCCGGTAGAATCTACTAATCATTTTTTAAGGAGAATAATTTTAAACACCCGACATTTTTTATAGTTACTAGCGAAAATATGAATTATTTCAAGTAGAATGACGGTAGTAGAGAGCAAATTTTTATTTAAACTATTAAGGATCAACTTACTGTTACATATCGAAAGTAGTATGTAAGTCATTTTATCTACGTGTTTGTTAATGTTCTATAACTAACGAAACAATTGCTTCGTATGATTATAACTCGTATAATATTAACTACGTTAGACGATTGAACAGATTTACACAGTTGTAAATAGCGAAGTTTTAAATACGTCATAAGTTTATACACCATTTGACTGGATCAATATTAATGGTGGGAAAATAATTCACAGGCTTATTTATTTTCCATTATTTATTATGATTATGTGAAGTACTAGTTAACAAATTTTTCCATATACGATTTGTACTTTATAATTGCGTTAGCTTCGACAAGAAGAAAGAGAAATGTATATTTACATAATAATTTGTCGCAATTAAGAAAAGATAAAATATGAAGATTATCTTTTTGTCCGAAAACGAATTTCCTCATGAACATATATATACGATATACACAAAACATACACATACACACACACATATGTCTATATATAAAATAACAAACTAGAATGATTATTCATGCGGACTGGAAAAATGTAAAAGAAAAAAACCTACAAACTACATATATATAGATATAGTCATTACAATTTAAATAAGTTACTGATTCATCGATTACTCAAAGCAATATATGTTTAAATCTTCTGTATTTATATTTATGTTTCGGTAATTGATAATCATACCTACCGATGTTGTTTATAATAATAATAATGTTATATTAGTCACATTAATTGAAGAATGATATCACGAATGAATGGGAAATGAAGAATCGTATATGGCGGTTCATTTAATATAATTCTAAAACTGATTTTTGACATTTTTCCAAGCTTCATTAGATTACCACGACTAGTCGAACAGGAAACTAGAGCAGCGTATAATAGTTTAGGTAGTATTACAATCTTATATATCGTGAATTGATTGAAAAATGTTAGTGCAGCGATTAAAAGTGATAACACATCTTATGCTGAGTTTTTTATATATATTAATTGATATGTTTTGGAAATATTAATTTTTTATATAACATAGGACCTAAGTGATTAATCTAGCCTTCCCCTTAACTCAACGTTAGTTAAAGCATCTATATTAAAACCTACATCTAACAAAATTGTTTTCTCCGATGTCTTACCAGTTATTCCCGACAAGGTATTACAAACCTTCCTTGAGCATGAATTTAAACTAAAACTCTCCTCCCCCAATATCTTCGTTAAGGTCAGTCCCAACAGCGATATATTTATCACGTTATTAGCTGGAGTAGACAGGCATATACCGAACTTAAGCTTAAGCAAATGAACTTACCTGACTCGTTTGTTTTAAACTATCTTAGACGACCATACAGAATCTTGATTACGATGATCGCGTCTGCTTCAAATGTAAAACTGATCATAAAGCAGAAGATTGTCCACATGTTGAAAATGAACTAGATATCGCATAGGCTGCTCCATTAAACTTATCTGTCTACCCTTCCCTTAAACGTCCAATTAAAATTGATTCCACCAAAATTTTGGAATCTACTAAACAGAACGTACCAGAAATTCCAGTCAAAACACAGCTATCGAGCTCGTCAAGTTCAAGTAACATTGAAGCAGAAACAATTACAAAATCGCAACCTGATCCTGATTCAATGAAAACGAAAGGCTTTCGCAAAAAAAAATGACACATCAGCTAACTAAAAACTCTGATACCTGAAGCAATAACAACGGGCGATGATAGTTCATACGAGACTAATCAGAATAATAAAAGTATAAAAACAATTTTTGAACCACTGGAGTCCATTTTCTCTCAGTAAAAAAATATCCTATCACCTCTACTACTAATCTAACTCTGTTTTGTTGACATATGTCATAAAAATGTAGACCCTCTAATGGTTGCGCAGGAATTTACAGATGATATACCAGCTTTTATAAATATGTACAAACTTATAACACACAGAAGTACTCAAATTCGTATAAAATCTTTACAAGAACCAATCAGCGCAGCCAAAACAACTTCATATTAATTTGAATCATGGCTATGGGCAAACAGTCAACTTCGGTTCTTAACTGAAACTGTAATGGGCTTTTTCGGCATTCTGAAAATGTCTTATACCTGTTATAGTCCTTCAATTATATGTTCGCAGGAAACTCATGAACTAGCATAATTTTAAACTGACTGATTATTCTGTAAAAAGTAACAATAATCAAACCGGTATAATTACACATGGGGATATTCTTGTAGCAGTTAAAAATTATATATACCATCAAGAAATTTACCTGCAAACTAATCTACAAATTATTGCAGTTCGAGTTAAATACTGTGTTACAATATGTTGTGTTTATCTACCACCTAACGAGTCCATTGATTTGGAGCAATTATTACACGTTGTTAAACGATTACCGACGCCTTTAATACTCACAGGTGACCAACGGGTAGTCAGTGTAATTTTAAGGTGTAAAACAGTCGAAAATCAAATTGATAAAAACAACTTTATTTTACATAACACAAATCCAACCAATTTAAATTTCTCGTATCGTAAATGGTCAACATTGGATCTAGTCATGCCATCTGCAGCGACTGCGGGTACAGTTCTATCACCGTGATCTAGTGGAAGTGATCATCTCCCTATTCTCATTAATGGAATTACACAAAATCCACAGCACCACTATTACATTAGGTATCAATTATAAGCGCACTGATGGAACAAATATAATCAAGCCTGTAAGTCATTCTTTAATAAAAGTTGCAGTTATAGTGAAGTCAATGTCGAACATTTTGCAACAAACTTAGTCAAGATAACAGATACCTGCACACCATATTCATTAGTTAAATTCGTCTCGCTCTCGGATCTTTCCCTACAACGCCAATTATCCAACTGTATTATGAAGCAAATTAATTACCCTAGATCTATATCGCCACTATGTCACATCTTAAAATTTTACATACACTTACTTAGTTTTAAGTAAACACCGTTACAAATAATTGGCATCATGAAAGGTTCAAACTTACCACATATGAATACAAATCTTTCACACAAAGTAAACACAACGCTACTTGCTATTCAGCTTTCTTATCTCCCAACAATTACACCTATCAATCCATCAGTGTTAGCGCCTTGGAAGACAAACCTTGTCATTCCTAATACCGATCCTGCAGCACACTTCTCCGAGAACCAAAACATATCTCAACAGAAAATCAATAAATTCCTTTCTCAATACAGCACCCTTTTCAATATACTATACAGATGGATCAAAAAAATGAAATCGCTGTTACTGCGCTGTCGTATATAATAATGACATAATCCATTATCCACTTCCGCAGTACTATAGTGTCCTATCATGTGAACTATTAGCAATTCTGCAGGCTATATCAATTGCATCTTTTAATAATGAGCAAGAAATTGTCATTGTCACAGATTCACTTTATTCGATCAAACAGCAGAAAGAAAATTCCAGATGCATGCATCCACTGGCTGTGAAAATTAATTCTACAATCAGCAAGCAAAGTCTGCAGACTGATGTAATTTGGATTCCTGGACACAAGGGATATGGAATGAATGAAGAAACAGATCGAGCTGCGAAAGAAGCTGCCTTCATGTCTGCAGCAGAATTACTTTTAGCAACATGTTCTAATATGCGTTGCTGTATGTTGCATAAATTTAAGGAACAAGCAACAGTCAGATTTTCCGGTGGTGTCTGACCTATTCAACGTGTTCATCGCACAGTACAAAATGAAGTGATGCTATTTCGTGTTCGCACAATATTCATTTGACTCATTCTTATATCCTATCCAAAACCGATCTTCCTACTTGTTCAACCTGTAATGTTCAAATCCCTATAACTCATTACTCCACTGTTCTCTGTATAACTCTATTCGCTCTTCATTGCAGTTTCCTAACACACTTAATGAAATACTTTTACCTAAAAATGAAAATACGCTTATAACTTTCTTCGTTCGCACTAAATTATATTCACACCTATTAAACGGAATAATAGACCCCGTGCTTTTACCCTTTGTAGCAGTACATGGCACGGAAGATTTAAAAAAATCTTACTAAAAAATTATAGAATTAAAATTCAACTTTTGGAGCTTTCTTATTGATAAAATATTGAATTGACTCGGTAAAATCTAAATCCACAAAATACTATTGAAAAAAAACAACATCAAATGATTACTTATATCTTATTAAAAACATATGAATAAATTCGATTGATAACTATTTACAATTTTAAAAAATTATTAAATTAACAAAATTAATACAGATTTTATAATTAATTCGATTTTTTCTGGTTTTACAAAGGTCGGCTGTCAACGTCCGTGCATATGTGTGCACACTCGTCCATTCAAAAAAAAAACATTACAATTATTAATTTTTGTTGACATAATAGCGTGAGCTATAAAGTACGCAATTAAAAATTAAAGAACCGCGCTGTTGCTCTAACTGAAAACGACATCTGTAAGATCTTCATTGGAAAAAGTGGAGTGTAAAAATACACGTTAATCATATATATCCATTTACATAGACACATCTAAGCCTGCTTATCCAAAATAATTTGTAATTAAGGAACCATTTATATATGTCGCTCCGGATTTAACTCGGAATACGAAATTTCCATTCTGTGCACAATAATAGTAATAATAATAATAAAATCAAATTCTATTAGTATTCATTTCAATAATAAATACGATGAAACTAATTAAAAGTTACATTAGAATACAAGAAAAACCGAATATAAGCATAAATGCGCGAGGTACCAGGTAAATTTTCGATTTATAATTCCTACAATACAGGAAATTCTTCATATCTACTGTTTACCTATGATATGCCAGATGCTGATGATGCACTAACAGCAACGTTTGCTGATGATGTGGCAATTATGTCAACACATTGGAACCCCCACAAAAGTCCACAGAAAATCTACAAAATAATTTAAATAATATCCTGACATGGTTGAATAAGTGGAAATTTCAATAAATGAAAATAAAAGCAGTCACGTCATTTTCACAAAGAAGAAAATTGAACGTAATAATTACCATATAACTATAAATAGCAAACAAAAAAACACATGTTCATCTGTTAAATATCTTGGAGTACACCTAGATGAAACACTTACATGGCTGCAGCATATTAAAACCAAATTAACAGAGCTCAATCTAAAAACAAAGCAACTCCATTGGCTGCTTGGACCGCGCTCTCAATTACAGGTTGCAAACAAAGTGTTGGTATATCGCATGGTGCTAATATCAATATGGTTGTACGCAGCCGAACTATGGGAATGTGCGTCCAAAAGTAATATTAGTAGAATTCAACGCTACCAAAACAAGACGCTGAAGTCGCTGGTAGGAACACCTTGGTATGTATCCAATTTATACGTTACATCAAGATTTACAAATCAAGTACGTTACAGATGAAATAAAATTAGCTGTCGCCAATCATTTGTCGAGACTGGAAGGACATGAAAACGTTCTTACACTAAACCTTTTACATCAACCAGTAGGACGCAAGAGATTGAAAAGGAGAAACGTTGTTGATCTGGTGTGAATGATTCAATTAATAAAATCGAGATCGTGCTGATGGGCTGATCTTGATAATCATGATCCTGTCATTACTAGATAGTGTGAAGAATTTAAATAAAAAAAAAAAAAATTGTATATATACACCGACCGTCAGTCAATTTGGTGGAATCGAACAACTGTCGAATGTGTTAAATTTATTTTTGAGCGACCGTTAAGTATATATTTTTCTTTTTAAAGCCGTTCTTATCTTCAGCCATACCCCCTCCCTAAATGTATTTCTAATTTCAATTCTTTTGAGCTAAGTAATTTTTTTATCTACACACTGCAAAACTTTACACGCCTATTTAATTCATTTTTTAAATAATAATAATAATAATTTTCTTTTCATATTTAAACACGGATCTGGTTCTTTACTAGTAAACAACGAAAAAGTACTTAAAATCGATTAAATTTTATATTAAAAATTACCACAAAACTTTTCGGCCATTAAGCTATTATCAAGTAGACATAAAAAAAGAAAGAATAATTCGCAATTAAATTTATTTTTACAAATAACTGTTTTTTAACTTAGCTATTTTTTGTAATATTGTACATCTAAATTAAGTCTTTCCTTACATTTTATTTTATTTTTTATTTTTTCCTTTAAATTTTTTATAAATTGTATCTACTTATAAATATTTTAAAAACAAATTAATCTTTCATTAAATAATTAAAATACAGTCAATAAACATAACTTACATATTATATATATATATATATATATATATATATATATATATATATATATATATATATCTGTCGTGTACGGGAATTCGCCTTCCACGATGGATTATAAGATTAATTAATTAAGATAAATTACAAAAGAAAAATGCGCAACTATTACAACGCAGGACAGAAATAAAAATAAAACACGAACAAACAAGGCAAGCATAATATTTTGAAACCAGCAATTAATTTTTTTTATTATTATTTTTCCATATAATAAAGGTACGATCTTAACGTTAAATTAAATAAGTGCCAATTATAAAGAAAAGTGTTTAAAAACTAATTCTTATCTTGGATATAAGTCCAACGACTTAACTAAATATATATATATATATATATATATATATATATATATATATATATATATATATATATTGATAACTAAATCTAGTGGATGTCTACATTTAAGGGTCTTATGTCATATCCGTTACCTAACCCATTTATTTCTCGTGTTTTTGAGCAAACTCCTTAATGACTTCGTTAACGGTAGCCACCTGGAGTCCCGAATGAATATCATCATTACGTCAATATCGATTTGCATCTACCGTTGCACGTATGATTATATTTTAACGCCGCTGTATCATTTCTCAATTGGAATGCACAGTACAGCCCCAAAAAGTAATTCCATACGTATAAATAGGTTTAATGATTTGTTTGTACAATAATCGTCTACAGAAGATATCCAATACAGATTGCTTACCTATTAACCCGTACGATTGTCGTACTTTGGTTTTATTTCTTGACATGAACTTTCAAAACATACGTTTATCTTACCTAGATACCTTGCAGAATGAGCCTGTGGAATAGCTTAATTATCAAGGTATATGTGGTATTGGTTACTAGCAGTACGAAGAGTGAAAAGAGCGCGGATACATTTCTACTCATTCAGAAAAATCTCCCACATTCTAGTCCATGTATATATCGAATCAACCTTTTGCTGAAGATTGTTTCTAACTTTCCACTGATTATGATCAACAGCAATTAAAACAGTATCATCAGCAAAAATGTTGGGGTAATGGTGCTGTGATCCTCTACAGGCAAATCTTGTGTATACAGGTGATATAACAGAGGCATAAGGACACTTTCTTGGGGAACTCCAACCTGTATAGTGTAGAAAGTAGATTTAGCATCCTCTTGATTAAGTCTGAACTTCCGATCTGTTAAGTATGATCTAACCAAACGTCATGGATTAATATCAGTCCTTAATGTCAAACTTTAACGAATACTTGTGCGATGTTTAAGAAGATGGCAGAATAATAATTCTTTTCTTCTAGAGCGTTATTTTTTACTGCCACAACCCAATGTACTTGGTCGATTGTTTATGTTTAATAGGTGTGTGCTTATGTTTTCTATACATAAGCATTAGTTGCCTGTAATCGTAGTTACCTATTGACGGGATAAACTCGTTATCAAGTGTACGGCGTAATTATCGAAAAATTTACCGCGATACGTTAATAATGAATTCCTCAATATGTGGTAATTCCATAATATCACGTATATAATCTATAGTAGTAAAACTGGGGGTAGGGGAATTTAGCATACACCTAAAGCACCTGTTCTGAATGAACTGCAATTTATTATAGCTATAGTTCGATATCGAACATCAAACAAGGCAAGCGTACCAGGGTTTTATGAATTATAAATTTATAGCCTGTGTTAAGGAATGTTTTTCTATAAAGCGTGGGTTGTAACAAATGGATTTGTTAGTTTCCGTATTAAGATAGTTGATACGTTTACTGAAGTTAAGTTTTATATACATGTACACACACATATATATATATATTTATTTATTTTATTTTATTATTACACGTTTATTCAATAGAATATTGTTCGCGGAAAAAATACCTCAACAATGGAATGGGACAGACATAATATTATTATATAAAAAAAAAGGAAGTAAAAATGATATAAATAACTATGGATCAGTAAGTGTTTTAGAAAAATTTCACAAAATATTTGCCAAAGTATCGCACGCACGTCTAGTAAATCACTTAAATGATCAAGAACAAATTTCCATAAAACTACTCCATAATTTGCAAATACAGCAATTAATAGAAAAGGCGGATGAATACAGAATAGAAATATTTTTTTGCATTTGTCGACTTCCAGAAAACCTTTGATTAAGTATATCGCGATTTTCTCTATGCTTCTTTGGAAAAGCAAGGGATACGTATGAAATATATAAAATTAATAAATAATAGTTATGATAATACTCAGGGAAAGATAATATTGGTTCAGGAAGAAGAAAGCTTTCCATTGAAAAAAAGGAGCTAGACAAGGGACCCCTTGTCACTATTTTTATTAAACGCGGTGTTGGAATCACTATTCAGGAATCTATCATGGGAACAGCATGGAATAAACATCAATGGCATTCATTTAACAAATTTACATTTCGCAGATGATGTGGCACTTATAGCTTCCACGGCTGAACAATTACAAATGATGCAAAACGAATTAGAAGAAAGTGCAAAGAGAGCAATAAATGATAAAAAAAAAATAAAAAAAAACGAATTATTAACTAATAGCACATGGCAAGGTGTAGCCATTAACTCCGAAAAATTGAAATGGGTTCAAGAACTAATGTATCTTGGACAATTAATTTCATTTAAAGGCAAAACAGCCAAGAAAGTAAATAAAATTATAGCAATAGGGTGGGGTGGAAAAAATATTGGGCTTCGAAGGAAATTTTTAATACGAAAATAAGTTCATTATTAGATGTGCGATTAGTTACAGTTCACAAACATGGCCATGTAATATCAAGCAAATAAATAAGTTACAAATTGCGTAACGTTAGAGGTTACAACATTTGATAAAATAAACAAGGCATTAAGAGCACAGTCAAAAACAGATGACACCTAATGGAGATACCGAGAAAACTAAAATGAACATGGCATGGTCATGTCATGCGGAAAGAAGTACATAGCTAGGCCAGGAAATGTATGGAATGGATTCCGTTGGATGGGAAAAGGAAAATCAAAAGACCAAAAATACGACGGAAAGACGTAATCGTTAAATACGTGGGCACCAGCTGGATGCGGAAAGCAAAAGATTGAACGATTTGGAGTCAAATAGGTGTTGGATATGTATCTTTAAAGTTAAAAAAAAAAACCTGAAGAAGCCTTTGATAAAAATTTGGCTTTTTATTATTATTTGATTTTGATTATTTTGTGCATGTATTTTTTTTATATTCGAATAAAATAAAGGCTTTACTTATTTTATTTACATGTATATGTCCACTTTTTAATGGCTAATGTCTGGAAAGCATTGTGGTCTTTTTATATATAAATTTAGTGATTTTAACTACTTTTTTGTTATTTATTTTTAGAAATCACTATATTCCACACTATTAAAAAAAATGCTTCTTTACTAGCTTCATATTATATATATATATATATTTAGCAAAACAAAATTATTTTGTTTTGCTAAATTCATAAAATCACTACTCTCCAATACATCAACATTATATATATATATATATATATATAATATAACTCAATAATCGTACACCATGGAAAAATTAAATACTGCGTCATCTACATAACGTAAATTATTGATAAGTTCTCCGTTCGTTTGCGTAGATTTTTTTAAATATTACGAATAATTAAACACGTTCATGAGAATTTGTTTTATTTTTTTTTTATAAGAATTTCCGAAGTGGTATTTCTAAATTATGTTTTTAATCGCGATAATAAAGTTCACGACTTGGCATCGACCCGAGACAAAGTTTATACGGATGGATTTTTAAAAATTATCGACTCGTTACGATTTTGTTATCGATTACATTATATAATGCAGATTTGTTTTAATTTTTTATCTTATTTCTTTATTCGTCTTATTTATTTAGATTACCGTTTGTATTACTATTCCCGGGGTCATTATTGTCGATATTTTTCGTTATTATTGTATCATTATTAATATTATTATTATTATTATTATTACTATTATTATTATTATTGTTAGAGTATTATAAACTTTGTGTATTATGTTCGATTGTTGTGTGAGTGCATATGTGATAGCGTTGTAATATGATACATAATAATAACGTGTCCACCATTCGGGGAATATTGCGGTTTTATTTTAATTAATTATTTAATCTGTTTATAATATTTGCTGAAATACATTTGATTTGTTTGATTTGATTGTTACTATTATTATTATTATTATTATTTTTTCATAATTTTCATTATTATTATTATTATTGTTGTTGTTGTTGCATGTTATTACTAATTATTAATAATCATTAAACGTGTCGTTAATATTATTTTTACATTTTCCGATAAAAAATTACTAATTTTCCTTAAATCCGAACGTTTCGTTAATGAAACGCATTTATTGCTTTAACTGAAATTTAAATTATTAATACATGAAAATATGTCACTTAAATAACTAATCCATTAACATGGATAAATTTGTGTTTATTACAATGTTTAATATATATATACTTGATAATTACGTAATTGTCAGAAATCTTTGCATTAATAAAAAATTGTTAAAGTGATTAAATTTGTTTTTATATTGTTTATATGTATATGTATATATAATATATATAGGTGTATTGTGTAGTTTACCACATTCACTATTAACTATTTTTTATTTTATGAGTTGTGTATCTAAATTAGTATTTTTAAATGTTATGTTTCTCTATTTATATTTTATTTTATGTTCACTTGAAAATGGATTAATAACCGTACCTTTGTGATTTTTATAAAACGTTTGGTGATTTTTAACTCTTTCTTGTTGTTTATTTTTTTTTTAATTACTACATTCCACATATATACATATATACATACATACATATATATATATATATATATAAAACTACTCGAATTAAATATCTTGGCTCAAGAATTTAAGAACTTGGTTTGGAGCAACATCCACAAAATTCTTCAGAACTGCAATGGACAAAACCATAATAGCTAATTTGATTCCGAACATCCGTTAACCGATATGCACTGGAATAAGAAGATGAAGATAAAACAGAAACGATATTTAGGCGCAACGAACTAAATGACTACCAGAACTAACGGTTATTCTGCTCGCGGAGAAGAATGTATTAAAATGAAAATTAAATCACCGAAGCGTCTGCATACAGAAAGCCAAAATAAATTATCGTCACTTTATACAGGATCGATTAAATAGTTTCCGAATCGTTGAACGAACGGAACCGAATATCATGACACGCCGAATATTCCAGCAATTCTGTTACGTTAGGGGGATGCTTCTAAAAAAAACTCAGTCATTCGTTCAAAGGCAACGGCAAATCATCGGGTATTCTGTTTTTAAATAAACGTTGCCTCGTCGATTCGCTATTGACCTGCAGGTTGACGATGATCGTTGGTGGACGTCTTCTATGTACCGTCGAGTTAACAATAGGTCCATTTCGCCAACCCCCAATTTTGACATCAATATTTGTGTGTCGTTTGCGGTACGTTTGTTGTCGTTGTGAGTTCCCGAGATATTTGAAAAACAATTTGGCGCTGTGGAAATACAATTTTCACTTAAAACTGGTTTGTATCGTTATTACTTTTGTTTGAACCACTTTCTTTACCCTCAGCCCCAATTTGAATTTTAATCTGAAAATTTGCGTGTCGTTTGCGCTTTGTGCCGGTTCGTGTCGTTGTTGGTTTCGTCTGTGCTAGTTCCGTTCTTGGGACATTTAAAAAAACAAATTTGAGGAGTTGAGACCCTCCCATTTGTAAATTAGATACTACATTTTTGCTGCGGTTTCACTGAGTTACGTTGTTCTTAATTTTATTAACGATTACGAAATTAAACTTTGTCGGTTAGGCCCGTTTTTAAAAATAGACATTAAATGTTTTGCGACGATGTTGATTTTTAATGTTTTCAACTGTCGCTTACGCCTATTTCCACTCCTGATATATATTTATAAAACCAATTTGACAGTTTTCACACAAAGCTTTAATAATATTTACGTTAAAAAAAAAATATCACTTTTTAAACGTTTATGTTATTTTCATTCCAGATATATTTGAATAATAATTTTAGAAGATCGGAGCATCTTGAGCGAATTTTAAAATAAATAAAAAGATTAACGACAGCCTTTACAGAGAATGTAAGGAAGCGGAAGATTCGCCTGATCACACATTTAAAATATGCACAAATTTTAATAACATCATAATATCAACGGAGATTTTTTTGAGAGACCTTGTATAGAGCAACTCCAAAAGCTCACTAAAGTTGTCATCGAAATACTCGAGAAAAGAAGAAATATATCATAATAAACCTTCATACTTTGAAAACGAAAGTAATAACGGGTCAAACTATTTTTTTTTTTTTTTTTTTTTTTAAATCGAAATTTCACTTTCCAATCACCAAACGGGTTTTTTTAAATATCTACAACGAATGATACAAACGGAGCTAATAACGGCACCAACAGGTACGAGAAATTAGATTGACCCGTTAATAAAGTGATCTTTCTTTACGCGACGAGGCAGCTTTTCTTCTTCTCGTAGACTTCCGTTGTGAACACGACGATAAAAAACGGAAAAAGTTTACTAGACGTTGATAATCGTAGTAGTTGTATGTAGAAAGAAAAATACGGGAAACATTTTCGTCAGTGTATATGCTACAACATTACGTCAGTCAAAAAATCTTAAAAATGGTTTATATATATACAGGCTTGAGGTTTGGCAAAGAAATTTTACACAAAACCATAATGAACGATTACAGAAAAAACTCCTACAGCCAGTGGCTGTTGGAAGATTCCTCCTACGCTATACGGGATTCTTAAGGAAGGAAATGTGTTGGATACAAAAAAAAAAAGTGCGTGTTTAATTACCATAATGGTGTGACTATCTTAAAAATCGAAAGCAACTAGTATTGAGAACACCTTAAAGTATGACCTAAGGAATACGTTAAAGCTTGGCCAATTGATAGTCCGAGTCATTTTTAAAAATGTGAAATTTTTCGCCAGCCGCAAATGAAAAAAAAAATGGTATTGAAAATTTTTTCTACGTAAAAATTATATTTATCGGAAACATATGAATAAAAGTACAAAATACGTGCATCGAACTGAAATATTAAAAATTGAACACATTTATTTTACTTCTCTCGATAATTCTTTAAATTTGTTACAACGTTGCATTTAGTCTTTCATAATTCTTTAATTTAAAAGACATTTTGAGACACATACGGAACGATAATAATTTTTTAAAATATAATAGCACAAAAATGAAAACGGAACTCGTGTACATTTATCGAGGGCCACAAATAAGTAAAACGAGCGAACTAAAGAGCAGCTGCAGAAATATCGTGATCGGAAAAATATTGAAACGGGGAAATTTAGCGAGAAGTTGACAGGATTTAAACAAAAAATTCAATAATAATAATGATAATAATTATGAAGTTAGAAAAACCAGAGAGAAACATACAATACAGCTAGCACAGGGTGCTATTACAGAGTGAAGGGTAAAATAAGAAGGTGTAATTTTACACGAGAACATCAACGAGAACGAGAGTGCAATGAGAAAACACGTGAATGCATGGAAATAAGTGGTAAAAAAAATAAGTTATTATAAATTATAAATACGAGAAGATTATAAGTTAATCGTATAATTAATATAAATATTTATCGTAATAATGCTACATCGTATGTAAATAGCGAAAACTCGACGGGGTAAGTAATTTTTATGATCGGTTATGTATTGAAGTTGTCCCCTGAGTGCTGTTAATTTATGTGTTATTTGCGCATGTACACGAGTGTGTGTGTTGCGTATTCGAGCTTGGCCACATGCTTAGAAGAAAAGGTTCAGTATTTTTCGAAATATTCATTGTCCAATTCGGCGATTTAACATTTTAAGCACCGAACCGCATTTTGAACCTCGGTGGTGACAAAAACAAATGTCAGTTAATTATGACACTGTCGAGTAGGTTGTGATAAAAGATTCAACGTTATTTATTTCTGACTGACACTTGATAACTTTGTAACTCTCGATTAATAGTTAAATTTTTGTTTAATAACAAGGATGTTGTAGTTTATTTGTGATTTATAAAAAAGCGTTAGTCGTGTATTACTAACACTTTTATATAAGATTTTTCGGTTTCTAATTTATGGAAAATAATATTGAGTACACGGAATAATTACTGAATAATTAACGTTTCAGATGAAAACTTTATATTTTCAATATAAACATACGTGTGTTACAATGTGTCAGTCATAAATGACTTTTTTGAGGTTTTATTTCGTTTCTAAAATTTTTAAATCAGATCTAGGACCTGACACGGGTTCATAGTGATAAGTTGTCGTTTTAATTTCACGGCAGTCTTCATTTGGTTGTAGTGGGGTCAATGGCTCTTGTTTTTAGTTATTAATATGTGCATATGTGTATGTACATGTCTTTTTATATATATTATGTTTATAAATTATAAGTTTGTAGTTAAATTTAATAATCTTTTTTTCCTTTTTTTCTTAGGTATAAGCTATACCTTTTAAGATAAGTCTATTTCTTTTTGCTTTTTTTAATATTTTTTCTTTTGCTTTTTTTAATATTTTTTCTTTTACTTAATGTTTTTATTTTTTAATTAATCTTTTGTACAAACTCAATACTATTTACTTGATGGTAGAAGGGACTATGTATTCTCATCCCTTCTTCCATCACAATAAGTTAATTTTAAGTGTGGAGGTCTCTTCGTTTGTGTTGGGACCTCCATTTCTCTACTTTAACTACCTTTTTTTTTTTATTAGAGGGAGAGGGTTTTTAGTGGGTAAAAATCCCACACGCTGATTTTGGTTCCCTTGTAGTGCATCTATGTGCACTGCAGCAATAAAAACAAAATTCTTATGTATCAGTGTCTTATGAAGATTTTCCCCCTCCCGCTTTAAAATTAAAAAAAAAAAAAAAAAAAAAAAAAAGTTGTCGACGGAAGTTGACTCCCTGACTAGATTTTAAATACGTGCGTCGGATCATGTTTCTTTCTAAAATTAAATATTAAAGTGGTCGAGCACTCGAAAAAATAATGTCAACATAGTCGAACCTTCGTTCGTTTATTTTTGTTCGATAATTGCGACAATTCGATAAGAATATTTATTCTCCTCTTTTTATATTTACGTAAGCGCGTCCATCCATTTGCTTCCTTTCTATTATTTTTGAATGTTTTTTTTAAATATTTTCTTAAATAAGCGGCCACTCCGTTTCGTAAGAAACTTTTTTTTAAAGTCGTCACTTGCACCGATTACGACAAACTTCGCAATACTGCACTTTTTTTTATTATTTTTTTTTTTGTTAAAATTTGCGATGTAAATTACATTTTTTTTTTTTTTATTATCGATATTGGAGTTGTTTCTACTGCACCGCCGTTTAAGCTTAATCAGGAGAGGCCGCTCCTTACAATTTATTGTCATAAATAATAGTAATAAAATTCTCACATACACCCGCATTTACCCGGGTTGTCCGTTAATCCGAAATGCAATAATAATAATAATCGAATCGAATTTATTTATTTAAAATATTATACAGAATGCTGCAATATTAGCTATATTAAAACGTATAATCATCATCATTAAACGACGTCTCCGTATCGGAGGTAGGCAACAGCTTACCTATTCATATTTTATTGTACAGTGCAAGTAGCGTATAAGGCAATCGTAATATGGCGTTAGCGTAGATAGACACACACACACACACACATACAGGGTAGAACTGATTGTAATAGCTTTGTTGTCACGACGCAATGCAGTCCCGCCTGTTTTTGTAGTGTACTATATTATTAGGAGCTCACACATATCGTGTTGTACGTAATGCCTTCCACGCGATAATATTAGGATTATTTTATATTTTTATTTTTGGATGATAATTTTTGCATCGTTGATCGGTATCTTCCATATAGAAGTCCGTGCTATAGCCACTAGTATATTAATAATCAATCTATATATTTTAGGAAAATAAAATTACAAAAGTAAATATTACATATATATATATAGTGTTGGAAAATGCGCATCGTGCGCACGAGTAGCGAGCTAAATCAGATATAAATTCAAATTAGTCATTATAACGCAAGAGTAAAAATAATAATAATAATAATAATGAAAATATAATTATAACATTAAAATTGTAATAATAAGAAAGAGAACTTTTAAACTCTAATCATATGCACCGTAACTGCAATGTAGTAACGTTAAATAACTAAAATCTCTTATTGTAATTTACAAACTGACGACTTTTGCCAACTGAGTAAAAATAAAAAATTAGAATTTAAGAATGACAATGAAAATAAAAATTCAGAACTAGATTACAAAAAAAAAAGAATTATACAATTTTCTAAAACAATAATATGTACAAAAAAATTTTAGACACACGCACATCAATTTAATACAACCAACTTCATACTGTTTTATAATTATAAACAAAAGCTAATAAAATACATATTTTTTTATAACTTAACTCTTATTCAAAACGTATGAAGACGTCACGACGTCCACGTTTATAATTAACCAAGTCTACTTTTACAGACTCCTGAATTAAATTGTAGGCCATGGCCTCGGCGTAAATGGCCTGCATGCGACAACGGGATTAATTAAAGAGCGGTACTTTTGCGTTATCCGTGCCAGCAGTTCTTGTTTTCTACCTTACACTCGCTGAAATAATCTTTTTGTTTTATCACGAAATTTGGAATGTTCAACTCCTACAATTGCCGCACATTTAAAATGGATTTATTCAAAATATTATTACGAATTCTTCTAAGAACAGTTATTTACAATGAACACAACTGGTTTTAATACCGTATGTACGAAAACAGGTTGGTATAAAGTTATATACAAACGAAGCAAATGGTTTAGAGAGGAATGCTGTTTTGAATAATAGGATATGATAGTAATAGTATTAATAATAATAAGTGGAAGTTATTATTATATCAAAAAAAATTTACATCAATGTACCATAAATTGCGATAGTTACGGACGTAACAAAAAAAAACAAAAAGAATTTAAGTGTACAAACATACCTATATACGCATATAAACGAATACACACGAGTATAAATATACATATAGAAACACACACACATATATCTTAATATATATAAATTACGCGTCACATGTTTGTCCTCGATGGACTCCTAAACTACTTAACGGATTTTAATCAAATTTGCACCACACCGTGTGCAGTTTGATCCAATGTGAAAGATAGGATGGCTTACATCTCAATTTATAGTCGCAATATTATTTTATTGCAAATTATTTGCCTATTATTTGACAGTCACAATTATCTGTTAGTTCCAAACGATTCTAACAGATGGCGATATCTGTTGACTAGATTGAGTACGTATTCAATAGATGGCGCTATGTTAAAAGTACAAACGTTTCATATAAGCTGCAATTTAATAGAGTTTAAGTTAAATTTATTTTGTATAGTAAACGAAATACAGTGAAATTCGCTTGTTCTTACTTTTTCAACTTTTGGTACTTAGACTGAAGTTAAATTCATATTATAGTGAAGATAATACAGTGAAATTATTTCTGCTTTTTAATTATTAGTGCTTCATAGTTCAAAACTAATTAAAGTATATACATATAAGTATTAACACACGCGTGGATTAATAGCTCCAAAAGTTAATTAATATAAATATGAGAAAATGGTACAAAGCTCCCCACACTTTTTCAATAATTGTACAAATTTTTTGTTTTATTATTTTTATTCAACCTCTATTAAAAATTATTTTGCACTCCTCATTTCAATGTGCTATATAATAGCATGATTTTCATTTTTTTTTTTTAAATATTCAAACGTTTAAAACGCAATATGTAATATAAAAAAAAATAGTGGAATAGCCGCGGAAAACTTCAATCATAATTTGGGATGAGTGCATAATCGCTCACAAATATTCACTCGAAGCATTGGATAGATAGCAATGATAAACTTTTCGATGGTGCTATCTTACTTTTGTCTGGTGATTTCCGACAGACCTTACCGGTTATATCTTGTTTGAAAATATCATTCTTATGGCGAAGAAACACTTCGATTGACCATAAACACGCGCGTACGATTGCAACATGATCCATTAGCATAAATAATTTCCGAATAATTACTAGATATCGGGAACGGTAAAATATAACTGCAACCAAAGACGCAATGCATTAAACTGCCAGATAACTTCTGCACTGTTCTTCGGGGAAAAAATTAATTGATTCGAAGTATTTTTCCGGATATACAGAGTAATTACTTAAATCATAACTGGCTCAGTGATCGGGCAATAAAAATGTTAATGTTGACGAAATTAACTTCCAGATACAACAGTTGTCAGGCGATCGATGTCTTTTAAATCAATCGATACTGTTGTTAATGAAAATGAAAGTGTAAATTTTCCAATTGAATAAATTCACTAGATATACCTGGAATGCCACCACATAATCTTCGATTAAAGATTGGTTCACCTATTATCTTCCTGCGTAATTTCAATCCACCACGGTTATGCAACGGTACGTGTTTGGTCATCAAAAGAATCGCCGGTCGTATACTTGAAGCAACCATTTTAACTGGAAAGTTTAAAGGAGAAGTGTCCTGTTGCCACGTATTCCAATGATACCGTCAGATTCTACGATACTCTTTAAAAGGGTACAGTTTCCAATTCGTTTAGCTTTTGCCATGTCTATAAATAAGTCAAAAGGCCAATGTCCATTTGTGGTTTAGATTTGGAAAATCCATGTTTTTCTCATGGGAAACTATATGTTGCATGTTCACGTGTAGGAAAACCGTCGAATCTATTTGTGTTAACTAAAGACAGGTTAACCAAAAATATTGTGCACCGATTAGTGTTAAATTGAATTGAAATTAACAGTATTTATAATTCAAAATAATAAATATTATTGTTAAAGATTTTAAACTATCTGCCCTACTTTACCTCATTTATAAGTTTAAGTGTCACATGTTAAATAATAAATTTTAAAATTAATTCTTTTGTATTGATTTTTACTTGATATCGACTGTATGAAAATTTTGATCGATCTTGTTCCAAGTCCTTCCCCTTCAAATCCAAATCCAGTGGGTTTTTATACCAGCTTTAACATTTCCGTCTTCGTTCGATAATAATAATTTCATTGTATTAAGTGGTAACGGTAGTAGAAAATCAGTCATGGAGGTCGCCATGTTTTTTTACAAATGGCATCTATGTAAAAAAAGCATAGTGGTCCCTATGACTGATGTTCTCCTACCGTTCCCCTTGAAACTACAATGTAATATAACAAAAACTTTAGCCAAAGCAACACGTGGCCTGGTCTGCTAGTATATATATATATATGTAATATGTGTGTATACAATATATGCAAAAATGGTTAGAAATCGATTATATTGAATAATAAATAAAATTATAGAATTTTACAATATGTAAATGATAAACGAAATGTAATAAAACTAAATAAAAGGTAAAGAAATACTTCATAAATAGCGAAATTATCGAGGTAGTAAAACAACGTACAAAGGTAAACATAACAAAATGAAATATGCATTTATAAATAAAATAAATATTAATATTCGCAATCATAAAAATTGCGTAATTAATATTGCACTAAACAATAATACGGACAGCAAATTCGAATATAACGAAATGCATTTGAAAGAAAAATAAAATTTCAAATAATCATCAAATCAAATTTATTTGAATAATAATGTGCAATGTTACAATTTTATCAAATTACAATTATTTACTACAAATATTTATACATATGTGGAACCATGAAGCACACACAACTTTATGCGAGTGTATAAAATATATATAGATAATTATTTACATCCATCGAGCGTATAATGTATAAGTGCGCAGATATACAAACATATGATGTAGTAGAAAAAGAAGAATACATCTCAAAATACACTAAATTTGTATATGTGTGTGATAGTTCTCTTCAGGTGTACTTAACCTAAGGATGGTGAGGGGATGTTAACATAGTCTCATCAATATGTTTGTAAATAAGTGTCTGTATAAGGTGCAAAAAACAAGTGAACTTTATATATATATATATATATATATATATATATATATATATATATATATATATATATGTATGTATATATATATAAAAATTACTTTTTTGTTCTATACATTTCTATTGTATGCAAAATAACTCTAAGAATTAATTCATTATAATTAAGTTTCAAAAGGATACGCCGCTCAAGTATTCAATGTCTTGGTTTGACTATTGAATTAGGGTATTAAAGAAATTGGGCGTTTGAAAGAGCAAATTTATAGTTAATTAATCCTTTTAGGAAAACTACATGATTCTTTCTGCCGGGAACAATAGAACTCGGTAAAAGATTAATTTTGTATGTTTTGCGTAAAGAAGAGGAGATAAAAGACTAAAATATAAAATGATTAATATCATCGATAGATCTTGTACAATATTACGTGCACATGTAAGAACCACACACCCAGATACATACAGAGAAACATAGTGATATGTAAACAACTGACCATTATGTGACGACGCTAGTGTTCTGAGTAAGTGGAAAGCAAATTTTTGGAAATTTTGAGCGGTTTGTTGTTTATTGAATTTTAGATTTGTTTTATTGAAGTGTCTTATGGTTTTATAGTTTGGACATTTGAAAATAATATGTTCTACAGTTTCCCTCAGCCCGATGGGGCATTTGTCATCTTTGCTTAAGCCAAAACGACGTAAGTACACGGCAGTTTTCCCATGCCCTGTTAATAGTTGGGTCGTATAAAAATCCGGTGAAAATTTAAAGTTATGTCTATGTAAAAAGTTATGAATCATCTCAAAAGTGCGGCGCCCAACTGTATCTTTTTCCCATTTGGATTGCCGAATTGTACTGTAGTAATTTTTTAAACAGTTTTTAATTCGCTTAGGATGCATCAGGGACTAATGAAACGGTTTGTATTGTTGGTGATATTAGTTCTCGATCTAGATGTTCATTAACAAACTGAAATTCATTATTCTTTATTGCAAATATGACAGCTCTGGTTTTCATTAGTAAGTGCAGTGGTAGTACACCACAAATAGCGATTAACGCTCTGTGTGAGATCCTCTGCATGCGTGAATTAGAATTTTTCTTTGTAACGGAATTATTTTTTGTGAAAATTTTTACTGTTAACCGTTGGATATACACGGAACGGCAGTAACGTACAGCGCTTTCAACTAGCGATTTGTACATTATCATTCTGTAATTAAAATCGAATCCCCAAGTATTCATGCTTTAGTAATTGGTGATATTTCCCATTCATTTTTGATATTATATTGTCTAAGTGATAGTTAAAAGTAAGTTTGTTGTCACTTATAACTCCTAAGTATTTAAAATACTCAACAACTTTAAATTGAGATCCTTGGTATACGACTTTCATAGTGTTTCTCTTAAGTTTTAAAGTGAAAAGTAAAGCGAACATTTATCGGCGGATACCTGTAGATTAACGTCATTTAAACATGTTTCTAACTTATGTAATGTTTCATTTGCAACATATTTCAGTTCAACTTTAGAATCTCCTTTTTATGATGAATTCGTCAAGCACATAAGTCGACTTTATTATTATATTGTAGTTTTAGGGCCCCGTTAAATAAAATGTTCCAAAGTAGTGGACCTAATTGGGTCTTTATCAGGTTTTTTTTTTGTTTTTTTAATAATATCACCTTCTCCTCTTTCCATATTTTTGGGAAGTAAGCCATCGTGTAAATTTTTTCATAAACAATGTTAAGCAGATTTTGTACATATTTATGAATTAATTTAATCAGTTTATTCATAATTGTATGCGTATTTGTTGTTTTTTAATTTTTTTATAATCACATTTAATTTGCTCAAGTCTAACAGGGATGTGTATTTTTGTTTAATATCGAATTCTGTAGTTCAATTTTAAAATTCGAACGCTATACTTTTTGTTCTGAGGAGTTGTCCATGATCGTATTATCATTGAGAAATAGTGACGATAGGCAATGGTTAATCGGTGATGTTATTTGTAAGTGCACCATCTTCTTTTTGAAATAATGGGATGCTATTTATACGTTTAAGTTTATCAAAGACGATTTTGTAATTTAAACCCCATGGGTTTAACATTCTATGAACAAAAATGTTTCTAAGAGTTTTAATTTGTATTGTTTTATTTTATACTTCGAAATATTTTTATACTTATTGTAAATGTACTTACGATCGAATCTTAGGATGAAGTTTTTTTTGTTCGCTGGTATAGGCAACGGTGCTTTTTAGTTAGAATACTATAATATTTTATTTTATCATTCCACCATTGATTATTAACCTTGTTGATTTTTCTAAAAAAGCAATTCCTTTCCACTAATTCTACTAAGTAATGAGTCATCAAGGTTTCTGATGACAGCATTCAAGATTACTAATGAGGGTACAGTCGTTGATTATTTTGTCTGCATTCTTTGTCAGTTGCATAATAATGTTCTTTTTATGCTTTTGATTATTTTTTGCGTTGACAGTGTTAATTTATAGTTAAACGTTAGATATTTATGATGAGAAAATGAATTACATACCCTAAGGTCGAATACATGATTAGAGCTACTTTTAGAAGTTATCACTAAGTCAATAATACTCTCGCCGTTTGCATTTTTAAATGTAGGCATGTTTTTTTCATTTACAACGATTAGTTCGTTCTGGACTAAAACATTAAGAAGGAGCTTAGATTTTTTCCCTGAATTTTTCTTATCCCAAATTTCAGAACAGACATTCAGATCGCCAGTCAATAGGATACGTTTATAGGGCAAACGGGTTAGTAGATTACTAAGTGCTGTTATGTGTGATTTAATCGGCTTATTAGGGGAGAAGTAGGCATTGATAAGTAAATCGGATACTAGTGTGGCTACGATATTATTAATACGGTCCACAGTTATTATTTGATGTACGATATCGGCTGAAACGTTGTCTGCTTTCAGACGTCGTGACCAATCATGAAATTTTTCCAGTTAAATTCCCCCTATCCTGTGCAGCTTCCATTAGCTGCCGCATTGACAGTCCCGTCATGCCTTGGATGTAGTCTACAAAACGGGTCGGCGGTCGGCCTCTGCTTCTTTTTCCTGTTATTATTCCTTGTATTATTATTTTTTCTAATCCATCGCGTCGTATCACATGGCCAAAGAACTTTAGACATCTTCTTTTTATTACTGGAACCAATCTATCTTTTTGCTCTATTCCGAGTTGTTTTAGTATAGCTGCATTAGTCCGATGTTCCATCCATGAAATCCTAAGCATGCGCCTATAGCAGCACATTTCAACGGCTTCTAGCCTTTGGCACAATGTTTTGTTTAATGCCCACGACTCTGAACCATAACACGCTATCGAGAATACCAATGATTCCATTAATCGTTTTTTCGTTGTTATTTTTATAGAGTGATCTTTCCATATTCTTGTTAGTTTTGCTAGAGCGTGGCCATTCCGATTCGCCGTTTAATTTCACTTTCGTCATGTCTGTTATTGGTGATATACGCTCCCAGATACGTCGTTTCCATTTTTTTCTCTATGTCAGGCACCAACGTAAATGTCGCGGGCAATTCCCTCGCCTTGTCGATAGTAATTATGGTACATTTAGCCCTATTTAGTATTAAATTAGCTTTCTTGCTGAAATATTCTATACGCTTCAGTAATGTTGCCAGTTCTAGTTCATTTGCCGCTAAAATCACTGTATCATCAGCATATCGTAAATTGCATATTTTCTTTCCTCCGAAGGTTATTCCGCCGTTCCATTGTTCAGTTGCCTGTCGCATAATCCATTCGCTGTATATATTATATAGTATAGGCGATAGTATACACCCTTGTCGTACTCCCTTTGTTGTTTGAAAACTTTCGGAGAGTTGTCCTTCTATTTTTATATAAACATTATTTCTTTCATATAATTTCCTTATTAAAGCTATTAGATGCTCAGGTATTTTGAACTCTCTTAAGACATACCATAGTGTATTCCAGTCCACCATGTCAAATGCCTTTGTATAATTTAAAAAACATAATATTACAGGTGTATTGAACTCATAGCATTTTTCAATTATTTGTCTTATTATTATAAGCTGCTCTCGAGTTCCTTTTCCAGGCATAAAGCCTGTTTGTTCCATCGCAATTTGTGGCAGTATATAATATTTTAATCGCTCTTAAATTACATATAATAGTATTTTGCTAGCATGACTAATAAGCGCAATAAGCCTATAATTTTTGCAGCTTTGTCTATCGCCTTTCTTATAAATTGGTATAAATATTGATTTAGTCCAGTCACTTGGCCATTCCCCACTTATCCATATTTTATTGCACAGTCGGTGTATTAAACTTATCGCTCTTTCTTTGGTTGGTTTGATCATTTCGGCTACCACATCATCATAGCCTGCTGATTTATTCTCTTATAGTTTGTTTATCGCATGTTCGATTTCGTCTTGGAGTATGTGTGGTTCTTGTTCTATTGTATTTATAGATCTTTTATATATTCGTGTTGTGTTGCACCCAGACATTAGTTCTTTACAGTATTCTCGCCATCTATTAATGATCTTTTGCTTATCTGTGATTACTCTTCCGTTACTATCTTTCACTGATATATGTCTTTGTTGAAAAGTTCTAGTTATATATTTCAGTTTCTTGAATAGGTCTTTTGTTTCATTCTTTTGAGAATGACTTACAATTTCTTCGCATACTTTATTTATGAATTCATTTTTGTCTTTACGAAGCCTGTAATTATATTCTTTGTTTATTGTTGTCTTTGTTTAATCATTGCCCATGTCTCTTGAGTTACCCATGGTTTTTTTGGTTTATCTCTGGATTGCGTTACTTCGGCCTGCTTTTCTAGTATAGTTTTATATTTGTTCCATAATTCGTCTGCATTATATTTGTTCATTTCATCTTCCGTTATATTGTTAATTCCAGTAGCAACTGCCGTTATAAATTCCATATTCTGACCTAGGCACCATCTATTTGGTTTCCTTTTCGGTATTCATGGCCGTTTCAATTTTAGGCACACTTCCGCAACTAGTGCGTTATGATCAGACCCACAGTCTAGTCCAGGGTAACTTTTTACGTCTTTAACGAATGATCTCCATCTTTCTCTTATGAGCATGTAATCAATTTGGTTCTTAGTTTGACCATTGGGTGACTGCCATGTGTATAATTTACGTATATGATGCTTTTTTTTTTTTTTTTTTTTTAATGGGGTGCCTTTACAGCCTACCCAACGTGATACTGTGGGGACTATCTACATCTTAATCAAGCATGCAAAACGTCACTATATGGGGGAAAAATTGTAGATTATCCAGATGTAAAAGGGACGATACATTATACGGAGGTGTAATACTCGAAGAACGCAACAAGATAAGGTAAAGCTCCGAGCGCAACGGTGCTACAGCAGAACATTAAAAAAAGACATGATCGGGGCTGCAGACTACCTGTTCAGAATGGAGGGGACAGAACGGATTTTCTCTAAGCTGCATACGGAAAAACCGGTCAGGCAACAAATGATGTCCAAATCGCAATCTGCTGATGAGTACAATTCCCTTACGACTAATCTTTTTAAAAAGATAGAACCACGGGAGTTTGGGAAGAGACGGCTGGAGGTGATAGTAATAAGTCAGAGGTGATTGACTAATGCTCTTAGTGTACATTAGCTCCCATTGATCCCTATGCTCTAGCTGAATAAGGTGAATGATATCTTTGTGGGTTATTAAGGAGACCTCTACACCACTAGACGACGCGTCTTTAGCCAATGAGTCAACAAATTCGTTGTCTGGAATACCTCTATGACCCCGTATCCACAAGAAAGACACAGATATTCCCACACGTTCCAAATTATTATGTTTTAGCAAAACTAAACCAATTAATATATCTGACACGCTACGTTTATTGTCTACAGCCGTCACCACGCTTTTGGAATCGGTAATAATAAGGTAATTTCCGCGAAGATTTAAGTCCGGTAGAATTGATGATGCTTAAATATTGTGTTACTAATTACCAGTTTATTTTCCGCGCAGAAATCTAGGAGCATATTTCCTCGATTGTTTCTTTTACCTATACCGTATCTACCAACTATATGTTTTATATGGTTATCATTTTTTGTTTCACCCACTATTGCGTTTAAATCTCCTATAACTATCAGTATCTCCCTATTTGGGATTAATTTAATCGTGTCGTTAAGTTCTTCATAAAATTTATTTATTTCTTCATCTGTGGATGTTGCTGTCGGTGCGTATACTTGAATTATATTCATGTTGACAGGAGTTGTTTGTAACTTTACCATTACAATTCGATCATTGATAGTTGAGTAACCAACTATACTGTTTTTAATTACTTTATTAATAATGAAACCAACTCCATTTCGTGATTTTTTTCATTGCCAGAGTTGATGACTAAGTTCCCGTTTAAAGTGATGAAGTGTCCGCTCCCTTTGTAGCGGGTCTCCGACATTCCTAATTGGAATTCTATAATTGCTAGTTTCCCAATCTAGTTCATGCCACGAACGTTCCAAGTAGCTATTTTCAATACTAAACCATTTTTTTAATTTTTATTCTTACCAGTCGCATATTTTCTACAGAGAACCTGGTTGTCCATACCCCTGTATTCGGTCGTCCATTTCACACTTACGACCCCGGAGTCGCAGCGCCGAGTGCCAGTCGAATAGCATGGCATAAAACTGACTTTATTTGTATTATTCATGATTGGTTTTCTTGGAACTAAATTACCACAGTAGGGTTCCTCTTCTTTCTGTGGCGCAGTACTACAACCGATTGAACCGCTCCGGTTTCGCTTGTAGATATAGCATGTATCGCCGTTTTGTCTTTTCACTATCGCCTTTACTGCTTAATGATGCGCCCGCTGCCGCACACCATGGGATCCGTTAGCTTCCTGTCCACACTCCTCTGACCTTACCGCCTTGGGTGGCCCTACCAGGAGATAAAACTCCCGACGACATCGCCCAGAGGAAAAATGCGGACAGTACTGAGCCCCTCCACCAATACAAGGTGGATCCCCGGAGGGGGAGACTATTATTAATTAGATTAAATCCCGTGAAACCGGTTAATCTATTTTTTACAAGATAATTTTCAGTAATTAATACCGTATTACTTCGAATTTAAGACGCACTTTTTTTTCACAATTCAAGGTCTAAAATCAAGGGTGCGTCTTAAATTCGAGATACTTTCTAAATTGACCACATGTATAAGAGTAAAACTACCTATTATACGTACTAAAATCTCCTATTATACGTGAAATAGTGGTAGTAGTCCTATTGTATTTGCTACATTAATGCTATCGATATATTACACTAGCTGTAGGAGTTGATTAATGATGTTTATAAAAGTGACGTGTAAACCTATTTCCATTTCCGGTCACAGTCGTTGCTCGTCAGTCAGTGTCGCTCTCCCAAACATTGCAGTTACTAACCCATCGTTGTTTTGTTAATACGGTACTTTGTCTTTTTATTATGGAAAAGCGTTTTACATACGAAGCGGAATTTAAGCGTAAAGTTATTTTATGCGCAGAAAATATCCGAAATCGTGCCGCCGGTAAACAGTTCTCGATTAACGAAGTGAATATTCGCCGTTGGCGTGAAATGAAAAATAAGTTATTCGCGTGTAAACGAACAAAAAAATCATTTTCGGGACCAAAACATGGAAGATATCCGGAAATCGATGCTGCCGTTTTAACTTATTTTAAAGAACTTCGCACGAAAGGTCTTCCAGTAACGCGAGTAGCATTAATGTTAAAAGCCAGAGGAATTGCCAGTGATAAAACTCTTCAATTTAAAGCTAGTCATGGATGGTGTGAAAAATTCATGAAAAGACAATTGTCGTAGAACCACAATTTGCCAGAAACTACCATCTGATTATCAGGATAAATTGGTGCAATATCAACGTCATGTAATACAACTATACCATCTTAGTCAATCAGTAATGCTGATGAAACTGCTGTTTTCTTTGACATGCCAAGAAATTACACGGTCAGTGAGAAGGGGCAAAAACAAGTAACAGTGAAAACAACCGGCTACGAAAAATTAAGAGTAACTGTTATGCTCAGTGCTACTGCGGATGGCAATAAGTTACCGCCGTATGTAATCCTGAACAGAAAAACTGTGCCAAAGGAAATCTTCTCGGATCGGGTTATTGTTCGAGCCCAACAAAATGCCTGGATGACAAGTAAACTTATGCACGATTGGTTGGAGTGCGTATGGAAGCGAAGACCAGGTGGACTTCTCAAACGAGACAGCATGTTAGTGATGCAGGCGTTTCGCGGTCATTTATCTGACGACATTAAAACCAGATTGGCAAATGGAAAATGCGATTTAGTAGTCATTCCTGGAGGTATGACAAGTCAGTTACAACCTCTTGATGTCGGTGTTAATAAAGCCTTTAAAGATCGTATTCGTGCGCAATACAATCAATGGTTGACTGAAAATAATCATCCTCTCACACCAACTGGCAAAATCAAACGAGCCTCAGCAGGTACGATTGTAGGATGGATTTCAAAAGCTTGGAAAGATTTACCGCCCTGTATAATCATCAAATCCTTTTTGAAGTGCTGTATATCGAATGCATTGCATGGCTCTGAAGATGATTGTGCATGGAATCATAGTGACGAAGATGACGCAAACGATTCTACTTCAACGTCCGGCAATGACGACGATTCAACAACCGACGACAGCAATTAAAAACATAATTAGAAAAAGCAATAAATAGGTAATTTCGTCATAAAAATTACTGTTTTTTCCTGTTTTTTTTTTTTTTTTTTTTTTTTATTGCAAATGAAATTGCGCTAAGTAAGCCTATGTACCTATAAGTTTATAATATTTCGTATTATGTTGAAGAAGTACACGGGTATTGACTATTAGTATCTTAATTATTTCTATTTCTTCCAAAACTTCCTTTCCTAAAACCTTGTAATTTTAATGCGTCTTAAATTCGATGAATTTTTTTTCTTCACGTTGAAAACCAAAAACCAGGGTGCGTCTTAAATTCGAAGTAATACGGTATTATATTAAACTGATATTTTATCGCATAATTATATAGCATGTTTTGTGTCGTCAGAGAACGGTCCGCATTATTAAGTATAGATTTAAGATTACTATTCATTATTATAATTTATATGTGTTTTTATGTTTTACTTAATTTTCATTACATAAACGGCCACTTATAATTATGTGGGTGGTGATGTGTATTATTTGCATCGCTATTGCTATTATGTTCTATACAGTTTGTACATAACCCGGCTTTAACACTGGTTATACTAAGTTTACCAGTAACATCGTCATCAGGGTATAATTTTCTTATGAATCGGTTAATAATTTGTTCAAAGGACCGCTTGTCCATATTTCAGATCTTGATAACGGATATATATTGTTAAATCGTCGCAAAAAGTATACTACAAATCAAAAGGTTTATTCTAATGAACTATTTTTGTTTGTCAGGATCAAGACCAAACCTTACGGTAAACATTTTTCAAACGTTTCGATGTAAAATTTATTTCGTTAAGCTTAATGTAAAAGAATTGACCTTCGACAAATTTTTTTACAAATGAAAATTACTAGTATTTTTTCTTCAAATATTTAATTAGACCAGTCAGTACATGTAAATACGTAGTAAAGTGAGTAAGAATTTCAGTAATTTATTATGATTATCATTAATCTAAATTAACGAGATGTGTGCAGCAATTAAAGATAGAGGCACGAGGGAGAGGAAGTTAAATGAAGGTGTAGAGACGAGTCATGCGTAAGAACGTGATTAGGTTAGCTAGAGATGAGTACTCATCTTTGAACAGATGAGGAAGTGAAGAGGGAACATTGAGGGACAATCTGAGTGAGGATAAGAACGGTCAATGAGGATATGGGAGACGGAAAGAGTGATGCTACACATGATGTACTGAGGAGCAGGAGTTCTGTTGATCAGATATGAATAGGTGAATCTTATATGATCCAGCCGAAGTCTGCTGAGGACAACGTCATCTCTGCGGTTTAGAAGCAAAGTCTTCCAAGGTAAAACCGAATTCTTGATTTGTTGAATCTTATTTAAAGAAGAGATCGACTGTCACTTTTGTTTCCACGAAGCAAAATATCTTAACTTGACATAACTTCGTACATCAATAGCTGGAAATGGGACGTTTGAGATCAACAACAATGTAGCGCCCTCCTTTGCTGCTTTAACTGCCAGTTATTCCCTGGAATCCTGGCAAAAATTGGAATCCACAGAAACGGGACTAATTAGCTCGATTTGATTAATAACAGTCATGTCACTTCCTCGGCTAATAGCATGCTAATCGTTGCTGAATACATCGTATAAGGAGTTGAGAGCTGGGATAGAGCTGGAACATACAACAGATGGCTGTTGAATATTGGAGCTTATTATGAAGTCGATAGTATGCCAGGATTTGGTCTCAACAGAAAAACATGCAATTTAAATCGCGTCAGAACCAACCAGGGTCGTTGCAGATATTTAATGAACAAATGGAAACTGTCGGAAACGGAGCTGTGCAGCTGTGGCGAAATCCAAACGATGTCGCACTTTATCAATTCGTGTAAAGTAAATAGCTTTAATAAAGGACTGATTGGGCTACATTCACTAGAGGAAGGCGCAGAAGACTGACTGTCGAACGTAAATTTATAATGCAGGATATCTCTAAATAAGTGCGTAATTGATACGATAATAAAAAAAGAACGAAGTTCATAGTGAGGTAAATGGTTTATTTTACTATTCTTCATAATATTCATTAAGGAAACAAAATATGAGGTCATAGAATTTCATAAAATGGATAACATTTCTGCTATTTCTTGGCTGATAATCACTCAATTGATACGTAAATTTCCGCAACGTGAAATCGACCTGCGTACACTTACTTTCGTTTACTCTGTTACACCAGCGTTTCAGCCAGTTTTCAAATTTCAATAAGGTTTTTTTTGTAATTTATTTGAAACTTTGCTATTTTCTTTACCGGTAGCCAATACCGCTGTATCATCTACAAATATAGCCGTTATCATATTTTTATCAAGTGGAAAATCGGCCTGAGTAAGGGCCTAGGACACTTCCTTGAGGCACGCCAGCAGATATAGGATACATATCAGAGTATTCATTTAGGATTGTAAGTTGGCATATGCGATTCTCAACATTGGATTTTAGAAAGGGATAGTAAGGTTGCGATACTATTTTTTCCAGTTTATATAGTAGATCATGTACCTGATAAAAGGCTTACTTGATATCTAAGAACACACCTGTGCATACTTGCTTAGTTTGAAGACTTTCTAGAGTATAATATGTACAATTCAATGGTTGGAAGTCATTTTCTGAATCCAAACTTTATTTAGAGACAATATGTTCCGATTCTAAAATAGGATTCAACCGCTTAAATATTATTGTTCGAGGAGTTTTGAGTAGGATAAGTATCAAGGAAATGGGTTATAGGATGAAACCTCGTCAGATGTCTTATGTCGCTTTGGTATAACAACTATTTGACTGCATACAAAATACAGTGTTAAAAACATTTGTAAGAAGTAATATCCCTTTTCTTAGTAACTCCGATAAGAATTTATTTGTAATTAAACGGGCTAGTAAATTTATTAATTGTGTATTTGATTTCACAAAGTTATGTTGGTGTAATAGGTGGGTTTAACAGCAAAGGTGCGTTTATGAACCCGTGTATGTCAATTGTGTTCAAAAAAGGCGTTTTTTCAAAAATCACAATTTGATAGAAATATAACCAGTAATGATTTTTTTTTTCGAAAACTAAAATTTTTTGGAGAAAAACAAAGTTTTGAAAAACATCCTAACCGGAAATTTCATCAATGGCGCTATCTATCGGAACAATGCAAATCTTACTTCCGATAGAGAGCGATAACGTTGATTCCTATAAAAATATAAAGATTTTACGTCCCGCAGAAAAAATGCATCGTTACAAATTAAAACTATGTGAACTTCTTAATCCTCGATGAAACTGTCTCCATCATACGAATGAATAAAATTCATTCGTTCAATCTAACTTGATCAGATTTTCACCACTAGTCATTTTTATCAAAATGGGATTTTAATGTGGTCCGGTGACGTGCCATTCTCCCTTTTTTCTTAACCATACTTAAACCGAAACTAACCTAATCTAACTAAAATAGTTAAAAAAGATTTATAAATAATACAAATATTTTATACGATTAAATTAATAAATAAATTTTAAAATAACTAAAATAATAAATAAACTAACAATGAAAAAATTAAAACATAGAAAACAGAATAACAACTGTAAAGACAGCAATGGCGAATTTTGACGGTCTCGCTCATCGGGGAACACAACATCCAAAACGAAATTTAAAAAATTCAAAAAATAACTTTCGAAATAAAACAATCACTATATTTTACAAAATAATTTTAAATAACTATTCGACGCTACCATTATAACGGAGAAAGTTACAAATTCTAATCAACACTACCGCTATAACAGCGAAACTGCACTCTATTTCACGTTTGTAAACATACTATAAGTTCATCGGCTGGTACAACCTACATGTGGAGTTCCACAGGATTCTCTCCTTGGACCCTGTACATTACAGTATTGATAAATTTTGCTCCGATGTTAAAGTTACTTATCAGCTAATTTCTTATGCCGATGAACTATGTTTAGCGTTTAAAACAGAGAGGTCTTCATCACTACCACTTCTCGCATGCATTTCTAAATACTTGGAGTGTGTGGTTGCGAAGTTAGGATTCATGTTGTCTCCCACTAAATCTAAATTTTCTGTGTTTGGTAATGCTTCACTTGTTGACCGGTCAAGGAGGTGGTATTATTATCTGATTCCAACATTATACATACATCATCATTACAATACCTTGGTATTCTAATTGATGACAAATTAACATTTTTACCCCATTTTCAATATATCTCTATGAAATGTATATGAATTTTTAATAAATTATTATGCACACAAAAAGATGCTTGGGGTATGGCTTTTAAAGAACGTTCCATATTGTATAAAGGCCTCATTTAGGCGATGTATTGATATGTTTCGGACATTTATTTAAATAAAAAAATGCTTGATCTAGCCAATAATCAGAAAAAAAAAATTTTTACTCCGAATGGGTTCATTGTACAGGACTACTCCTACCTTTGCTGCCTGTGTTATCTGTGGGGTTCTGCCTTTGGATTTATGTCTTACTGTCAGGATTCTCACTGGCGAGTGTAGGCTTGTGGGGGAGGACTGTTAAAAAATGAAACATTCTAACCTGCTTGAAGGTATCTCTGTTCAACCAATGACAAATCAAAATTTTCAAAACATATTTTTTCTTTATTAGTCGCGAAGTGGCAAGACAGTTGGGACATTGCAATTACTGGTAGAAAAACTTATGCTATTTTTCCAGATATCGCATATAGATTAAAATTATTAAAATTCTATATCAACTTCTACAATGCACAGGTGTTGACCGGTCATGGCGAGTTTTGGGTCCTATCTTTATAGGTTCAGACGTGTTGATGATTCGGTCTGCGCCTGTCGTACTGTAGACGAGATTAGGTTAATCATACATTATTTGTGTGTCCCACTTTTGATGCCCTGCGTTGTAAATTTGGTATTAACATCAGAGAAATTTTTCCATTAAGCAAAAGAGTTGAAAATTTCCTTTTATATGCCGAACAGGTTATGCGAATTAAGTTTAAAAATTTTATCTATTAATTAACACTTAAGTCAATCGTGATGTCGGAACCGGTGCAGTTTTTGTCAGTGTGGTCAACTGTTCATCATCTACTTTCTATTAAAAAATCAATTGAAAATTAGTTAAATCATATTTTCACAATTACCAACACATATATTTTTAAGTAATTATATTTAATTTATATTTTTAAAATTATGACTTTTTAAAATTTTTCACTTGATAATGGTGTAAATGCCGAAAAGCTTTGTGTTTTCCTTAAGAAAATAAATATTAGTGATTTAACTAATTTTCAATTGATTTTTTATAAAAAAAAATCACTACATTCCACATTATAAAAAATTAAAATACTTTCTATTATTATAATTAATTATTGCAATTTTATAATTTTATAAATAATTTCTTGATTATTAGATAGTCTGCAAGTTTTATGTAAGAATTTGACTTATATTATTGTAGTGCATTTTTACACGTTTGATTTATTTTATAATTGAGTTTGCATTTCAGTTTTCGTATAAGTTTTTACCACTTTTTTTTTTCTAATTATTAACATTTTATAATTAAGTTTTTGATTATTATTAATTAATTTTTAAGATAATGGAAGAATTTGATTTCTGGTTTTGTAATTCATTTTTATAAGTTTGATTTATTTATCTTCTAATTAAGTTTGTATTTAAGTTTTGGTATAAGTTTTTACCATTTTTTTTTTTTTTTTAACTTTTTTTACGTTGATTTCATGTTTTAATCCTTATTTATAATGCTTATTTACTTCAGTTTAAGTTATAAGCATAAACTATAAAAATTTGGAATGTTATCTCATCCCTTCTTCCATTGCAATAAGTTAATTTAAGTGTGGAGTTCTATGCCTTGATGCTGCGAACTTCATCATTATATTAATAATCCCAATAGTGGGTAAAAATCCCACACACTGATTTTGGCTCTCTAATACAAAAAAAAAAAAAATATTTTTACCATCAGTGTCTTTTGAAGATTTTCCCCCTCCCAGTTAAAAAAAATATATGTATACAAGTAAAAATTTTAAAAAATTGTAATTTATTTTAAAAACATTATTTACGAAATATAAAAATTGCCCGCGAATCACAATGAGTATATTTAGCATTTAAAAATTTATTTTCAATAGTCAAAAAAAAATAGGTGTTTATCCAGCCAAATGTGTATACGTGTAATGTTAGATATATGTATGTACAAGCATATACATACGCATATAAATATATATAATAAAAAATTATTATTATATAATCGATGCAGATTATTTGACTTTTTTCCTGTAACCTTTGCGATTAATACTAATTATACGTTGTTGTAATATGCTTTATATTCTCCTTAATTTCATTAGATACTTGTCCATATTACACGTTTTATTAATCATAGGGAATAAAATTACTAATTTTTTTATTTCGTCCATAATATCTTCATAATCTTTCTACCTTTAATTTCAAGTTCCCGATTGCTCAATTACAGAAACATTCTTCATATCCTAAATCATTCATATTTCTTCCTTTCATTTCAATTTTCACTTCGAAATGTTTAATCATTTTAAAATGGCTCCATTTCTTATTTCGATTTAATTTCCATTCCTCCACTAAATATTTATTTTGATCGGATTCCTTAACCTTTCTCATGTTATTAAAACAGTTAATTCTGGATACAGAGGTGCGATAACTCACCATCACCTATTTAAATTTTTGATATAATTAACTTCCCGCGCATTTGTTCAATATTGGCAAATTCCCCTTATTGCTCCCGTCACTCCGATAGGCATATTATCTCGGATGAAAACCATATTTTCTCTAACTGCCGCTTATGCCAACACGAACAACTCTCTCTTTCCTAAATTCCTCGATATTAATCGGTTATAGTCCTCTTTTTTTCCATTACTTCATTAATTTACTCCAATGTTATTCGACTCATTTTTAAATTTCTAACCAAATTCCATATTAATGTACAAAGTTATGGTTTGTTGCTATTTTGCAACACAAAATAAAAAATAATAATTAATTTAAAAAGTTAGTACAATGAATGTTTGAAGAATTCTTTTGTGACCTTTACAATCATCATAATTTTACACAGGTTTCACTGTAACTGTAAATATTTTTATCAATTATTTATATAATTATTATTATTATATTTTTATCTATTTCCGTAAATATTCATATCCATGATACGTACTTTAAGATCAACGACCTCATTATAATCATCATTATTAATTTATTTACACCACGTACATTTATACCCATACAATTATTATAAAATATAATAATTATTATTAAATACCATTAAGTATTATTACTTATTACTATTATTGTAACGGATGTCTCCCAATTTCGTTCGAATGCTTACTAATTCTTTATACTTTATTTCACTCCGTATATACACACATCTATATCACGTGCAGTGATATCAGTAACATTGCCATAGTCATTATTACTATCATTCACCGTCTACGCATATCGTATAACACGTAGGTTAAGATCGACGCCCTATTATTAATTCGAATTTAATTTACACTAACTCCATTGTTATTCCAATTATCTATATGGATTCACTAGAGATACAATTCTCCCCACCAACACGTTATACGCAGGCAAATCATTAGACTTGTAAGGCAATCAGTAAAATGAAGTGGTATGTAACAACTTTTTCATCAGATTTAGTCTTTGCATACAAGCCGCTCGGAGGTAATTTATGTGATCCAACCATGTTAAACTTCTGTAAAAAACCAGGCCAAGATATCTAATTCGGGAAACAGTTTCTATAGCCTCAGATCCCAAGGTGATGGCCACCTGGTACTGGCAGTGACGAATTCTACAGAAGTGTATTGTTTTAGTTTTTTCAGGTGAGAAAGAGAGACCGCTGTTTGTGGACCATTCAGTAAGCTTGTGTGTAGCTTCTTGAAGCATGGTTTTACCAAGCTTATAATCTTGACAACGGACAAAAATTACCAAGTCATCAGCGAAGAGTGCACTTCGGATCATTGGATTTATTTCCGCCAGCATTGAGTTGATAGCAATAATAAAGAGCGTCGGACTTAAAACTGAACCCTGCGGTACACCATTTTTTAATTCAAGAGGCTTTGAGCTAATATCACCAAGTACGACCTGAAACTTACGCTGATCCAAGAATCCCCTAATGAATGCGAGTAATCGACCATCAATATTCCATTGGTGTAGTTGTTCGAGGATTCTGTAATGTAGAACTGTATCAAAGGCCTTGGTGAAGTCGAAGAAGACGGCGAGCAGATGTGGGTGCATCGTGAAGGCTTCTAAAATATTACTTTGAAGGTAATAAAGAAGATCAGTTGTGGATCTTTTAGAGCGAAATCCACACTGTTTGTTTGATAAAAAATTCTTGTTGTTCAGCATCCATAGGAGACGACGGTTGACTATTTTTTCCATGACCTTGCCGAGAACAGATGTGAGGGCAATAGGTCTGTAACTGTCTAGTTCCGTTGGATTTTTGTTCTTTTTTAAGATCGGAATAATCTCAACCAGACGCCAGGAGGTGGGAAAAGAACAGGAGGGGATTTGGGTGAGACGCGGTTTGAAGCTACAGAGAAATGATTAGCAAAAGCTGTTGCTATATTTTCCGGGTCGCCAATTTTTGAATTATTAGAAACGATAATAGAAGATAAGAGATGCCTGATATTTTTTTCCATCGAGTTGATCTTACTCCATACTATTGAGGGTGGTGTTTTGAACGTAATGGTGGATGTAAATTGCTGCCAGGAGTCCTTTTTTGCTTGTTTTAGAATATATCTGGCTTTTGCATGTAGTTTGCGGTAGGTAATGTGATTCTCCTGATTGGGATGTGATTTTAATTTCTTAAGGGCTTTACGTCTATTTTTTATAGCAGTTGCGCAGCTTTCAGTCCACCATGGTACGCATTTCCGCCCGAGATGATTACTAGAACTCTGGGTGGTGCACTGTTCTGCAAGATCCACTAACTGAGCAGTAAAGGACTGTAAATTGGGTGCGAACGTTGCAGGATCAACGTTGGCGCACAGCTGCGTATACTTATTCCAATTTGTTTTTCTGTAGTTACGGTCAAATTTGGCTTTGGCTGTATGTCTTAGGTGTTTTATTAGTCCCGTTATTATGATTGGTAAGTGATCACTACCAACCAAGTCAGAGTGATAATAAACTTGTGTAGAGTTAGCTAAAGATGGCGAAGCAAGGATTAAATCCAATGTGGACCATGATTTATAGCTGAAATTATAATGCGTGGGTTCAGTATTTAGAACTATGAGATTATAGTTATCGATGATTCCTTCTAGTAGTTTACCTCTTGCATTTGTATACCTCCCACCCCATAGTGGACTGTGAGCATTGAAGTCGCCAACCAGAAGTATAGGCGAAGGGAGCTTTTTAATAAGTTGGTTTAACTCATTCTGAGCTATGTTTTCTGTGAGGTATATGCAACAGATAGTCATTTCGTACTTAAGATGCACACGGATGGCTAAAATTTGCAAATTTGTTTGTAAATGAAGCTGTTGAAAGATTATGTTGTTTTTAATTGCCATGATAACTCTGCCGTGAGCGACATTGTTGTTAATTGGTGTTTTGTATAATAGGGAATAAGAGGGTAATGATACTTTTTTATTGGATTGGAGATGGACTTCTTGAAGGCATATTATGGATGGATTATGAGCATGTAGTAATACTTGGAGGTCTTGGTAGTGTGTGTTTAGACCGTTACAATTCCAAGAAATAATATCAGATTGTTGAATCATGGGAGCTTAATAAGGAATGCGATTGAGGTGAGTGGTTAGGCTATTTATAATTTTTGTGAATTTAATTTTTGTCCGTCTGTCTGTAATTAATGGACGGCACTCTCTCATTAGCGCAATCAGGCCCATTATGTCTAGTGTATAGTCATTGGCTATGGATACTGGATCGCTTTGTGGATTCCGGCACATATCGAAAAAGAGTGAAAAATTTGATAAAGACAGGACCGTGCTCTGGTTTGATAAGAAGTATGACTCTAGTGGTTGTAGCATTTTTTTAACAGATGAAGGAGCAGGATCCTCCATTATAGCATCTTCATCCGATGATGTTTGGGTGACAGGTTCCGTGTTGTTTTTTTTTAGTCGTTTCTTCATCTTGATATCACTTTTAGGTACAGGAGAGTGGGAGGATGGATTGGATGATATTGAGGAAAGAGGCCTTTTGCTGATGTCAGGAGGAGGTTTGAAAATAGGAGTATCGGTCACTTGAGGTATTTTAACTTGTGAGGTGGTGTTAGGAAGTGGAGGAAAGTCGTCTGGAATTTGTTTAGTAGAATACGGAGAAGAATTTAAAGGGCTGAAAGGAGGGGGTGGGCTTCAAGTTCCGTGTAATCGGGATCTGAGGCTTTGAATTCTGAACGATTGGAACTTAGGGTTGCTTCACAGTGGTCTGCTTTGTGCCCAGTAGAGTTGCATTTGAAGCAGACTAGATCATCCGCTGAGATAAAAATTCGATAACTTTTATCAGAGGTGTCTAACACGAAAGAACTCGGTAATTTTAATTCCTCATAGTTCGTAATATACACTTGACGACGCCAACTAATTATGTGTCCAAACTCCTCGTCTAACGGTTTGATTTGAAGTAAGGAAATGTTAGACGCTAACTTCATTTTTAAGTTTGAGACGAGTTGGTGTTCCAATATTGAGTTCGTTATTACTGGGGATACGTTGGATAATGTTATCTTAGTCGTTGGAGATTTTAATTTACTATGCGCTTTGATAAAGTGACCATTGATTTCGAATCCACCGTGTTCCGTTATAAAGGTGGGTACTAAGTGTGCGTTTCTGAGGAATACAATAACGCGGTTTCCACTTACTCGTGAAGCCGCAATTATGTTTTTTGCCCCTTGAACTAGATTTTTTAACGCCATTAAATAGTCAACGATTTTATATTCTAGTATGTGATTAAAGACAATACCTTGATCTTCGGTAGGATGATCAAAATTTTGTACCGGTGTTAATTTTTTCTGTTGGAGTGTAGACGCGTATGTAGTATTATTAATTAAAACGTTGTTACCTGATAACGGATCTGTTGTAGTAAGTTCAATCGGTATGTGTGATGTAGGTATGGCAGAGGTAGGTTGATTAGTTGGATCGGCCATGCCGACCCCCGTAGCGTTAGTTAATTTCTCTATATAGTAATATATAAGAAAGAAACTCGATACGCGAACAGGAATATGTCGAAATAATAAAGACCGAAAAAGTTTACGAACGATTTACCGATAAGATAAGACGGAACGCTTAACTAACGGATGGTGCAGACAAAATTTCTCTTCTCCGAATATACAAAGCCCTAATAAAAGGAAAATGTGACTATGGTTTTCATGCCTACGCGTCTGCTACACCAACTGTCCTGAAACGACTAAACTCAGTACACCACTCTACACTACGCCTAACACTTGGTGCAATGAGATCAACACCAATAAACCATTTGCTATATGACTCTGGAGAACTTCCCACCGATCTTCATCGTTCTTATATCCTACTCAAATTCCACCTTCACTCGCTCTCAACTCCTGATCTTCCTGATAATGCAGTGTATCACCACAATCATCAAATCACTCCTTATTCAAACTTACTCGTTCACAATAAAATTACAAACATCCTCCATAATCTTGACATCAATCTGCCTCCACTCTGCAAAGCCAACCATCTGCCTATTCCTCCTTCGATTTCCATTCCCATAATCTTTAACACGTCTCTCCTCAACTGCCTCTCATTGCCACAATCCATTATCGAGGCCTCGTTCCAAAATATACTAAAAATGTATGGTGGCCATGAAGTACTATAAACGGATGCCAAAAAAGGAAACTTCACTGGTTGCGCCGTCATATACAAACATGGGACAATCGGATGTCCACTACCATCTACATTCTCTGTATTGTCGTCAGAGTTATATGCCATCTCCTGCGCAATTGTTATTGCAGAATCGGAGCTAAAGCATGACATATTAATTTGTACAGATTCTCTCAGTTCAATTCGAAACATACAGAATAGACACAAACATCAGCATCCGTTCGCGAAAACTATACTAGAAAAATCGTTTACCTATAAGCGACAAATTATACTTGCGTGGATACCCGGACATCGCAATATTGGTGCAAACAATGAAGCTGACACAGCGGCAGCAGATTTATGTAATATAACGCCGGTTCCAGTCATACCAACGACATGTAAAGATATGACGATCCATATCTGGAACAAGATGAAGTCGATTCTCCATCCTTCCTTATTACGATCGTAGCATCGCAAACCCGATAATGCCAACATCCAGACGAAAAGATGTGGTCCTCTTTCGCGTTCGGTCCGGACACACACGTCTTAATAAACGATTCGATTACTACAATGTTATTCAGTAAATAAATTTCTCCCTGAGACGGAGTCAAAACAATGACATTTGAATAATGTGGAATGTAGTGATTATTATTAAAATAAACTACAAAAAAGAAGTTAAAATCGGTAAAATTTTTTTCGTTATAAAAAATCACAAAGCGTTTTCTAGTGTTAGGAATTAATATTGTTATTTTTTTCCATATTCACTCGATAATGGCCTAACATCCGAAAAGTTTTGTGATTTTTCATAAAGAAAAAACTTTTAGCGATTTAACTTCTTTTTTGTTGTTTATTTTAAATTACAGTCACGCTTTTTGTGTAATCTGATGACATACACTCGTCACTTAGATTAACTCGTGTATTATTCTTGACACACAAATGTATGTAATTTTCTTCGTTTTAATTGCGTTTCACTTTCTTTTCATTCAAAATTTTAATAGCTACGGACTCTTTTTGATTCTTTTTCAGCAATTACTATCATCTCTTCTACCGATGGCTATGTTAACGAAAACAGTGTACTCATTAACATACATTTCTTATAACCGAACTGGAGGAATAGCGTAAACTCCACGTGATGCCTCTTGTTTCGCATTTTTTTACTACAGATCTCTCTAGATAATTCTTATGATACAGAAAAGGAAACTTAAATTATGAACGGTAACTGATTCCGAAATGTGATGATGGATTCAAACAATATTTAAAGGCCTGACCAATATAAAGAAAACGATCTGTCGGATGTTTTCTCAACCACTAGCTGTGACTTATTATGCCTACAAGAAACGCACAGAGCACAACCGATTAAAAAAATTAATGGTATGCAGATAGCACCAAAAATACGACGTAGTAAGTTAGCAGCCCTATTTTTATTAAATTAGAAGATAACCTACTTTCAGTACAAAATTGAAAGTCTCGATATGAAAGGAATCACAATAAAACTGCCAAACTGCACACTTCCATAACAATGTGATCGTTCACTAACCTACAACTTCGAACTACGGCAATAGTAGAAACAAGTTCGAAAACAAAATGTTATAGTTAGTCAGACATCGATAGTGATCTAGTGAAATGCTGGGACAAAACGGCTGGAATGTATACATGATCAACAATTACCATAATCGCTTAATAACGTTCGATGGAAATATGTCTACAAAACCTGATCTTATTTTTCTAAGCAGATGTCTGAAATTACTCCAAGAATATTGCTATACCTATTTTAAATCCGCAATGGTTATAAAATTTAAACATATAGTTAGACTTATACACGAACCCTTCAAACGTCGCTTCAATTTTCGAAAAGCAAAGTGGAATTATTTTCCAGTGAGCTGGACAAATAAAAATAAAGAGCATAGAATCATAGAATCGACTAGTTCATATTTATCCTTTGTTGAAATGTTCAAAAAAACATCAAGGATACCTAGAGTATGTCGAACTAAGCAGGTTACATGACTTGACTACAATACGCTGTAACTATACTATGAATTTCATCACTGATTCATTCTCAGAGGATAAATTGATATATGAGAGGGGAAAGTTGCAGCCAGTATCATCTAAGCCCGCAAAAACCGACGCATAGAAACTATTCAATCACTAGACATGAAACACAACAACAAGCATACAAGAGAATCAGTAAATAAACTGTACAGAGACCCATCCACAAACAGAGATAAAGTACTTGCAAATAAGTTAACTAAAGGAACTCGAATTGAAAAACCTAAACTGAAACAGGAGCACAAAGATGAACACAACTCTTTTGATCAAAGCTTTACAGTATCGGAACTCTGTGCATAACACAGTTAAAAATGGTAAGGCAGCTACTGTAAATGACATCGCGGAACAAATCAGGCATTTTGGACTTTAAAACGAAAATGTATCTTCTAGAATTACTGATACCATCGATACAAATTCCATCCTAAAATACAGTACATTTAAGATGGTTTTGAGAAAAAATAAATTACAAAGTGCAATATTTATGTACCTAATAACTGTCGCTTACTACATAATAATCCATCAGTCATTGCTAAGTAAACTGTATACCATCGGGGATTAACATAATCCGTTTTAACACATATTTAAACTAAATAAAAAAAATACGTAATTTTTGAAGACACTATAAAATATAAAAACTTCGTGTTTTTAGTTTTTATATTTTCTAGTGTCTTAAAAATTCGTTCTTTTATTTTTATTTTTAAAAAAATCGTTTTTCAATATTCAATTTATTTAGTTTAAACTACCTGTAAGTATAAATTTACAATTGTTATCCTAAAATTTGTAGAAAACGACTGTCTCCTTAAATATGAAAAGTAACAGTTAAAGAAAATAATGAAATAAACTTCCCACGAAGTGTAATGGCACTAATATTATTCAATGTTATTACAAGTGATCAGCCCATTCTCAAAGATATAGCCCATTTTATGGACGCTGACGATTTAGCTGTCACATACGAAGTAAAAACCTTTTAAAACAAATGAAGGTCTTTTCTTCAACACTTTATAAAAATAAAACAGAAATTGTATCCGTCAAAAGAGTATATTTTAAGCTATCACAAGTCAAATATGTATCGAAATTAAACACTATTCTTACCGTGTACACGATAGCTATAATAGTAGCATAATATAATCTAAAATGGAAATAGCCGTTATAATGTCGGTGTTGAAGTCATCTAAGGAACCTTTAAATGCGGAGATTTACCCCCCTATCTCACTTACTCCAGTTTCTATGCAAAGAACGTATCGTACCTTATCTACGATGTGCAGTATATAGCGGTATAATCGGCATATAATGCTAAGTGTTTAATTTTGGGAATGTCATTAATAAAAAAGAAGGAATCAATAAGGTCCCAGTATGTTTCCCTGCTGAACTCCCGCTAATGCATTTTTCATGTAGGAATTATCTCATTGTTAACTTTAGCTATGAAATTTCGGTTACTTAAATAATTTTTAATAAGCCGAACTAAATAATTAGAGAATTTAAGTTGAATAATTTTTTTGTAAAACCAAATTTCTAACTAGAGTCAACCTATGTTTCTAATAACAGTAATCCTGTATGCTTATTTTTATTATACCCATCAGTTACGGTTTCGCTAATTCTTACTAATTGCATAAATATTTTTTGCTGCTATTTTACTAAAATTACTAAGTAACGACCGGAGGGGCCGCAGACTTCTGGGATCAGAAATATCCTCACCTGATTTAGGTATAGGAATAACTTTCGGCACTTTCCAGCAATTGGGAAAATAAGAAAGTAATAAAATACCATATAACAACTACGAACTGTTAATAGAAACATATCGATTACAACACCGTGTTTTCATATTTTATTGAAATAGGTTATGGTCGCCGAGGAGAGAAAATCTGAAATCGCCTCAAGGTTCGTCGCGTATTGTTTAATTTTCTCGTTCGAAAAACAGGCGATATTTTTCTCGTAATTAGCAATCGCTTATCTATATCATTATTCCTGTACATTATTTATATATATATATATATATATATATAATATAAATGTGTTTAATATTGCATATAGAATTTTCCTTAATCGATAAGCAACGTTAATTACTTTACATCACAAATTACACCGAATTCGGACCCCCGACGTAATCGGACAACGGTTATTAATTAAACTAATAACGAAATAAATATTTAAAAAAAAATAATAATAACCTATCGTTATAATAACCGCAAATAGTTACGTAAGGAAAAAATCCCCGTCCGTCACCTATAGCAGTTCTTGACGGGGGTTCCAATTTTATAGTGGGTACTTTTTCAAAAACATAAACACACTATTACGTGCGCATGTTCTAATATGTATATCTATCCGGGTAAGGTCGCAATAACAGCGACCTCTGACAAATAAAACTTGACCTATTGAAAATTCGAAATATCAGCAGAAAATGTTTATCATTGACCTATCATACAACAACAATATTATCATCGACCGGTTTCAAAATTAAAATTTTAATATTTAAGGAAATTTGTCTAAAACTAAAAATCATAAATATCGTTCGAATATCAGGCTGAAGTTTACTCGAAAGTTTTACGTTAAATTGTTAATTTTTTGATCTTCGACGTTCCTCCGTTAAAATGAAAACGGTAAGTTTATCGAAACTTTCGTGGTGTAATTTTTTCTAAATGTTCGTTATTTAGCTTTTATTTTGTTTATACGTTTAATATTTAATTTTGGGATAATTACGAATTATGTAAGAAGTTATATACTGATAAAATATTATAAGAATATTTAATAAATACAATATTGAGTTAGCGATATAAGTAATAAATAAATATTAGCGTTCAACATTTCTAATATTCTAGCAAACAATTTCGAATCGGTGTCATCAGAAAAAAAATCTTTCAGCAGTATTAAAGTAAAAGCTGAAATAATACCAATGAATCTTCTTTTTATCCATGCAAGAAGTTACCTACGTTATTCACCAAATCAAAAATACGACTTCAGCCATAAATGAAATTCACACTGATACAATAAAAATTTCCACCTCGAAGTCCTAGTTTATCTTTCATTGAAGTAAATGAAATCTTTAAAATAGGTCAATATCCGGTTCAATAATAAAAAAAAAAAACAGCTACTGTCATCTTAATTTTGAAATCCAATTCAAACCCATCTAATCTACAATACGCTTAGTATGGTATCTCCGAATTTAAATAATATTAATGCCGGATATCAATATGGTTTAAGGAAAACCCGATCTCCAATTCAATCGACCTGTGAACTAATAATCCAAAATACAAAAGGTATTCGTCACCAAATCCTGGTTTATCATCCGATCGTGTACTAGACTTCGAACGTCGTGACCCCAATTTATGACTTTGAAGAAAGTTTTCTCCATACATTTCTGTTCACGGTCTGGCGGATAATTTCTTAGGCCGTACGGATATATTTTCTTAATTTGATCGATAAAGCGTATTAACGGTCGGCCTCTCTGTCGCTTACCTTGTACTTTTCCCTGAATGATCTCGCCTTTAATTTTAACATTCTTTTATAAATGATTTATTATTATTGTTGTTTGGTATGGTTGATGTTTAACTGTTGCAGAATTAAGACGTCTACGGCTGGTTCATGGAATTCTTAACATTCTTCTGTACGCTGTCATTCCCGTTGTCTCAAATCTTCTTTTCGGGTGATTTATTTAATGTCCATGATTCGCAGCCGTACATAATACTTTTGTTTTCATCAGGTGTATAATTTTGCTTGATTTTTTATACATCTGTCTTTCGATATTTTTATTAGTTTATTTACATGTGTTCCAAAATATACAACACGATCTTTGCGTTCTATATCTGATATTTCGAGGTAACTGGCTCTCTCTGTAACCACGATAAAACATCTATTTAACTACTTCGGATTAGTCTCTTCGCTGACACTTTCAACTAACTGCAGGAGTTCAGCCGTTTCTGCCTCTGCACTATCCTGTAAAACTATATCATATGCGTATCGTAAAAATTTGTAACTTTATACCCGATACCACGGCCATCCCATTTTTCCATGACTTTCTTTATTATCCATTATCCGTATATATTTTACTCCTTTTCGAGTTTAGAAGCTTTCCGACAGTTCTTTTTCCATGCGTACGTATACATATATCCGTTGAATTATTCTTATAATTTTTCCTGTGTCTTCTAATGTTGGCCACATAACATTCCATCTAACAGTATCGAATGCTTTCGCATAATCTAGGAAACACAGTATAGTCGGCATATTAAATTCGTAGCATTTTTCTATCACTCACCTGATGATTATAAGGGTTTTTTCTCTCTAATTTTTTCCTGTATACTTAAAAGTTTAAAAGTTTAAATTTTAAGTTTGAAATTTTTTTCCTTATATGTCTTAGTTTAGTTATTTATCTTTCTATTTTATAACTCATTTGTTAGCGTTAGCGTTTAGTTTATATAAATTTATATGTACAATGAGTAATAATGGTTTTATAACCTAAACTCAATTAAAAATAAAAGGAAAAAAAAGTTTTAAATTTTAATTTTATCGCATATACATTAGATGTCGTTGTACATTAGTAAGTTAACTGTTAAAGGTATATATATATATATATATACATGGTTCTTAACGTTTTTCATTATTCAATTATTCATGTATTCATGATTTTGTTTATATGTTTTGTAAATATATATTTCTTCTAAAAAAAAAAAAAAAAAGATATGGTGCGATGGTTAGCGCAATTCTCCTTATCGTCTTTCTTATATATAGGAACAACATATATATATATATATATATATATATAGATCGGCACCATTAGGTGTAACGCGGTTTATAATCTCCACACAACAATGATAATTTATCGAACAAATCTGCGGGTTCGTACACATTTTTGATCTATTTCTTTACATACTAAATTTATAAACTGTTCCCCGTTCTTTCGTAAACCGTCAGTTATTTTACGCGAGATCTCCTTATATTTTATTTTTTGATTGTCATTTGCTATGCCTTTCCTTTTGATATATTGCCTTCGTTATATCAGTTCCTATGTGATGTCTGTTATCCATGGTTTTTGGCCTTGTTTTCCCGATTGTTTCATTATTTTTATCATAGCGCCTTTATAGCTTTCCCACAATTTTTCTGGACTTCCATCTTCCTCTTTAATTATATTTAACATTTTTGTTCGGTTATTTTCGTAGTTTTTTATATATTTTATATGATGCATGTTCATCCTGTTTATACGGTTCCTTTTTGTTTTTATATCGGTTATTGGCATATTACGTATATCAATTATTATTACACCGATGTGATCTTCGCTATCATCTTACTACACGTTTCTAAAGCTTCTAATTTAACCGTTTCCTCGCTGCCAGAGGAAATGGCGTTTTATCCACACCGCATAGTAACAATTTTTCTTTTCGTCATAACTAATATAGTCACTAACGTTCACTTCCCGATAACACTGAGATTATTTGCTGATGTGGCTATAGTATCGATGTCGTAAGTTCAAACCAACTCAGAACGTGTAGATTACCATTAAATCTTCTGCCACAGCGGGCGCATAAATTTTGCGATTTTTTTAAATACAAAACATATTTGGCAATATTTCGAAAAAGAACTCCATTTATTCCATGCTCTCAGACAGAAAATATCAATTCTAGAGACAATATAAAATTCTTAGTAGTACGCTTCAACCACAAACAATCCTTGGTCCCATAAATAAATAAAAAAACAAAATGATTAATATAATGAAACATTTAGCCAACTCAGTAACAGACTGCAATAGAAATAAACTACTACAACTCTATAAATATCTCGCGCTAACGAGAATCGATTATGAAGAACCGATCTATGAACGGCCAAATAAGTCGGCATTATACTAGACATAATCTAGGCAACAACCGTCCGAATCGCTATATTTCGAACTATTCGGATGCGCAGTATGTGCTGAACCATCTATTCTCCCAATTCACTACTGGTGGGATCCACTCTCTACATCTAACTTCATCATTTCAGTTTCTCATAATTACCGTATTCCGATATATAACTCGGCAACTTAATAAATGCGACAAAATATATAATAATTAGGTATCAAAAGTTGATACACCTCTGACGAAAAATATAATAGTAATCAAAATTCAAAATGAAAATAATACGGGAGCGTATACTAGATTATAAACATTTTTTCGTTTAAGCAGCTGACGATTTATAATACTTTTTAGAGATAATCCAAAATTTATCCCTACGGTTAAGCTTAGGGTTTCTACTTCTACGCCTACAATTGCTTTGCAAGTAGAAGTTAAGCATTCCCTGTATATGCCATATTTATTAGACCAATTTATGATCAACGACTTTTCAAAATTCTTTCGTTTACAAAGCATTTCTTAATATCCATCAAAAATGACGATTCCCTCTCTATCAATTCCTTCTTTCATCTATTAATCGCTTTTACTGTATTTCTCGGCTTCTTTGCCCGTCTACTCGTCTTTGGAAAATTAGTTACAGAAGTTATCGTTTACTTTCTTAAATATAGTCGCTAATGCTAAAGCAAGAGAGTATACCGACGGGTTACTAAAATAATTTAAAGAGAACAACACGAAACATCGAAAAACTATACAAAATAAAATAAAAGGGGATAAAATAAAAATAGAAATGTAACAACAACAATACGCACTTTAAAATCGAACTGGACATGCTATGTCATAGGATGCAAACGTGGTCAATTGGCAAAAAAATTAACAGAATGGATTTTAACATACCGAAAGAGTAGAAAATAACGATTATATGATTTAAATTTTTAGCAAGTAAGAGAGCTCTTTACAAAATGGTACATCGTAAAGGTAGGTGGAAAAATAAGGAGAGACTTTGCTCGCATGATCTTAGAATGTACTTCAAATATTAAAAAAAAAAAAAAAAATAATATCTATAACATTTTTCATGAAAACTACAATAATGACAATAATAACGTATGTGTTACAATTTGTATAATAAGTTAGAGTAAATAAAGGCTATTCATTAATTGAATACACACACATATATATATATATGTATATATATATGTAATTTATTAATATTGAAGCAGTCTCTCCTACACCGTCGTTTAAGTATAATCAGGATAGCCTTACAATTTGTCATAATTAATAATGGGATCACATAAATTTGCATTTACCCGGGTTGTATAACTATTACTACAATTTGCATACATTAAAATTGTAAGTTAAAAGATGACATACGATTATATAGAATGATTTTACAATTATAACATATAGAATATATACTGTTAAAATCTAAGATAATTATCTATTTACATAACACAAATACACACGCAGATACACACAGAGACGCATTGGTATATGTGAACGGACCATTGGGTATCGACGCGTGTATTCTGAAATCTAAGATGAAGTACGTGGAAAGTAAATTTTTTTGAGCGATTAGTCATTAACTTTTAGATTTGTTTTTTGTTTTTTTGTTTTTTAAGAAGAACTATCATTTATTTAAATTGTAAACATAAAATACAACACATTGTGTATAGTAAGTACACAGAATTACCCTTAGTAGCTAATACAATAATAATAACAAGGTGTAAAAGCAACGATGATAATATACAGGTAAATTTGAAAAAAACCGAATCGTGTTCTGATTCCCATTGATAGACCGTAGCTGAAACCAAATTGTCTGTTATCCACAGATTGTTCTTCTTATCGGGATATCTGTATTTTTAGTAATTTGTCGTAAATTTTACCGAAAGTACTTGAATGACAAATCGGTCGATAGAATTTAACTCTATTTGAATCTTTATCAGATTTTTGTTTTTTTTAAATAAGATCACCTTGGCCTCTTTCCGTGTTTTTGGAAAGTACGCCATCGTGTAAATTTTTTTCCCCCCCTACATAATATTTAACAAATTTGATATATACTTACGATCTAATTTGACCAGTTTGTAATTTTATCGGAGTCTGCTGTTTTACTGTTTTCTAATTTTGTTATAATAATATTTAAGTTGCTTATGTCTAACGGAGGCTGGGTATTTTCGTTTCGCATAGAATTCTGAGATTGAATTTTAAAATTCGAACGCAATAATTTCTACGCTGAGTTGTGTATAATCGTATTATCATCGGGAAATAGCGACGAGAGACAATGGTTAAGATTATCGGTGATGCTGTTTATGCCATCTTCTTTATGAAATAATGGGATGTTATTGGTACGTTTAAGTTTACCGAAGACGATTTTTTAAACCTCAAGATTTAACATTCTCCGAACAAAAAAAAATGTTTCCAACAGTTCGGATTGTTTTAGTTCATATTTTAAAACATTTTTAAATATGTATACGTTCTTGCCTTAAGATGGGGTCTTCTGTGTTCCCTGATAAAGACAACGGTGCTTTTTAGTTAGAACTCTACAGTATTTTATTTCATCGATCAACCGTTGATTAACCTTGTTGATTTCTCTGAGAGAGCAGTTTCTTTCCACCAGTTCCTCTATAGAAGGTTAGATTAAATAGATAAATAGACTAACGTACATATATATACATTTGATTTAATTTAAATGGCGTACACATTTTAAAATTACGTCGTTTACTAACTTATTTCGAATAAAATATATTTACACTCCTTATTTAATTAATTTCAATTGGTCTGTATCCTCCTTTCTCTATTGTTCCATTAATCATCCCGTGATATCCGTGTTTTTCTTTCGTTATATAAAATCTTAATGTAATGTAACATTACTACTTTTTATGAACATATTTTACCGTACGCGTTAGTGAGTTGCGATTGTTCTCCTAATGCAAAAAATAAGAAACAATAGAAAATATATTATCCATTTATCGTTTATAATTTTTAGACATTAGTCCTTCTCATCGGTATCGCATTAGTGGTCGCCGAACCTATACTTTCACATCATCAACGAGAACATGGAATTGGTGAACGTCCTCATAATTTACATGGCGACAGTGGCCATGGTGGTAGCGAAAGTCATTTAGGCGGCGGTAGCCATGGTGGTAGCGAAAGTCATTTAGGCGGCGGTAGCCATGGTGGTCGTACAGAAGGTGGTAGCCACACCGGTGGTGGTAGCCACATCGGTGGTGGTAATGGTGTTCCCGGTGGTCACATCGGCGGTGGTCAGGGCGGAATTGGTGGTATTGGGCCTGGCGGTCACACTGGTGGCAGTGGTCATGGTGGTCATACTGGTGGCTCTGGTGGTATTGGAGGAGGTCACCGTTATTAATGAAATTTCAAAAAAAAAATATAAATCTACAAAATATAAAAATAATTCTAATTTATATTTATTTTTATAAGTTTACTACTTTTACTTTTTACACATGATATACCAAATTTGTTCAATATCCTCAGATATTTATAACAGTGATGTGTGTATGTGTATATACATACGTATTCTTATATATTTAATTCCTGACATGCATTATGGTGCATAAAGTGTGCGAAAATAAGATAAAAAACAAACATTGAGAAATTTTGAAATATACATTTTCTAAATGAACGTTTATTTAATTTTTTCGTCGCGTTTTATGTAGCCAATAAACAAATAGGCCAATCGGATCTTTCATAAATTCGTCGTCATTGTCAATGTATTTTTCATAATAATTTAACATGAAATAATGATATTTATAACGAATATTCAGATGTTAACGTAATAAAATAAAGGAAAATATTCCATTTTACGCATATAATTACAATAAATTAAACGTTTAACTTATATAATTATTTTAACGTCAATTCACTGTACACTTTATTTTCCTATAATCAAAGATATAAAATATCGTATCAAATTTTTAATTCTCTTTTAAAAATTGGCATACGTTACACGATATTGCGAAATTTTTTCCAATTAAAAATTGCCTACCACTGAGGAATTTTTTTGAAATATACATTTTCTAAATGACCGTTTACTATTTTTACTTCACGTTCAATGTAACCAATAAACGAATAAAACATTTATACTAATGTACCATGCGTAGTATATTTCCTTCATAATTCTTGTCTGTGATTAATACAAAAGCTCTGATGTTCAGAAATTAAGACGACAAACTCCCATAAAAATTATTCTGTCGTATTCTGCGATTTAATATAATAACGAGTCTACAAAAAAACATCTGTGCCTCGAGGTGCAGGTAGAACCTTAAAGACGTTTTAACTAAATTCGATACAGAGATTTTTTTAATTTCTACCCGTTGTATATATATATATATAACCAACACACACACACACACGGTGTTGGAGTGCGGAACATGCAAACGGGGATACATATATATATATATATATATACGTCCGTTATTTGACTATTGTTTTTTTTTTTAATTTTTTCAACTTTACATTTTTGTGGGACTTTTTTTTTTTTTTTTGTCAAATTTTATGATTACAAATGATGGTTTAAGCAAGTCAATTATGTCACAAACATGTAAATTAAAAAAAAATATTATACAGAATGCCAAAAATTAAAGAATTCAAAAATAAACCATAAAGAAAAATCAGATTATGATCAGCCATTTAATATTTCTAACTATAAGAATAGTGCTCGATAGCAATGAATAAGTTACTTTTTTTTGGCTGTTATAGGTAAAATAGTACTCTGCGCCGCGTGAGCAGATTTTTTCTCATCTGACAGAAGATGATGATGTCTTCTGTTTTTATATTTTAATTTGAAGTATTAAATAATATGTACAAATTTCGTATAAGATTTTAAAGTACCAATTAAATTTCTATACTGTAATTTATATAAACTTTATCTAAGCGCGGAACAATAATAAAAACCGATAAAAAAGTGGCGACGAGTACTGTTTAAATTAACATTAATGCTAAATAACGACCCTGGCGGAAGAGTTCGTTTATGAAATAGAAAAAAATTTTTTAGTAACAATCAGAAGCATTTAAAATCAAAATAGATCGTAAGTTAAAAGAATACTTCAACGAATTTGGAAATCAAATGTCAACAACATCTGCGGCATCAATGAATGAAGCTATCGAGAAATTAAAATCACCTTCATCAGCTCCCATATCAAATACACATCTTACAACAATGAAATCGATAGAAGGTAGAACTTTTACTCCGTATGTCGCAGTGGAGGAGAAAAAATTCGAAAATAAATTTAAATTGTATATATGCTAAAATTGCGTACCCCCATCGTTCATCTATTGGAGATTATGTAGAAATAAATAATATGCTCGATGAAGAACGTCCATGTAAATTTTAATCGTCGAACTTTACACAACGCGTATTTTTACATAGAAGTAGATTCTGTTGCAAGATACATAGTATTGCAGTTATCAATAGAGAAGACATTAGGATTGCACAAACAGCGTTCATTCACCCATAATTAATTTAAACCAATTAGTACTGATACCTACAGGAAATGAAAGTATATTTGACACAGAGTGCACAATACAAAAGACGATGATCACACGCTATTGTTAGGTAGAAATTTCATTCGTGGTTTTTATGATTATATTGAACCAGCAGGTAATGTTAACCGGCGGATAAAAAGTAACTCAATATGCAGAATCGAAATAAAAAATATTATAATCAAAAATCAAGAATAGTTTTCAACAGTTAATAGATCATATTCCAAACATCATCTATAACCTGAAACTTAAAGGTGTCAAACCAGTCTTTACTAAACACAGGATTTTACATTTTACACTCAAAGGAAAATTAGACAAGGAACTAGATCAGTTATCATATCAGGCATAATTATTTCAACCCAATTCAGTGATAGGGGTTCACCTGAATTATTCATTCGAAAGCCAAATGCAACTGTTGATATGTGCATCGATTACAAAACCGGTGTTAATCAATGACTACGAAATAACCGCCATCCCATATCAGAAATTGAGGAAGTTCTCCGTCAATTGAAGGATGCAGATTAATTATGTATAATTGATTTGTATAAAACCAACCATCGTGCTCAAGTTTCAGAAAGTAGCACGGGTTTACAAACAGTTACTACGCATCGTGACATATGCTTTTAATCGTCTTGCACCTGGTATAAAATCAGGCTCAACTAAGTTTCATAAAATCCATAGTTCTCCAAGAACCTCTATGATACGTTATCACATTTCGATAATACTGTTGCTACATTTCATACATGTCGAGAAGAACGTTTATATAAATGTCTGAAAAGAAAAATTTGACCTACATACATGAAAATTTTTAAGCGAGAAATCGATTATGCCATATTGCCAGAAATGTTATCAGCAAATCAGCAAAAAAATCCTCAAGCCATTCTAACAACGCGCCAAAAAATAAAGAAAAAAAGAGCTTGAAGAATTTTTAGGATTAATTTCGCATTACATTAAAAAGCCATATCAACTAATAAATACCAGTCACATATCAATAACCGCGGAAAATGCGGCATTGTTTGATTTACTTCTTCCACTCTCAAAAGAAAATTCAAACGGAGCGACAATCAAAATTCACCAGCAGGTACACAGAAGGCTCCAACTTCAGCAGCAGAAAGTCAAACTCCGACAATAACCAGCACAATTCCTTCAACAACAGTGAGAACACTTTCAGTATCTGAACCTACCCAGACACAACGAAGAAGACCTCCAATTCAGATATTTATAAGGATATATTCCTCGATAGTATTCAAGTTCACAACTTCCATCGTTCACTTAAACTTGAAATTACGCGTAGAATTACTCTATACTGTGCGAGCAGCTTTACTTTTGTTCGTCAGTGAGAAGATGCGATATTCTGTTTACATTCTGTTTACATTTTACCTAAGAATGCGTTCAAACTTTATATAAGATTTCAAAACATACGTCCTCCTCGTTTTTCTACCCTAATTATTAAATTTCCGTAATGTAATTTAATATAAATTTTGTGTAACCGTTTAATAATAATAAAAATCGATAAAATATCGACCTTGACTGTCATATTATTGAATGATATTTTACATAATATTATAATTTAAATTAAATTTCTCTACGAATCGATGGAAAAAAAAATTATTTTTCCTTCTTATCGGCATTGCAAAATACATCCTGTTACAAAATTTTAACCACCAAACATGTACGTATATCGTTGCTGTTTTTTTGGCTTGATCGAATTGAAAACTGAGTTAGTAGTGTTGTATTCGTCAGAAGACTTCTTCTAAATATCTTTGAATTAATGGAATTTATAGAATTTAATACCGCAGACTTTTAAATTAAACTAACTGTAACAATTCCATTTACAACTACGTCTGTGAAAGGTTCACTTTCAATATGAAAAATATTTCAAATCTGCTCCAGATTAAGAGGTGCTAATACATTTGCTCTTTTACCGATAGCAAAAAATTATTATCGAAACTGAAAGCAAACCCTGAATTTTTTGCTAATATTCTTCTTCTTTGTCCAATTATCCGTTCTCAGTCGTTGATACGCCGACAATTTCTTGATATTCGGTCTCTGGCCTTGTGAAACAATATACCTCCATAGACGACCATTTTCGGATATTATCCAGCCAAGTGATCGTTCTTCCGTCTACTTTCTTTTTCCCGCTACTTTTCCCATGATTATGCGGCAGTACATATTTCGGACCTCTTAATATGTGTCTACGCTGTTTTCCTTCGCTTGATTCAACAATTCTTCATCTTTTTTCAATATGTCCGATACTTCGTTATTCTTCTTCTTTGCTGTCCACGATATGCGACGACGGTAACACCACATTTCGAAGGCTTCTCTATAGTTTTGATTATTTTAGCCTTCTCGATGTTTCGCAGCCATACAGCAACACTGACCATACGTAGCATTTTAAAACTCCGAGTCTTACTTCAAGAGATATTCCATGCGATGTTTATGTTTTTTTTCATTTTTATAAATGCTACTTTTGCCTGTCCTATCCTGCATTTAATTTCTTCATTTGAATCCCCGACTTTGTTTAGCCATGCACCGAGGTATCTGTACTTGTTCACTACTTTTAATTCCACATTACTTAGTATTATCTTTGGTTTACTTGGATCTACTGTCACCATTACTTTAGTTTTCTTAGTATTAATTGTGATACCATATTTATCACAGGTTCTTTCTAATAATTTCAACAATATTCCCAAATCTTTCGCATTTTGATAATATACTCACTTTTCATCAAAGATACGTCGAATTATTCAAAAAGATTAAGTTTCATTGAGTAAAAATATTTACAGAACCACTTCCTGACATACACACACACATATTTCGATGTGTTCAATTAATTATGTTAAACGTCTTCTGAAATAGTTTGGTTAGTCCGTTTTTAATTTATCTCTTTTACACATGTGGACATTTACCATCTACCAGATTTTTTTTTTGCTTTTCTTTAATGACGCTTGAGTGTAGTTATAAGTATGTCAAAGAAACTTAACTTGTCGAGCGCATTGGTTGCTCGAGGAAAACTCTTGGTTCATACGGCGTGAATTTGTTTGTATTATACTACAAGATAATTTAAAAGTTAAATAAAAGAATTTTTGTTTTATACCGTACACACACACACACACATATATATATATATAATTTATCCCACTGTGGCAGGTTTGTGTAAACCGATTCCAAATTGATCAAATAATAGAAAATAAATTACTATTTTTAAATAATTAAAATAGGAATTGTAAACAACTTTTTTGTTTTACAAAAATTATTTCTTTTAATAAATTTTTTCTCATAGTTTAAAGAAAGTTGCCAGTTGGAAAGAATGAAAAAAGTATTCCCATCAATAATCCTGCACTGACGGTAGAATTGAATAACAGCACTACAGAGGGTAGAGAACACGTATCTTTGTAGTGATAAAAATCAAATAAAAATCATTGTTAGTAGACGACTCGGTTTGCACGTCGAGTACCAATGTCCCATATCGACAGATTTGAATGGAGAGACTGTTCCCGAAATGTTATAGACTTAACAGTAGTGATATGGGATCATCCGAATGAAAAATAACCGATTATTCGGTTTTTGAAAAAACTATTTGTATGCGGTTTTTGAAAAAACTATCTGTAACCAGTATCATCCGATGGTTATAAACAGATAATGAATAACGATGAATAACTATCGAATACCGAGTAATAAAACTGTAATCAGTATCGGATGTTTATAAATAGATTATAAATTACCGATAACGATGGATAACTATCGAATATCGAATGAAATTATCTGAAACGCGCGTGCACATTACTGATTTCTTTATGTACTTCGTTTTTTTTTTAATTTTTTTAACTTTTAGATTGTTGTATGTTGTTATTGCCACCTTTTTATTTAGATTTAGAATTTTTTTTTTTAATCTTCTTCTTATCAGGTACTGACAATTTAATGTCATCAACCGGATGTTGTCTCTTGAGAACGCACTTGACTTCTTGAGAATATGCCCATTAGCAATGTCTCAATTTATTTTGAAATGGCTATAGGCTATATCCAATCCATCATCGTTCTTCTTTTCAATCTTTTGACCTTTGTTGGTTTCTTCAACAAACTATCTGCTAGTGGGTTTGTGTGGTACTGTAGTCTCCATATATGTTTTTGAATCGCTTCTTGAATTACCTCGTCTATGTACTTTATATTTAGATCTACATGTAGCGTACGGTTTGAGACGTACCACGGTGCTCCTACAATAGCACGTAATACCCTGTTTTGATACGTCTGAATTTTGTTTACTTTGCTTTTGGACGCACAGCCCCACAGCTCCACTGCGTATAGCCATACAGGTTTTAATACTACGTTGTACAGTAGTAATTTGTTTAAAGTATGAAGTTGTGAATGTGGACCAAGCAACCAGTACAGCTGTTTAGTTTTTATGTTCAACTCCGTTTTCTTCGCTCTAATATGCTGAGCCCATGTTAAAGTTTGGTCTAGGTGAACTCCTAGATATTTTACCGCTCGACTTTGTTCAATTTTCCTACCTTTGATAAAGATTTTATATCTGTTGCGAACAATTCTCCTTTTAGTAAATATAATGTGGGTACTCTTGGACTCGTTTATTGTCAATTTCCATTTGCTCGACCAATTTTCAATTTCATTGACTGCACTTTGCAATATTTTATTTGATGTTTGCGGAAGCTTATGTGAGGCCATTATTGCCGTGTCATCAGCAAATGTTGCTACACTCGCATTCCTTGGTACCGGTATGTCATAAGTGAATATCGAGTACAACAAGGGACCAAGCGCGCTTCCTTGGGGTACGCCCGATTTAATTTTTTGAATTTGAGATTGTTCATTATTTACTATGGCTTGAAAGTATCTTTCATCTAGATAGGATTTTATAATATTATAATATTGTACTGGCAGGACCCTTTTACATTTGTATAGTAGACCAGTGTGCCAGACTTTATCGAACGCTTGTTGAATATCTAGGAAGACCGCTGAGCAGACCTCCTTCTCCTCAAAAGCTGTTTCGATTTGATTAACGAGCCTGTGGACTTGCTGGACTGTTGAGTGGCCAGTTCTAAATCCAAATTGGTGGTTGGGGATTATTTTGTTTTCATCGATGAATTTTTGAATTCTTTTCTTTAAGAGTTTTTCAAATAGTTTAGCCACAATTAATAAGAGTGATATAGACCGATAGGACGACAGTTTTTCAGGGGGCTTTCCTGGTTTTTGTATCATTATCACATTTGCGGACTTCCATAATAACGGAACATATTGTATTCGCATAATTGCATTGACGATATAAGTTAGATTCATTAATGCTTTTTGCGGAAGTTCTTTCAGAATTTGACCCGTTATGAGATCATATCCTGGCGCTTTATTTTTATTCAACTTCATTATTTCCTCTTTTATTTCCTTCGGTGAATACATTTTATTTTAGTATCAGATTTACTTGGTTCCTGTTTTAAATAATTTTGGATATCATCCTCAATGGCAGATTTAGTTCTTTCTGTTTGAAAAGTTTTGGACAGATGTACTCCAAACAACTCTGCTTTGGTAGCATCATCTGTAACGCAATCTCCATTTTCACTTTTTAGTGGGTTATTTCTAGATTCTGGCTTGTTACAGTAGCGAACTGCTTTCCATAATGAATAATTACTTTCCTTTGATGTTGTTAAATTAGAAACAAATTCATTGAAGGATGTGTTCTTGAATTTTTGTAGAAGATCTTTGAGTTTTCTAGTTTGTCTGTTTAATACCGTCTTGTCAGCTGGACTTCTTGACTGCATCCAGCGTTTTCTCAACCGTCTTTTGATTGCCACTTGTTTTTTTATATAATCAGGAAAAACCTGGGTTTGTAATGGTTTTTGAGTTGGTGATGGAGTACTTCTGCAGACTGCTTGTACCACTTGAGTAGAGAATAGGTTAACACTATCGTCCAGTTCTGTCTCTGTTTTCAATCTGACTGATAGATTTATATTTTCATCTAGTAGATTTCTGAATGTGTCCCATTTTGTGTTTCTGATGCTTAGTGCTGCTTTATGCTCCTTCAGCCATACCTGTTCATTTATTGATAATGTAACGATTGAGTGATCAGAAGACAGGGAAGTTAAGTCGTTGGTAACTTTGATATAATTTTTTGCTATACCTATGGCCAGTAGGTGGGTAAGCCTCCTGAGACTGTATCACATTTTTCCGTGTCAATAGCCATCTTCAAATTTCTGCCTCTAGTAGTTATCAAACGAGAAGCCCAATGGGTATGTTTCGAATTATAATCTCCTCCTATAATAAATCGTTTTCCCATTGTTTTTATAAATTCAGCAAGTTTTTGATGACTTAATTTATACTTGGGAGGGCAGTATACTGCTGCCAAATTTATCGCCTTAGTACCCTGTTTTATGTACCCTGTTTTATGGAAATGCGAGTGGCCTGAATGTAGTCTTTTTGATAGTTTTCCATAGTATTGTGAAAAATGCTATCTTTAATTAAGACTGCAGTTCCTGCACGTGCTTTCTTATCCGGATGCAAGGTCCAGTAGGCTTTATAATTTGGTATACTAATGTAACTTTTTTCTGTGAAGCGAGCTTCAGAGATTAACATTATATCGATGTCATTCGATTTTAGATAAAATTCGAGTTCTAATCGATGCTGTAGTAAACCATTTGCATTCCAAAGTGAAATTATTTTGTAACGTGATTGATTTTTATTGTTTTTGTTATCCATCATCTCCTGTTTACAAGAGCAGTCATGATGGTGCTGATTATATTATTTATCATTTCTGTCTGCTGTTGGAGCATTTCCTTGAATAAAGATTTTATTTCAACCAGAAACGCACTTAGGGTTTGTTCAATATTTGTGGGTGCTACAACATTTGGGGAATTTTGTTGGTTTGCGGACACTGCCTGAGCATATGAAAGAGATGTTATATTTCTCGTTTGTTCTTTCTCTGGTGGCACAGCTTGCAACTCAATTGCTGTTTCCGACTGTTGTTGAGTTTGTACCAATTTCTGTTTTATAGGTTGCCTACTTAGGGATTTTAATGCATCTTTTTTATCCTGGCTTCGTAATTTTTGCAATTTTTTATATAATTCGCAACCTTTGTAGCTTGACGGATGGTTAAGCCCACAATTTGCACACATAGCAGGTGAATTTTTGTCTTTAGTACATTCATGTGTGAAGTGGGTACCAGCACATTTAACACAAATGGCTCTACGATTACAGTATTTCTTGGTATGACCGTATTGCTGACAGCGAGCGCATTGTACGATTTCATTTTTAACGTGCGGCGCCTCAACATTTACTTTCATATTTAATAGATATTGTATCTTGTAAATTTCTTTGTTATTTTCTCTTGGTTCAAGATCGACAAAGAAGAGAGGTAGTGGCAGTTTTGTTAATCGATGCTTTATGTTAATAATACTTGTAACCGTGTGTCCTTTTTCCTCTAAAGCCATGGCTATGTCGTTTAATTCTAGACTATGATGTAAATTTCTTATGACAATACGGAAAGGCCTTTCACTTTTAATTTGATAGGTATGAAATTCTAAGTTACTTCTTAAATAAGTTATTAACTTTCGATATTCCGCGATTTCTTTCGTTTTTATTTCAACCCGTTTGTTGCTTAAGGCTGCATCGTATTTTGTCTACTGAACGGATGTTAGTGAAGTCCGCTAACATACGTTTGTAATTGATTACCTCGTAGACCATGTCTGGTGGGTATTTACGTTATTGATAGCTCCGTTACTGCTTAAATGATCTTCTTTACTTACACCATCATCGGTCGCAAGCTGAGAGTAACGATTTCTGGTCTGGATGAAGACCTTTTTTGTCCTAGTAGCCGTAGGGCTATTTGTAGTATCTAATGAACTACCCTGTTTGTGTCTCTTTTTATTTGTAGCACTCGTAGCTTCTTGCCATCCATGCTTCAAGTCATTATCTGTAGAAACCTGGATGCTTTCGAGTGGATTATTTTTTTCATTTATAACATTCATATTAGAAATATTGGAAGGTGATAATAACGGGGCATACACCGGTTTATTTAATGAAAAATTATTAGTTGTGTTTGTAGTTACGTTATTATTTGTATTGTTAGCATAATTATTATTACTATATGTAATATCGCTATTAATAACGAACGGAAATAAAGGAACGGGCTCACCGGCGATCTGCATCGAATTGTCATTTTCGAAGACAATATTATCAGAAAAAGCAGCAGCATGTTCGATTTGTCGACTGTTCGTAGATTTACGGTGAAGAATAGGCGAGCGTAGAACCATAACGATGGCTTATTTGAGCAGTAGAGATAACAAAGTCCCGACTTGCTGATAAGCGAGCCGACCACTTTGTCACACACACAAAATAATACGACGAATATTAATCGTTCAAATTACAGCAATCGTTTCAAAACGAATTATTATTAAGGAAACAATTGAATGCAAAACCGAATACGACGAAAACACGATAAGCACGACTTAACACAATAAAAGTAAGAAAACTTTTTTTTTTTTTTGTGTCAAAATTTCCATAAAGTTAATTGTATACAAAATTTTGCCGCAATTATTAAATATGTATGTATTTGAATGATTTGATTCGGACGATTAATTATTTAAGCCGCAAAGTTGGTTTACGATTCAAAAATATAATCATTCAAATTAATTTCTCTGTATTAACCGATATTATATAGAAAATGAATTTTAAAAAGTTTTGTTTTTTATTAACATACGACAAAAAAAGTGTATAAAAATACTTCGAAAGCCATTTCATATTTAGTGTATTTACCCTACGTAATTTTAAAAACTTAGTAAAAACAATTATTAGAGGCATAAAAAATATCTGATATAAAAATGTTAATAATAAAATACAGCAAAAAACAAACTGAGAATATACACAACTGCAAATATGAAATGTTAATACACGTTTTATAAAACAGACAACACTGTACAAAGAAACAGAAGAGAACAGAGACTATTTAGTATCACAGGTGAAAATCATCTGAATAATCATCCGGTTTTTTAACGATTCTAGTGTGACAAACCGAAAATCTCATCTACTAGCCTATACAATTGGCTGGTCATAAAAGCTAGATTCGCTGCATGGGTTACGTTTAATGCTGATATGTATTCGTGCATATTGTTCTCATAATACTTGTACCGGTTCTAGCGCAGTTTATGGGCGCATACAGAATAACAACTTGCCAAGGACATTGTTTTGCATACCAGTAAATTATATTACACATTCTTCTCTTTCAAATGATCTTGATTATTTTACTCTTGTTTACGTTTATATCTCGTGCTTTATATTCGTAGGTATTATTGTGCGTTCTTTGTTCTTTTAATATTTTATCGCGTTTTAACTTGTTCGTCATTTATATATATATATATATATATATATATATATATATGTATATGTATATATATACGCATATACACATAATCCTCTAGCTTTGGCTGCTGTACATGGCAGGTTAATTTAATTTAATAATAATAATAATAATAATAAACGTGAATCCCTTCTCTGGTCTATCATATTCAAAAAGAAATTATAAAACTAGGACGGGCTGTTCCTGACTTAAATATAATTCAAACAGTTGCATAGGGTATGAGAAAATTTAGACGGTTATTTAAAAATGAATTTATAATAATTGTGAATAGTTATGTAGATGTGACATTCGAAATTTACTACTCTTTGGGGGCGATGATGTATGGACTAAGACTATAAAGATGTTAATCATTTAATAATTTATATTAAAATTCGCGAGAAGTCTAAGATTCAAATAAATAATGTCCTAAAATTGTCTCTTTTTGGTGATTTCAACAAAAATTGAATACTACTTTTTGCCAGAAATTGTTTGAACATAATGAAAAAGTTAGACATAATCATTATGTATCAAACATACTAATAAATTTATATTCGGTTTTTCAGTGTTTTTAAATTAGCTCTAAGAAACCAGGATGAAAGCGATTAATCTTGTAATGCTGAAATATTTAATGGTTTTATTAGAACACATTGGTCACCAACGTTCGCTAAGCGGATAAGGCAACACAAGAAGAAGAATTAATGTTAGTTCCGAGTTAGACGTGGCATTAAAAAAAACATGTTGATAATGCCACTGTTTTCAAAGGTACATCTAAAACCATACAAAATGAATTATTACAAATAATATTGGATGTTTGTCAAGACGAAATAACCAAACAAACTAAAGATTCTGAATTTTTGTCTATAATCCCTGATGAAACCACTGATGTTTCAAATCAACAACAAATGGTTATTATTTACCGGTACACATGATAAATGAGAAATCAAAGGAAAGATTTTGGAGTTTCATGTCTCTTGAAAACCATGGATGTACAAATTTTGGCTTCTTGTCTACTAAATGAATTAGAAAAAACATAAACTCACTAAAAATCTTAAAAAAAAGTAATCGCCTAAACTTACGATGGAGCATCTGTCATAATTTTATTTAATTTTTAAATTAAAACTATGTACTATTGAGGAAGAACCATAGGAAAACTTTCTGATGTTCTACTATAAGTTACCGAACCGTCATTGTGGATCTGCTATGCAGGATGCAAGTTGATTGCTCTGATTTATTTATTATATGACCGTAAGTGATCTTAGAGTAACCGATTGGTAAGCGAATCAACCTAGTCTTCCTCATACGAGTGAGATTCGATGTTATACAGTCTTCAATTGGTGGTTTTATATCACGGACTGCGATAAATTTACCAATATTTTCGCCATAGTTAATGTATTTTTTTTTTTTAATACGACAACTAATTTCCTTAGATGATAAAAATATATGCGAATTTATATATATATATATATATATATATAAACGTATACATTAAATTATAAATTATTAGAATAAATATAACAAGTTATTTATATTGACAGGAAAAATTTCAAATTAAAAAACTATGCAAATAAATATTCCAGGATTTAAAATTTAGCAAAGTGAAATGAAAATTGCAGATTCGGCGATAAATAAAATGCAATATTCAAAGCACTATGTGTTTAATTTGAAGAATGTGGAATTTAGTGATTTTTTATTAAAATAAACAAACAAAAAATAAGTTAAAATCACTAATTCTTTATGAAAAATCACAAGGATTTTCGGATGTTAGTCCATTATCTATTGAATATATTTATAAAGTTAAAAAATATAAAACGAAAAAATAATATGCAATATTCAAAGCAATATGTGTTTAATTTGAAGAATGTGTAGTGATTTTTTTTAATTCCTTCGAGTTTATATTTCTTGTATCCGTATGTTTCAAACATCGATAATCGTACTTAACGATGTTGTATAGTAATGTTAGATACCAAAAGAAATAAAGTTATTTCATAAAAAGACTTAAATGCAAATCATCTACTGGGCAAGACTTAATACACACGTTAATGATCAAGAACTTGCCTAAAATAGCCGTAGTATACTTGACAAATATAATTAATGCTGTTATAATCACTGGTCATTACCCTAAAATATGGAAAACTTCAACTGTTATTCCCATTCCAAAAGTGGGGAAAGATAGTTCATTACCCAAAAATATAAGACCTATTAGTTTAATCAGTAACATTAGTAAAATAGCTGAAAAAGTAATACTTCAAAGATTAAAACAATTCTCAGATGAACATAGTATTATAAACGAAACCCAGTTTGGATTCAGACCCCAACTCTCAACCGTCATGCAGCTAGCGCGCCTTACTGATCACATTCTTGATCAGTTTAACCTGAACAAACATACTGGACTATTGTTATTAGATGTAGAAAAGGTATTTGACACTACGTGGCACAATGGCATAATATACAAAATGATTCATTATGGCTTTCCCAAGCAACTTATAATGATCATGAAATCGTATCTAACTGATAGGCAGTTTATTGTTAAGGTAAATGATACCTACTCTAGTACTAAAACACTAACAGCTGGAGTTCCACAGGGTAGTATCTTGGGACCCTTCCTATATATTTTATATATTAATGATTTGCCTCGGCTGAGGGATGTTGATACATCTCTTTACGCCGATGACACTGCTCTATTTACAGCTTCCTATCGAATCGATACAATAACAAACAGACTCACCAAAAGTTATTACAAAATATACAAATATTACACAAAGTGGAAAATTAAAATTAACACCGAAAAAACGGAAGCTAAACTATTTACGAGACGCAGGCCGCAAATAACTCACCACATTGAAATAAGTAACAGGCAACTACCGTGGAAACCTCGTGTAACATATCTTGGTCTTACAATGGACAAGCGACTGTCGTTCCATGAACACATTAAACACATCACGGACAAAGCGCACTCCCGATTATATAAAACTTTCCCCATTTTTAACAAACGCTCTAAAGTTAGTATTAAAAACAAACTAATAATATATAAAGCATACATACTGCCGATATTATTATACTCTTGCCCAATTTGGTCCGGTGTTAGTAATTCCACCTTAAATAAATTACAAATTGTTCAAAATAAATGTCTGCGTATTGTACTTAATGCCCCTTACTATACTAAGATAACTGACATGCATGCAGCTCTTCATCAGCGTACTATTCCTGAGCTAGTACAGGAACAAGCAGATAGGTTCTACAGCAAATGCCTGACTAGCCATGAAACTATACTCGCGACTCGTTGACCAGAAAATATAAAAAATATAAACACAAAAGAATTAAACATTCACTTCTCTAGCATCAGATTGTCGAACTACTTAAGTCGTTATTAATAAGGTTCTATCCTCATGTAATCTATTGTATCAGCATTTCTCTCTTCTATCCTCTTATTTATTTGGTTTTAATTTATATAATTTTACCCATATTCTTATTATACTATTAAGATCAAACTATAATTAATTAATTTCTCTATTTTCGGTTACGCAGGGTTTTTAGTTGTATGTTTTTCCCTGTATAATTATTGTATAATTATAAAATAAATTTTAAGATTTCTTTGTACACTATTTCCTAAGACGCGTAGTAAGAGCGTTAACGCTGCTCGGTATGCGCATTTTTTTATTTACTTATTATTTGCTGATGTATAAAAACATAAATATACTTTATTGAATTGAATTGAATTAATGTTAGATATGTTGCAATATAATTTATTTGCCCGTACATTTATGATGCGACAAACGAATGGAAGATGAATAAAATCACGCATCGCCTTAATTATCGTATATGGCCGTTTACGTAATATAATTTTAAGACAGCGATTTGGAATTCTTTGGGGTATTTTCAATAAATTACATCGAACACCAAATACAGCAACATATCATAGTTTAGATAGCATTATGCATATCCCAAACTTATTAGAACTATTAATGCGGATTTTCCACTAAAAATGGGAAACAAGTTCATATCTTACTCTTACTTATATTAACCGCGTTTTGTAAAGATTAATTTTTTATCTAACATTAAGTGATTAACCTTTTAATTCTAACTCGTTCGTTTATAAATCTACGTCGTTGCCTATTTATCGGATGGACGCCATATTTTCTTTTTCTCGAATAAAATCTACGCAAGCGACGCGATGTATTTTCAGAAAGCAGTAGCAATTTTAACACATCAGTGTACACGACGACATAATAACGAATGATCGCGCTCAACAAACAAACCACCGCTAATATCGTAGCCAGTTAGACGCTCGCCGCTTAACGTTCATCTATTTGTCGCTCTGTCGCCTGCGCTCACTATCGTAGCTGAGGCCTAACTCGAACTGTGTAATTTCAAGAGCGTCTTTACTCACGCACACTTTCGTTAAAATCATTGATATTGTTCTATACGCAGATGTTTACATACGTGATACCTAGATTCATTTTATTTTTTCGCTGATTCGACATCTATTAGCATTTTTACACTCGTAAAAAAACACGTACAGATTTTATATTTATTTCGAACGAGAAACGATAAAAATAATAACGAACGAGTTAATTTTCAAAACGGCTTAAACGAGAAGAAAATCATCAATTCGAAAATAAGACAACCGACAAATATTATCATAAACGGAATTAATTACAAAAATATCGATGATAATGATGATGATGTAATAATTATTAAGATTTTTGTTGCTATAAACGTAATAAAAAATTGTAAGAAGAAATTATTTCACCGAAACGTTGATTCACGTTTACATAATAGTGAACCAAAACAATGTTCTCAAAGAAAAATATAATTAACTTATTGATAAGATCGATATTTTAATTACATGGAAGCCCGTGCGTTTGCTTTGAAATTCCAACGTTAACAGTACAATATCAGAATATATATATATATATATATATATATATATACATATCTTATCTTATTGAACGAACAATTCTTGTCTGATTATATATATATATATATATATATATATATATATATATATAGAGAGAGAGAGAGAGAGAGAGAGAGAGCCCTGGGAAACTTGTATGATAATTATTTTAAATTTTGGAAATTTCGATTTTTTCCCGTCGTCTTTTCTCAACCTAAATGTACGTTAAAAATTTCAGTTCGATCGCATTAAACGTTCGAATGTTCAGAAATTTACACGCTTAGTAAATATAATTAAAATTTTATATCTCGAGGATCGTTTCTATTTAAATTATCGGGTCATTCGGAAATATTTTTTAATGGATCACATTTTTTTTCGAGCTGTTCGGATTACTTTTCGATCCGGTGCTTTAGCATATCCTCCACATTTGTATTCTGTACGTCTATGTTGAACGTATAACAGTTTTATCGTTCTCTAGTTTCATTTTAGAACGATATCCAATAAGCTAGTTCATTTAACGTACTTTACTTCGTATTTGGACAGCTTTATGATCGGTATGTGTTCTCCGTGTCAATTTTGAATCCATATGCATACCTAAAAGTATTTCGCGGAATTTGCAACTGGAACTTGCTGGTTATTAATATGGACAACGTAACATGTTTCTCGCTTAAAGTGACATGAACAGATTTCTGTTCGTTTAATTTTTCACTGCTTCATCGAATTCTGTTATATATTAAGGAGCATGCTGCAGAGTATCATTTACTCCAACTTGGGAATGACTAATTCGTAAGACGGTTGTGTCGTCAGCAAACATTTCAACTGTTGTAACCTGTACGTGTATCCGATGTATACAATAAGTACAAGATAGGTCCTAACACCTACCTTATGGAACTCCTGCTTGTATCGGACAAAGAGTTAATCGTATAATATGCAATAATTCACAATCGGATAAATACGATTGTAGAATATTACATAGGTTTGTACGTAAACTGCTAATGTAACAATAAGCTCTTGGAGGCACACACGATCAAATGCTTGTTCGAGATCGAGAAATAGAACAGTATTTCCTTCTTCAAACGCCATTTCTATTATAGTTTACACGATGTACTTGATCGATCGTTGAATGGTTTACGCGAAAGCAAAACTGATGATCAGGTAGTTTCGCGAAGATTTTAATACGTTTTGGAAGTAGTTTCTCGAATAGCTTTGATATAGCCGGCAGCAGTAAAATTGGTCTGCATGAATTGACTTATTTCGCCGGTTTGTTCGGGTTTTTAAACATAATAATTTTCAATACTTTACAACACTTTGGCACATATTCTAGTCTTATACAAGTATTAAATATATATGCAAGGATACTCTTCTTTGACAGTTGCTTTAAAAGCCCTAATGTCATCAATTCCTGGTGGGGATTTTAGGATTGATGTTGGTATCAGGCGGAATAACAAAATTTAATTGTTTATTTAGGCAACGCTATTCTATCCAATATTACTTTTGATAGATTGTTGTTCGGTTGGAATGGACGCGAAAGATGACGAGCGAATAATTCCACCTTTTATTCATCACGACGAACTCAACTGCCAAACTCATCCTTTAAAGGTGGTATTCCAGTAACGGGTCATTTAGAAAATTTGTACGATCGAGATTAATGTTTTGAATAGCTTGAAGTGTATCAGTAAAAACAAGTGTTTTTTGTAGACGTGAGTCACTAGCTAAGTAGGTAGGTTTATCGCTCTTAGTCCAGCTGATAGCACCGAAAGATCGGTTGGTAAGGTGTATCTTACATTGATATCTCGATGTATAATGAAACAGCCAGAACCTACCATTGTTCTTGATGCATCGGTATAAAATTTCTCAAAAGGATTAAGTGAGGTCATAAGTCTATCATACACTGTTTGATATGTGCGCATATTTTTGTTAATGTAGTGCTAGTGTTATGTCAGTTTTTAAGATTGAGGTGATATTTGATGGTAATGATGGCATTATGCGATGATCTTTTTGTGCTGAGAAGCTGATATTCAGTATGTTGATGATATTTAAAATATGAGTTTGGCATAATTCTGCTGAGTGGGAGAGCACGACCTTTATTTCTGTTTTTTGTGTATTTGTTGCATCCTTTCGGCTGTTTAGATGTATGTTGAATTTCATCATTAGATAATCTCGTGTCTAATAGCTAAATGATGAATGGGACCTAGGGTAGGCAAGATCGATGATTTAGCATTTCCATAGATCGGAGCACCATAATCTAAGCACGATCATTAGCGAGCTATGTGACAATTTTTTTATTAAGCTTAATTTCTTCAGGCATGCTTGTTTTAGTTCGTTTATGTGATGTTTCCAGGAGAGTGTATCATCGAATGTTAAGCCGAGGTATGTGACAATCTGAGTTTGAGGAATTAGTTATTGAGTGAAGGGTAAAGTTTTTTTACAGCTCATTAATTTGCAGAAATAAATACATTTTGTCTCGGATACAGAGAATTTTAATCCATTACGAGTTGTTCACTAATGCGACTTATTGATTGCACTTTCTAATTTCCGTGTACCCGATTGTAGATCTTTACATATTTATATACCTACACACACCACACACACACACACACACACACACATATACATGTATGAGAAGGAGAGAAAGAGAATAGTGCAAATCTAATTGTATATGTACTTATAACGTATCCATATATACATATATATACATATATATATATATATATATATATATATATAAATAAGACGGCAAACAAATGCATAATATTTATCAGATATTTATACAAGCACGTACAAGTATAATAGAGTAACCATCAATTGTCTACTTTGATTTGATTTCGTAAAGTTTAAATTAAATAGTAAAGTAAACAAGTTTTAATATATATATATATATATTTTACCTTACCTAAAAATTGATAAAAACAGATACGACCCTCATTTATGGTGTACCAGATAAAAGGAGAGCAAGGCCGTCGTTTAACGAGTAAATAAAATTTATTATTAGACGTTTAATTAAACATATTTATGTAGTTTAACAAATCTACCAGACTCATTTTGTAATCGTTTCAATTGCAATGTCCCCTACGCGGTGGACGACCTTTTAAAATTGTTTATTTTCACAATCATGCGATTAACGCAGGATGTTTTTATTCTAAAAATATTTATTATGTCGAATATTAACATTTATCCGGAGTCGTCTGAAAGTAATATTTAATGAGAAAATATCACTCTCGATTCGAGAACACCGTACATCTCAAAAACGAATTACTTAGAAGTTACTTCATACAATGAAAAATTGTTTTAAAAAAAAAAAAAAAATTACTAACGCCTGACCGAAAGAGTTAATTTAGAGTTTTCCAAAACGTTTCGAATATGCATCGAATATTGAAGAATATGTTTAGAAATTTTCCTTATTATTGTATTAAATTACTTATTTGATTTTTTTTTAGTAAGGAATAAATATAATAATTTTTATATATCGGTTTCGAAAGAATTCCGAAAACAGCTGCGCTGACACTACTAATACTAATACTTCGCGAAATTTTGGCCAATTACTCGCGTGAATTTTTTAAATTATCTCTAACACGTTTTGATGACGAAAATTCGATTTGACTTTTTAACAAAAATAAATTACATCAGTTTCCGCTGAAGTTACCAAATTTACATCGAACAACCTAACAAATTACGTTTATTAAAGTGAAATTTCTATTTGCACGTTGTAAATGGGAAGTTAACCCGTAAAACGAGCGAGTGAGCCAAAGGCTGATACATAACGGCAGGCCTATTCTAACGGTGTAATCGGGCTCCTCTACTCTTTCTCGCATACTGTACTCATATTCGTGTAGTTTAGTTTACATACATACGTACAAAAAAAGTCAATAAAATAATACTTTTTGCGTATTTGAAATCTTCGCCGCACAAATTATGTGTGTACGACGTAGATTTTAGAACGAAAACATTTGAGTCCCACGACAAGTTAAGCATAAAAGTGCGTTCCTTTTCTTTATTAAAAATGGATTATCTCCGTTTCAATAGAAAGATTAATCAAAGAATCGATAATTAAAACAAAAGAAAAAAATATTCGGAAGATTAGAGTAATCAAAGAATGATGAATTAGAATAAAGAAAGGTGTTCAAAAAAATTAGACTGAATAATTCTTTTTGAATGCGTACAAACGTATAGAATTTACATTCGTAAGTAATAAATAAATAAATAAATATATATACGATGCATAATTAGTATTTAATGGCGGATAGAAAATCGATAATCAACTCATTCGGCCGTTCGAAAAGATGTCGTAAACAAAACCTGATAAACCGTCTGTAATTAGCGTGTTCGAACGGAATGTAAAATTCTATCATGTAGAGTATGACTAGTGGTCCAGTTCATTAAGCCGTCGTCAAATATTTCCACGTTTTATAGACTAATTAAGACTTTCTTAAAAAAAAAAAATAATAATAAAATAAGACTTTTTCGCTTATCTATTAGACAATATTACCCTCGAGAATAATAACGCAATTGATCGAAATAAAGAAATAAATTTTATTATTTATACGACAGATTTAAGTTTAAAAATATTCTAATTTAAAATCGTATAAAAATAAATCAATTCACTCGCGAAATACGAATAAAAAAAAATTAAATGTAATTTATAATACACGTGTAAAATCATAACGTTAAGTACTCAGTTAAAACAGCAAAACCAGTACCGGACTTTGAGTAAAATTATAGAAAACAAAATTTCACTAACATTATAGAAAACAAAATTTCAAATATAAAAGCAAATAAAAAACTTATAAGGAAATTCGAAAAAATATATGATAATACATCATCATCGTAGTTGCTTATTCTTGATAAGATTAAGCTAATTTGAAGTGCTTTTTGTATTTTATTTTTTTTACTTTTAATTTTATAATTCAGAAAAAATTATTAATTGTATTATTTTTATAAGCCTACACTATAATTGGCTGTTCTGTTGTGTGGCTTCATTAAATAAATAAATAAATAAATAAATTTCTCCAGATAGTGCCATTTTCTTTCATTTTACTATATCCTGTTGCTTGTACATCGTATTATATTTATTCGATACATTTCATTCTTGATCTTTTCTCTTCTATGGCGCCTTCAATTATATCTGTTAAATGTAGATTGTGTCTGAAAATATGACTTATCCATTTCTATTCTCTTTTAATTTTCCTAATAAATTTCTATTTTCACCGATTAATCGAAATACATTTTCACGAATTAAGAAGTAATATAGTTAGGCAAAAACGTACAAAGCAAATAAATGAAGACTTAAAAACCAAATAATACTGAATTCTAAAAAAAATACCTTTCCAGAACTTTCAAACAGGGTTTACCACAAATCTATTTCTTATTATTATACATTGAAGAATTAGAAATTATATAAAATATTACAAACACACACACACACATATATATATATATATATATAAAGAAAGAAAGATATAGATAGATAGGTAGGAATTATATTTATATATGGATATTAAACTAGGAGCTGGCGCTGAGGGTTAATTATATGTTTGTAGATGCATCTAAGGGACTATGTGGGATGTTACAATCGTTATATAATATGCACGGTAAGAGCATGTACACTTCAATCATACATTACATATATAACATGCTTGATGACTGCACATACGCACATACACGTCAATTAATATATATATATATATATATATATATATATATATATATATATATATATGCATATTTATAATACGCGCGGTGCGCAAATATATTTATTTATATTTTTATTTCTATTTATATATAAAGAGCCAGTATATATATAAAATTGCGTACGGGTGTGAATATATTTTTTCAACGCAATCCAATATATATATAAAACTCATATTGTTTATAAATTAAATAATGACTTGTATATTTTGCTACCAAGCAAACTCAACTTACGATTTGCGTGATAACGAAACATTCGTGTTAATATATACCACACATCCACTTTAATATATATGTATAAATCGTTGAAATATTTTTAAAATTTTCAGGTAATTTCTCACCCAATGAACAATTTTGGTTTTGTTAGTATATTTTCTAATAGGATGAGACATAAATCCATGGAAAGTACATTTTTAACAGATTAACGGATAACATATAATTCTGAAACTGAAAATATTTGCTACATTTTACTTCTCCTCTTTCGAGGATTATCAGGTTGCACCACGTGAAGGTATGTAGCAAAGCAACTCGAGGCCTATAGAACATCGTAGAAAATAATTAAGACCGGAATATAGAGTGAATTATAATGAAATTATATTAAAGAAAATATGTATTCAGTTCAGGACGGAAAGTAAACAAATATTTATTAACACACATGGATATATCATATTAGAAAACATCTAGAGAAATTGGTTATTAATCGGAGAAAATTAATTAAAGAGGATAATGCTTACTGAATTTCAAATAATTCGATTCGAAACATGAATTCGGTTATAAACTTTAAAAAAAAAAAGTTGAACACATAAAACGTAATTATAAATTATAATTAATTATAATATAAAATAAATACAAAACAATATAAATAGTATAATTATGATTATAATTATAATATAATGATATTATAAATTATAATATAAATATAATATTAAAAACAGTAATAAAAACAATTTTATAATAATAATATAAATTATTAAAAATAATTATAATGACGATGATATAAAATTTTGTTAAAATATTTCATTTACATTTTTTTTACTAGTAGTTACTGCCTATAAGACTATTACTCGAATTATCAATGACTTAGACATAAATACGGAGTTTGCATTTATTATAAAGTTGGTGAGAAGGTTGTCATCTGGGATACTTGTTTCCAGCTGATTGCAACGATATTGAGTATATTTATGGCCGATTACAACAATATGATAGACCGTTAGTGGTAAACAGCAAACTCCACATATTAACGGTGGTTGGATACTCAGTAGATAGGAGTGCGCGTACTCAGCGTGTGACCAATATATATTCTGTTGACAGCTATTTCCAACCTGAATGAACAGATTTTAACAAATTTTTGAAGGCCAAATTGCTAAATCCTTCTTTATATTTCCAAGTATACTTGGCCGGATAACAATGAACTGTATTTTCAACAAAATTACTAATATTAACATTTTGATGTTTAGTAGGTAACAATAAGATTGGTTTTTTTTACAATGAATGTATTTCTTACTACAATACTGATGTGATTCAGTTTGATGAGTATATAATTTTCTGTTTCTATAGATCTCATGTAATTTCCTTTGCAGTATATATATATATATATCAAACGAAATATCTTGTATAATCGAATATTTCATTTTTAATTTGTAATATTTATTGTTTTATCTCTTCGATTGTTTATTTTATCTATCACGGAAAATAAGTTATGTAAACATCAGACTGCACTAGATAATGTTATAGCTGTGGTAACTCTATTTTAAAAGAGATCTACTCGTGAAAATGCGACATATGCCCATGGCTAAAGATATGATCTTTCAAATATAATCCTAATTTATTTGAAGTCTGTCCTTGAGCTTTATTTATCGTCATAGCAAATGACAATTGCACCGGTAATTGAAATCTTCTGAAATGCATGCCGCTTCTATCTATCCTCTTATCGTGCTACTCGAAGCGAAAATGTTGTAATAGGCTTGTTTTACGAAAATGAGGTCCTGCAATAATTTTACATTCGATAAAATATTCATCCATCGTTTCAACAACCAACCGCGTACCATTACTTAAGCCAGTACAGAAGTCGATGTTTCTTAGTAAAACAACGATACATCCAACAATTAAGTTCATGCGGTGGTAAACCCGATGGGTTTTCTTTATTAAGCGCATGAACTTCAATACGTATCTAGAGGCGAATCACATACAGCCTTATCAGCTGATAAATACTTCTTTCTTCGCCCGGAAGCATATCAAGTCAATTCTTGAACTTCAGCTCTGTTTGCGGCTAATAAAAGACAGTGCTGAAGCAAGTCTACTTTAGTCAATGCTGCACCATTATCGTAGACGAATGATATAAGCGCATTCAAATTATCTACCCGCATCGATTCCGTTGTTGCAAACATACCTGTGATCGTTCCGAATCTGTTCCCACGCGTTCCAACATATTTTCAAAAATTCAATAGCTCTTGATAAACGCGCATATTTTAAGTTAATTTCGTAACTATAAATTTTTGGAACAGGATCGGTCGATTTAATGCAAGCGTGATTTTGATCAGCGACATTGCCGTGTTCCACAACTGTCGCCAATCACCGCCGATCAATATTACTTTGCCAACAAATGTTTACTATAGTCACCTGTTGCCAAATCTTGACAAACATTATTGACCATGTACAAACGTTCTTTACGTAGCACTGTAATTTCATCAATTATTAACAATTCCGTTTTCCGAATTCTTCGACCTAATGTCGACTCGTATTTAATTATTTTCACCGATTAATCTAAATGCTTCTTTATTAATTACGAAATAATGAGTGTTTAATTGAAATAATACAATAAGTTGTGGAAGAAAAATGACCAATACTAATAGTTAGGCAAAAACGTACAAAGCAAATAAATGAAGACTTAAAAACAAAATAATACTGAATTCTAAAAAATATAGCTGTCTGTAACTTTCAAACAAGGTTTACCACAAATCTATTTCTTATTATTATACATTGAAGAATTAGAAAGTATAGAAAATATTACACACACACACACATATATATACATATAAAGAAAAACATAGATAGATAGGTGAGAATTATATTTATATATGGATATTAAAAGAAAGAAGACCCAAATGGAAAGGACACATATTAGTTGTGGAAGAGAAATGAACAATAGTAATAGTCAGGCAAAAACGTATAAAACAAATAAAAGAATACTTAAATAATATGGAATTATGAATAAAAAAGTTATTTGGAATTTTTAAACAGGGTTTACCACTAATCTATTCCTCGTTATTAGTATACATTGAAGAATTAGAACCTAGATAATATTACATATATATATACACACACCACATACATGTATATATATATATACATACATACATTATATATGCATTCGCGAATATTTATGAATATTTATGTATAACGGTACCTCAATAGAAAATTTTTGATTATCGATCGTCCGATGTGCGATTATAAGTTGTTTTCCTTTATGATAGTTTAAATATAAGTTAAGCCGGTTATTCCGTGTTAAAATTTAATCGACGTACATAATTATTATTATAATTATAATTATGTATTTTAAATAAAATCGACCGGTTTCGATTTCGTTTAGTTTTCAAATCGGGTAGATTTTATTTTAATACAAAACTATCCGAATTTAAAAATAATAAAATATTTTCTCATTTTTCGTGATTTGGATTACACGTTTATTCAAATGGAAACCATTTAGTTAATTATTCGTACGTTTTTCAAGCTCTCAATGAAAATAATATCATAAATATTTCACGATAGTGTGTACTTGTGCGATGTTATCAATTTTGCTCCTTGTTACTCACACACCAATACATATATATACATGTGTGTGTGTATGTGTGTGTATGTGTGTGTATGTGTGTGTATGTGTGTGTATGTGTGTGTGTGTGTATAAAATCTAGTAAATATCGTCTTTAACATCAGCAAATGTAACAATTTATTAAACCACATTTTCATTTAAAAAAATACAGTTCTGGTTTTCCCACCGTCCAATATGTTTAATGCATTAATCCAATACTTAATTATGCGTTTAATTAAAATAAATCACTTAACGTATGGAAAAAAAGAAAAAGCAAAAGGTTAGCATATATCAAAGTTGAACATCTCTTGTGGAGATAATCCGGAATTTTATTCCTACTCCACGAGAAATCTGGCGCGCACACACATATACATATATATACGTATATATATATATATATATATATATATATATATATGTGTGTGTGTGTGTATACATAATGTATATATCTAGACTGTATAAATACGCAAATATAGGTATATTTATCAGAATATGAAAATTGTATAGATGTTGTTTACAGCGTTTGGGTTTTTTATTTATAACAAATTGTGTAACACGTTCCACATCCTATGATGATGATTATTATTATTATTGAATTAATTATTAAATTCGTTATCTTATTATTAGTAGTAGTATTATGTTTTGATAATTATTATCGTGTCGATAAGTAGCAATAGTAATGAACCCAACCACATATAAGGAATACCCCTGCCCATTCGTGTTTATCGCTTATCGATAATCAAAAACAACATATATTAGCTGGAAATTACGTTTAGCCGCCCTACTCGACCATATAAATAGCCGATTTAACGAAATGTTCAATATTCATTTTCAAACTTCGGCCGTTGCTAATCCAATATCAACGTTATATTACGATTTTTATCGCATTTAATATTTAAATCGGAATTAGTTTTTTATTTATTTTTGAAATCGATTTATCGAAATATTTCGCGTTCAACCTACCATCAAAATGAAGACCGTAAGTTCATAATTATTATTATCTAAATTTTTCTCGCGAAATAAAAATACGATACCGATACATAAATTATCGAGTTGATTATTATTATTTACGATTTTTACCATGATTTTTATTAATATTATTAGTATTATTGTTATTAGTATCGAATCTATTAATTAGGAACAGTTTCCAGAAGTTTTGAAGCTAGATATAATTATTACACCGATTTATAAAAGTGGCGATAAGTTCCAGTTTCCGAGCTTTGAATATTTCAAAAATATTAGAGAAATGCGTGAATGAATTAATGTGCAAGTACTTAAAGAGTATAAACTACTTCAGTACAAATCAGTTTGAATTCTTATCAGGCAATACGAGAAATTTAGATGAAGGACGTTCCGTTGTTGCGGTTTATTTTTGCAGAATACTGGACACGGTTGATTGTGTTATTTTATCAGATAAATTATACCCACGTTTTCAGAGACAGCATATATCACTGATTCAGGACATACCTTACAAGCCGTAGGTACGTTACAAAGATGGGATGTAAAATGAGCGATAGCGTGGTGCGAAATTTTAGTGTTCCGCAGGGTAGCGTATTACGTCCGTGTCAATTTTTAATATACGTAAACGATTTACGTAATTTAAACGTAACAGGGGAAAGATTAAGTTACGCCGACGATACAATATTGTTAGCGAACTCACGATTTCCAAATATAGTCTTTAGTACGGAATGATGTAAACAAGATATTCAAAATGCATTAATCGGTTAGTTCTAAATCAAAATAAAACTAAACATGTCGTTTACAGTAATCAAGATCAACTTATATAAATATAACAGTTTCAAATTGGAAAGAATTTTTGAAATTAAATATCTAGGTATACAACTGGATAGTAAATTATGTTGGTATGCGCAGTGTAAATATCTCGCTAGAAAGTTGACCAAATTGAACTATCCCTTTTATTACCTAAGGCAATACATTTCGTATATTCATCTTCGTCGGTTATATTTCGTCTTTTTCTATCAACCTGTTTTGTCATACCGTATTCACCTGTCACCTATCATATTAAACCGTTACAAACATTGCAAAATGCGATACTAAAGGAAATTATGACTGGTAAGTATAGATACGTCGAAGGCTCATTTTTGTCCATTAAACAATTGTACGAAGTACAACTTTCAAATTTCGTTTGTAAGAATAGGAAGTGTTTTCCAATTGCACAATTTCGAATGGGAGATCGAGGACAGCGAACGGTGAAAAAACTATAGTTCCACGGTTTAGAAAATATCGTACAATAATAATTTGTTACCGAATGTAGCAAAAGTGGATTTAATAAATGGCAAGCGAAGTATCTTTCCAAGTATATTGTTAACAAAAATTTATAGTTTAATATTAAGAGTAAATCTAGTGGTTTCGTCGATTGTAGCCGGCGAACCTCCTCCAGATTATCCAGTAGGATAATTGCGGTCCAGTTGGTATATCTATCCAACCTATCAGCATGCTTCTTCGTTGTTTTCTTAATGACTTCTTGCACATATGGTACATCTAGATTACGGTGTAGTGTCTCGTTGCTTACGTACGAAGGGGCATCTGCAAGTGTTGTCAGAGTTTTATTCTGAAATGTCTGTACTATTTTTATATTACTTTTCACACTGCATCACCACAACTAGCATCCATATGACCATACTGGTATGATGTTTATAAAGAAACACCTTGTCATTTAAGTTTTAATTTTTTTTCTAATAGCTAATACGAATCATTTTTCTTCTTGACTGCATGTGTTAAGTCAATCTGGTATCAGATTAACGCGTATGACGATAATAATAATGAGATTAATTACTTTTTATTTACGTCTACATCTTTAATTTTTGTATTTAATTTTATTATTTTTTTATTTATATTTGTCTTCATTTTAAGTTAGTTCTGTTTATATAGTTCTATTATTATCGGCATAATTAGGGTTAGTTCATTTTAGGAGTATCACATTGTTGCGTAATATTTCGCGCATTAACAATTATAGTGTAAAGTCGGCGTTACGTATTTATGTATATAATTATATTTGCTTTATGATTTACTTTATCTTATAAATTTAATCGTGATTATTGTATGAATTGAGAATTTGGTAACATCATATTATGTTGTATATATGTAAGTTTGTAAATCGGAATTAGAAAAATATATTTGAATTTAATTTAATTAAATTGAATTATTATTGTTATCATTATTATTATTATTATTATTAATATTAATAAGTTTATTGTCGTGTAAATTTCAACTGTTTTTAGCATATCTTCGATAACAATAATGTGAAATTTTTTTATTTTCATCGTAACTTACAATTATTTTGTTTATCGCACGATATATTTAATATAAAAATTATTATATTGACGCTTCTATTATAGGTTGGCACACTGGTCTTTGATATTAATATACCTGTTTATATTATATATAGACTTATTATTGTTTGTGTTCTTATACAAGTTTTAGTTAATCATAATATTCTCACGTGGAAGGCAATTTCAAAACACCACGCGCAACACCGTATGCGCGCTAGCAATAATGTAGTACACTACGAAAACACGCGGTACTACAACAAATTTAGATACAGATAACAATTAAATGAGAAATGTTGAAAGGCGTACATTCAGAAGGCTATAGTCAACATTAGGACCGTAGAAGAGAAGAATAATTCATGGCTCAAATACTAAACTAACAACACGTCAGTCCGAAACATATTTTAAAAATGGCAATAAAATCTCGTATTACCGTAACACCAATTACATGCAGATATCAATTTGTAGAAGTTTCTAATGTAGATCGTAACATACATTATGCAATAATAAGAATTGAATTATTTAGCAGTATTTCGGTTACCTACTTCCATATTTCCAGACTAAAATTTTTTCAGTGTGCAATTAGTTTTTAGCACATTTCTGAAAAAATTTCATTTCGAGTGCATCCAGATTTGAATTATTTTCACTTAATTTTCATTGCATAATATGTTGCTTTAAAATTAATGTAAGTGATGAGCTGACTTTAAAAAGAAAAATTTTCGAAAATTACAATGCCAATTTGCATGTCGTCTTAGAATAAACATCCAAATCATAAAACAGTAATAATAATGAAATCTCAATTAAATTAATAAAAGGTAAAATTTCTTTTCCTTGAGCCCTTGACTTTTTTGTTTAACGAATCTGTAGTAGCAGGAATATTTCCAAATATTTTCAAGGTAGGCATCATCACGCCAGTATATAAAAACGGAGATAAATCGAAAGTGGTTAAATGTTTTATTAGGTAGTAGTTGCAATTGGAGTACCCATGTCATAAAATTGAGGAAAATTAATTGCTTGTTTTATTATTTAAAGCAATTCTTCTCGGCAGAACATTTGAAGAGCTTATACTTAGTATTGTACCAATTATTTCTTACCTACATCAAAGTCCATAGGGGTAGGTCAGCTAAGTACCATGTAAAACCTGTCGAATGCGTATAAAAGTTTATCTTAAAAGCAATATTTGGTAATAATTTGTCATTAAATAACTTTTGACTGGTACGCGAGTTTACAAGTTGCAAATCCCAAATTTTATATTGAATAACCTATTTAAATTTAATATAACGTTTAGCAAAGAGAAAGTAGGTCAGGAGGAATACTCAAATTAAAAATGCCATTCCTCAACAAAACTCATCTCAGAATGCAGGCAAAATACATGGGAACCCAAATACATAACAGACCGCCTAAGGAAATAAAAATCAATTTACTAAACTATAAACGCCACCGGAGAAAATATTTACATAATTTATTCCAGGTTAATCCAAAGACTTAGCTTCAATATCATAAAGGATTATTGTGCATTTTTAAGGTGCGTTGATAAGAAACTTGTATTATGTAGTTAATTTACACGATGGGGAAAAATGAAACATGAGGTCTATTTTTTTTTAAAGTGTACAATTATAAGTTCAGAGCAATACATATATGTGTGTGTGTGTGTGTGTGCATCAGTTTACTATGCATGTTATAATAAAATTAGTCCAACTGTATATAGTTACATGCCAAAATTGTTCATCCTAAGTAGCTTTTTATTTTATTTCATAATTAACGCGACTTTATTTTTCTGGTTTGTTTGGGCTTTACTGAAATAAATTTTGTTTGTTCATAGCATCATGACAAACTGGACACAAGTGATCGATATTTTATTTATTTATTACATTTTATATTATGTGTTATTGGTATGTACATGAACTGAGTACCTTCTTCTTCTTCTTCATCAGCTATTTTCAATCCACTGTTGGATGTAGCTCTCTCGAAGTTCCTTCCATTTTTCCCTGTCAGCCATTTTACTTGCCCAATCTTTTCGGACTTCATTTATATCGTCAACCCAACGTGTCAGTGGTCTGCCTATTCGACAGGTTCCGTCTGGAGTCCACATTGTCACTTTATTTGCAAGGAGTTCCTAGTGTCTTACAAGATGACCAGCCCATCTCCATTTTGATTCTTTTATACTTAGTATTATATCTTTTTTTTTTGTTGTTTCTCTAAGCCATTTATTTTGTTTCTTGTCTTTCAGTGTTATGCCAATCATTTTCCTTTCGATTCTTCTTTGCAATACACTTAGCCTTTCCTCCATTGCTACTATTGTATTCCACATTTCACTCCCATAGGTCATTACAGGGAGCACACATTGATTAAACGTTTTTCTTTTCAGATTTACCGGAATCTTCTTATTTTGTAAAATATTTTTTACTTTTCCACATGCAAGGGCGGTCATTTTGATTCTTCTCGTTATTTCCTCCTGTATTCTATTGTCGCCTTTTAAAATCTGTCCTAAGTAATTGAACGATGTTACTTACTGAGTACCTACAAGTTAGTTTATCACATTGTTTACTCATATATTTAATTATCTATATTATTTATCGCTTAGAATGTTGTCCCCGATCTCGTAATTTAAGAGGGTGTATTTCGCTACACTAAGGTTATATTTATTTTGATGGAGTGGTTATAAATTTTTGTCTTCATTTACTATGTCAATGCTCACGCGGTATGCACATAGCCGAATATTACAATAACTGTTTTGTTTATGATGTACAAAATTCTGAAATAAATTGAAACTGAAATTACTATTATTAGTATCTTTTATCAGGAAACTGTGTAATTTACAAGTATCAATAGATTAGAATATTAGAATAATGCAAGTTTTTAATGTATGATGACAGTACTAGTCTTTAGTCCATTAAAGCACGTTCCCTACAAATTGGTTCTGAATAATTCGAGTAAATTTGCTTATTTACAATTATTAGTAAATTATAAATGAAACTTAATTTTGTTATGTTCTCCAGCTTACATACTCGGACATGCAGATAATAACTGAAATTTAACAAAACAAAGAAAAATTGAACACATAAATACAAACTGTATTAGCAATATAAATGCATACTTAGTTAAAACATGAATACAACTAAATAATTCATATAATTCATACAACATAAATAAATAAATATGTAATTGCTTCATCTTAATACCTGCATACACATCCGTGTAGACACAATCTACAAATATTTCATATAAAACTAGCTTTTGACATTTTTAGTACAAACTTTATTTCAATCATAAACTTCTCAGTTGGAGTATTTGTTTTTTATATTTCAAATAATGCTTGAAAAACATACATATTTAACATTAAACTAATTTGGATTCATGTGTTAAAAAATATTTGTATATTTTGTGTTTATAGGCAGCGATATTTGCATTCTGCATTAGTATGATTGCTGCTGTACCTCATCACTCTCATCACCACACTGGTAGTCAAGGTGGATTAGGTCAAAGTGGTGGCCTTGGTCAAGGTGGTCAAGGAGGATTAGGTCAAAGTGGTGGACTTGGTCAAGGTGGACTTGGCCAAGGTGGACTTGGTCAAGGTGGATTTGGTCAAGGAGGATTAGGCCAAAGTGGTGGACTTGGTCAAGGTGGACTTGGTCAAGGAGGATTAGGCCAAAGTGGTGGACTTGGTCAAGGAGGATTAGGCCAAAGTGGTGGACTTGGTCAAGGTGGATTAGGCCAAAGTGGTGGATTTGGTCAAGGTGGATTAGGCCAAAGTGGTGGATTTGGTCAAGGTGGATTAGGCCAAAGTGGTGGCCTTGGTCAAGGTGGATTAGGTCAAAGTGGTGGTCTTGGTCAAGGTGGATTAGGCCAAAGTGGTGGATTTGGTCAAAGTGGATTAGGCCAAAGTGGTGGACTTGGTCAAGGTGGACTTGGTCAAGGTGGACTTGGTCAAGGTGGACTTGGTCAAGGTGGACTTGGTCAAGGCAGTGGACTTGGTCAATCTGGTGGATTTGGTCAGGGAAGTGGACTTGGTCAATCTGGTGGATTTGGTCAGGGAAGTGGACTTGGTCAAGGCGGTCAAGGTGGTGTTGGCCCTGGAGCACGACCAGGACACCACCATGGTGGTGTTGGAGGTTACAAACATCATGGTTATTAATACCTAATAATTATCTGTTTATATATTTTTTCAATTTTTTGTTGTACAAATGTATCGTAGGCAAATATGTTTACTTTTATAAACATATTAGTTGTTTATAAATTTTTTATTAATCACTTAAATATTTTTATAAAGTATGCACTAAGTTCCTAAAAAATAAAACTAAATTTATTATAAATATCTTTCTTGATAAGAAAAATTGTGCTATTTAATATGGACCACTACCTGTTATTAAACTTTATTTTTTATGTGTATGATTTAATTAGTAAGTTTTATAAATAATATTCTTATACCTGTTATTCATGTGTATTTGAAAATACAAAAAAAGGAAAATAGTTTTTTTTTTTATTATTCTATTTATTTTATAAAAAAATATATAAAATATTTTGCATCACAAACATAACTATGATGATGCTGTTTTTAGGAAACAGTTCTAATAATTATTGCTTGTACTTATAAAATTTTCAAATTACACAAAACATTTAATTTGTATTTAAGTTTTCTAAGGTATTGTGTCAAATTTCAATAAAAGGAAATTCAATGAAGAGTATATCTTTTTTAAATCAGCCATCTTTTAAGATATTTGAAATATATATTTTTTTAAACATAAGTGTGAAACTATTTAAAAAATGTGACAATTAAAATAATAATAAAATTAAATATACCTCCTAAGAGTTAAGCTAGCCAATGTGCACGACTAATACTTCTGTAATGTGAAGTCAATGAGTAAAATTGATTTTTAAATGTAATGATTAATATAGATGCCATAATTGTGAACTAATTTTAGAACAAATGATAAATAAATTAATTAATTTAAAAATTCGTGTGAAAAATAAGTTATTATTAGTACTAAATATTTCATTCTTGAATGGCAGATTACTGTTTGACCTATTTTTGTATATTAATTTTTAAACTAACTTACAGAAAACATCTCCAGGAATCTCATCCAAAGTTGAAATAACAACTAACTTAATCTATTATCAGTATAATCAATATGTAAGAAATAGGATTTTATTAAACATATTTGAACTTAGTTTATGTATATATATGCTTGAACAATAACTAAACATTGATTCTATTACTCCTTTGTTTTATATTTAATTCCACTTATATTAGGTTGAATTTTAAGGAGCATTTGATTAGCTCTATCCAGGAGGAATTTTACATGTTTATCAAATTTTAATTTATCGTCTAAAATAATTCCTAGATATTTAAATGATTTAACCACAGGTAATGGTTTATTATAAATTAAATTAATTTTCTCAAGTTCACGTTTAAATTTAGAAATCTGCCTGTTATTAATAATCATAATTTCCGACTTATCAACAGGAAATTCGAGGCCAAGTTGATCAAAAGTAATTTAAAGCTGTATACAAATATTTCTATTATAAATTTCTAAAGGACTTTTAAGATGAATTACAGCGCACAGGTCGTCCGCAAAACTAATAAATTCGGTATTTATACTGATTAAAACATACAAACATTTCTTTATCTCTGTAGCAAAAAGGTAAAGCCATATCAATAAGTGATAAGAAAGATTGAAAAACGAAATAGTATAACTAATATTATTTTGAAAAAAGTATTTTCCAGGAGTAAATCTATAACGCTTTTACCGCTATTGCCATTACAGCTGTAAAAGGTGTATTCATAAAAACGATTTAAAATCATTAATATATTAGCAAGTAGGAAATCCTCAAAAGGTTCGGCATTAGCATTACTAGATAGGAGTGCGAATATTAAAGTAGCCAACTACAATTGGCTGTAATTTTGTATGATGACGAAGGACTTCAAGTTCAGTTAAGTTGATATTTTTCAAAGGAAAATGCAGGCCAATTATGATAAACTTTAAAAGACCAATGGTAATTATACCATTAGAAAAGTTTAGTACATCATAATGCAGATAGTTCTTACCATTATACAAATTAACTTCAATTATAATAATATCAACATTTGATAACGAGTATTCGATGTTAGCATGAAATTCTATTATTCATATTAAGAAGCGAATTTTTATATTATCCATAATTTATCATGTTTAGAACTATATACATTACAATCTTAGAATATATACTAAATAAGTAATAATTATGATTAAAACAGATTATGAACAATAGCTCAAAGCTAAACAGTGTTATTTATGAATATACCTGTATACTTACAACACACACACACACACCTATAATATAACACATAGGTATACATGCAAGTTCATGCGCTGCACGTGCATGCATACACAAGCATACAAGTACACATTTAATAAATATTTTACAAGAGGACTAGGTCCTTTGATTTGAGACGTTTAAGACGTCTTGAGTTTTCGCCGGTTTTGAGGAGGATCGATATTTCCGGGTTCGGATGTTTCTGGAGTCTGCGTTCACTTTGGTGAGCATAGTCAGCAATAACTTCGTCGACGAACTTAATCATAAGATCATTATGCAATAATTCATTCCGTTGAAACTGTTTGTGTAATTCTTCTGTTTGATGCTTTGGCACACTCCCATAATTGAATTCCATGCGTCCAACGGGGTCGTATGATGGTTTGGTAGATGAGTAATTTGTTTATGTTTCGAATTTTATTTTGTACGTTTATGTAATTATGGTACTTTCTACTATAAGAGTTATGATACAGCTCTTTCAATATATGTTTCATTTTTATATTTAGAATTTGCAAACAAGCAATTGGAACACTTCTCTTTACTCTTACATTTATTCATTACTACCACTTTATCTTTACTGATCTTTCATCTTGACGCTGTATGGCCAAAACCAATGCATTTATAACACTGTAAAACCGGAATATGTTATTCAAATTTAAAGGACTGTCATTCAACATCAATTCAGCTGTGAGGTGGTAATTTTTTGTACTGATGGGGTTTTAATCTTACAGATATTGTTGATCGCATTTTGTTCTGTTTAGTTATCATTTTGATTGAAATAGGGAAATCATTAGTAATATTTTAAATCGTTTTTGCTTAATATCTTGTTCCCCTACATTTTTATTTCGTATATTAGAATTGTAGGATCCATTCCCTGTTTTTGACTACGTTTACACCTTCAAACTCCTGTTTAATTTTATTACAAAGTTTTTCTGATTCATATTTTGTTTTCGTCCCTATAATCAATGTACTAGGTTTAGCACTGAAACGCTCAACCACAATATTAAGTTCATTCGGACTAATTTTTTTTTTAATTGATGTTTAGAAAGCTCTACTTCTCCATTTGTAACGTAGATAGACGCTGCAGGAAAGCTTTGACGCCTATTTTCGAGAATAAAGTACGCGTATAGAGACAACGCACAAACACGAACGCAAGCCCACAATTAAATATAAGAATGTAAAAGTAAATACAATTACTTGTAATTATCATTTATAGTGTCTACTTATCATTTATGTAAAATGTAATGTAATAAACCGCTTTATTTATATTGTAATGCTACGGAATAATTTATGGAAAAGGAAGGAACGTTTAGGGTCATAATTTGATATACTAAGAATAGAGAATAACGGAAATATAGAATTTAAAATATAGGAGGGAGGAATAATATAGTAAAAAAAAATAACTGGGGACATTCATAGAATTTGTAATCTGGAGACGAATAATTAGCAACAAACCTTAAACTATCTGACTTTTTCTCAAATATACATTCATGCTGATTAGAATTAATAAAGACAAATTTCCTCCTTTAAAATATAAAATATTTTGTGTAGTATCTTCTTGATTTTTAAAGGTCAAGTAGTCAGTGAAGAATTTACGTTTAAAAAGATTGTTCAAAGAAAAAAAGCTTCTTCTAATAAGTAAACATGACTAGTTCAACCAGTGAGGATTATAACTTAGCTTTCCTTCGAAAATAATTATTTACATAAGATAAAAGATGAACATAACAAATGTATATGGTATATATGAGGGAAAATCATGAGAATTATTATCGAGATTTCAGAGAAGAAATGGAAGGAGGAAGCTAGAGCAAGGGATGACAAAAATGGAACACGAGGTGAATACATATATCCCAGAGGTAAAAAAATATCCTATTTAACAGATAGATTTGATGAGAAATGAAGGGCTGAAACAGTGATATATCAAACATCACTTAACAGTGTTAGGTTAGTATTATCCATAATGCTAAGTATGAGTTGATTCACTGAATTATTATTACAACTCCAAGTCTGATGATTCACTGAATTATTATTACAACTCCAAGTCTGATACTTATTTTCCATGTCTGGATAATCGGCCTAGTAAGTAGCCACGTATATGGTTTTCTGTTGCATTCGACTAAGTCTTGAAGGCTGCACTGCTGATTCATTAGTGGCACTGCAGTTGGTGATCACAAGTTTGGATTTCTCTACATTTGCATTTATCATCTTTTTCAATGTTCCATTTTTTTAAATTGGCCTTACATCGTGTTGTACCTGTCCTTAATCTATTAAGAGAACGCCAGATCTTCCATGGTAAGTTATGACCGTGCAGTAAAGCTTCACTGTATTCATCATTACTGGCTGCATAAGCTTCGTTCCATAGCTTAGCTATTTCAGACTTAGGGTGATTTGATAACATCAAAGTTTATTTCAGGAAACTATTCCTAGATTTCAGCCGACTGATTGGAGCAGTGTGTCCAAATAGTGGGTGACTGTCGTTTATTGAGAGGTGCGTTCTGATGACGTTGCTACTTCTCGCCTTATTCTGGGCGGTGCGATTCCTGCCAAGGGATAGATTTTGTGTACTTATATTGATTTTAGGGAACCCTCACTATTTTGTTTAATGCCACATCTGCTTGTTTTGTGTAGCATGAGTTTCTCCATACAGGTACTGCATATTCAGCTGCTGAATGACAGACAGCCAATGCTGTTATTCTTAATGTATGTGGTTGCACGCCTCAGTTAGATCCTGTTAATTTTCTGATTATATTGATCCTGGCTGCGACTTTTTGCCTTATAGGAGTGCAATGTTTTTTAAATGTGAGTGATCCATCTAAGTGTACACCAAAGTATTTCGGCATATCACAATGGTCCAGCCTTGTTCCTTTCCATATGATGTTCAATTTCCTATTTGCACTGTAATTACATAAATAAAAATCGCAGACTTTTGTTTTAGTCGGATTAGGCTTCAGCTTATTTTTATCATAATATTCTCCTTTAGCTTCCAATGCAATTTTTAGTTTTATTTTGACATCTTCAAAATTGGTTTCTTGATTGCTGTTGTCGATGTAGATAAATTCTCTAGTGTCTGGGCTAATTGGCTGATCGATTGTGTAAGTGTATAATATAGGTGTCAGTACGCTTTCTTGGAGTAAGCTGTTCTTCAGGTTCCTCATACGATTATTTTTCCCTTGTAGTGTTACATAGAATCGACGGTTGTGTAGTATCATTTCCATTACTTTCGACAGCTAATAGTTGTTCGTCAGTTTCAGTGGTAAATCCTCCATGTTGCCGGTGTTTCTGGCGGAAACACGGGAAAAATGGAGTACGAACTAGTTACAAGTTTGTCTTTTTAAAATTCATTAAACAAATCAAAAATAATAATTTTTCTATGCCAGATAATGGCGCAATCTTTTGGTGAAGATTTTTTCTCCAATTATTATGGAAGATAGTGCTGTTATGCTTCGTTGTGAAAGATCAGTAGCTGTAAATCAACGCTGGCTAGTTTTATACCGGTTTCAATTTCGGACACAATACTTGTTGTATGTATTTGAGTAGACGTACACATCGTTACGTATATACGGCTATCACGTTCACTACACATGAAAATCTACACCAGCTAATTAGAATTGACTGTTTCCTGTTGGCGTATCGGAAACAGATACATACAGCACATGCGCACTACCCTTGTAACTAGAGGTCAACCTGTCTAGTAATTCAGTAAGCAGGCAAGCGGTTTTTTTCCGTATCGTGTAGTGTTATCATTGTCTCTTGCGTTTGTTAATTGTTCTTTGGGTTTGGCAAATCGTGTTTCTTTTTTTCAATAATCGCTTATTGTATATGTCCGTTGACCACCTTTTTTTTTCTCCAAATATATTTTGATATATATACACTTGCTGTAACAAAAGTTTGAATTTCATAATGTCAAATTACGAGTGTAACTGTGTAATAGAGGATATTTTAAAACGATCTTTTGGATCTTGTACCTTCACGGAAAAACTGGATATTGTTAATAAAGATAAACCTACTCCTCAGCTGAATGGATTGAAATCGAAATCGGACGGATATTATCGTCATTTCAATTTGGCGTGGATACAGAATATTCTTGGTTGTGTGCATGTTCAAAACTTGTAAAACTGTTTTGTTGGCCGTGTTTTTTATTTTCGACCGATAAAAATACGTGGAACAGCAGTGGTGTTAGTGATATAAGCCAGTTTAGAACTTTACGTTTCCGCCATGAAAATTCAAAATATCGTATTTCGGCACTATACGATTTTGTTAAATTCGAAAAAACGAGAATTGATTTATCTCTGAGCACAGTATTTAAAGAATCAGTAACATAATACAACAGTAATGTCAAGAAGAACAGATATATAATTTTTTTTTTTATGCTCATCTGAGGCAATAAGCGGCGAAGATAGCATTTAACAAATATATTTATTTAGTGGAACGTGTCCTAGCGGCCACAGCTCCTTATTTTATAACAGAACTACTTTTTATGGATGTTATAGCGTATTTACATTAATGATATTACGCCTTTTTAAGCGTACGAATTCCGAACGATTTATTGTCAGGTTCTGCGCCAGATGGTTAATATGGTTTTCTAACCGTGGAATGTATCGTTCCTTACGGTTGTAAATCGCATCTTTAATTGATGGTATTTGTAGATCTTTTCGTATATCCTCGTTTCTCATGAACCATGGCGCTCCGACTATTGTACGCAATATCTTATCTTGAGCTGACCGTATGATATCGATGCTCGAGTTGCTTGCTGAACTCCAAAGTTCTATTCCGTAAGACCAAATAGGTCTTAGGATCGCCTTATATCGCAAGACTTTACTTTCAATTGGGGAGGCACGTGCTGTCAAGTGATAGTTACGGTTATAAGTATGCGCGTTATCTTTCTGTTTTTCGGTTGTATTACATAGTTCGATTGTAATCGTTATCTCGTCGTGATCGTATTATTAACTTTTGATATTAGTCGAACAACGTACATAATTTTATCTTTTCAAGTTGGCATGGATAGTGAATTCGTGAAGAAATTTGAACAAATGTTTGTGGACATAAAAGGTATCAAATTAGTATGTAATACTACTAACTTAAAAAGCGATAGTATTATGTCCGAGTTAAATAAACTCAAAAATGAAAATATAATTATTAAAGAGGAAATGGACACGCTCAGAAAAGAAAACGTAATTTTGAGAGAGGAGATAAATAGATTTGAACAATATTCAAGAAAAGACAATGTAATTGTACACGGTGTTCCTTTTGAGGAAGCCGAGAACATTAGGAGTAAGTTCTGCAATGTGGCGAAAAAACTGAATGTGATATTGAACGATTGCGATATTAAAGCTGCTCATCGGCTGCCGTCAAGAAATACTAACAAGCCACTACCGATTATAGTGAAATTAAATAATCTCGATAAACTAAAACACATAGTGGTTAACACAGTAAGAAGCAGAAATTAAGTGGGAGTGACGTTCAACTAGCATCGAACGCGCCGATATTCATCAACGAGGATATGTCCACATATACACGGCAATTGCTGTTCACAGCAAAACGTTTATGTAGGAATGGGGATTTAGCAGCGTCGTGGTGTCGCTCCGGAATTGTTTATATTAAGATAAACGATCAAAGCGCAAGTATTCGAGTGCTTAGTATATCTCAGCTCGAACAACTCGTAGGAAAACCAGTTAATAGCCTGACCAGTACGAAGCAGAGGCAGACGGATAGAGTTAGACCGATAGAACAACCAGTTCACGCATCAAGTAGCAAAAATCAAACGCAAGCTCGATTAGATAAGTTCGTTGCAACAGATCCATCATCGGTAATTCGATCATCATCGCCGCTGAGCACGCGATCTAAATTTAAACAGAATAAAAACAACTGACTTTTTCTTGGGCCCACCAAGAGCACGAGCTCTCCTCACCCAGAAAGTACAGTAAACGAGGGTGAGTATACCAAAGTTCCTTTAACCGTTTCCATAATTATAAATAGTAACGTTAATAATAAAAATAGCAATATCGTAATTGTTAATAAAAATAAAAGTAAAAATAAAAAATTTAGTATCGGAAAGGGCGTTAATCTTAAGAGTAAGCGCACACATGTAACTAAATTTGACACATTAAATGTTAGAACTTTAAAAAAAGACAAAAGTCTATTAGAATTAGAGGAGGCTTTTGGTGCGTCAGACATAAAAATTTTAGGATTATCGGAAATTCGTAGAGCAGGTGAAAAAATAATAAGTACAAATGTAATTTGTTCTATTTTATCGGGAATGACAGGGGACAAAGAGGGGTAGGATTCTTAGTAAAACCAGAGTATAAAGATAGGTCAGGGAGATTTCGGATAGGATAGCCATTTTAAAATTAAATTTTAATAGTAATCATATATCTTGTATTCAAGTATATGCCCCAACCTCGGTAGCGGACGATAGAGAAATTGGAGAGTTCTATGAGATTTTGGAAAAAACGGTAACCGAACTGAAAGTCAAAGATAACAATTTAATAGTAATGGGGGACTGGAATAGTAAAGTTGGATTGAGAAGAAAGGGAGAAAAAGGCACAATGGGAAATTATGGGTACGGGATACGTAATGAGAGAGGTTGGAGGTTACTACGGTTCTGCCAACAGTTTGATTGGAAGATAATTAACAGTTTTTAAAAAAAAAAGAAATGGCAAGAGGTGGACGTGGATATCACCGAATATGGAGAATAAGTTACTAATAGATTATATTATGTCCCCAAAAGGGAACAAAAGAATAACCAATTTCGAAGTTTACGATACGAATTCCTTTAAGTTTTACACAGATCACAGGTTAATTATGGTTACAATGAAAATTAAAAAGGGTATTCAGTAATAAAGGTTGTAGAAAATTAAACCTCGCGGAATATAAAAAGAAAATAGCAGAGTTACTCGAGGACACGAATTACCCAGAAACTTGAATCCTATAATAAAATAGCAGAGACTATATTAGCAGCCATAACACAATCGATGTACACTAGAGAAAATGACAGGAGCACACTATTAAACGACGAAGTAACTAAATTACATAAGCGGAGGCTGTTTTACTAAGAATTAAAAATAAATCGCCCAAAGAAAAAATTGAGTTGAACTTAATATCTAAATTAATAAGGAGTAAAGTTAGGGAGAAAAGCGAGTTTAAGAAAGCCGAAATAATCAGAGCCACTTTGGAAGGAAATAAGAATATTAAAAAAAAATGAGAAAACAGATAAGTATTGAAACAACATGGAACACATACTTTAAAAATTCGTTAGGACAAAAGATTTATGATAGACATGAAATAAATAAGTTTATAACCACCTATTATACAGAATTATATAAAGACGATGGTAAGGGCAGGGATGGAAACTAAGAGAGTAGTGGATCCGGAACCAGAGTTTTTAGTCGGTGAAATTAGAACGGTGGTAGAAAACTCAAGAACCAATGTTAGTCCAGGTCATGACGGCATTACGAACGAACATATAAAAGGCGGGGGGGAGGTTTTAATTAAAAGATTAGTTATGCTTTTTAATACAATTTTGAAATCATGTAATATACCAGAAGAATGGAATTACTCCGATCTGATTTTATTGTTTAAAAAAGGGGACCGTTACAATATTGAGAACTATCGTCCAATCACATTAAGCCTGAGCATCTCTAAAATATTCTCAAAAGTAATAGAAAAAAGAATCAGATATTTTTTAGAAATTCAGCAACAGTCAGAGCAAGCTGGTTTTCGTAAGAATTTTTCCACAGCGGACCACCTGCATACAATAAATCAAATTATGGAAAAATGTAGGGAGTATCAGATAAACCTTCACCTAGGACTGGTTGATTATAACAAAGCATTTGATTCCTTAAATCATGAATTTATTTTTAGGGCATTGCAAAATCAGGGAGTGCCTGAAAATTATATCCTGATAAATGAAGAAATGTATGGAGGTTTAAAAGGTAGAATAGTTACGGATGTTAAAGGTAAATATTTTACAATTAAAAGGGGGCTCAGGCAGGGTGACCCTCTTTCACCGATTCTATTTAACTGCTCATTAGAAGAAGTTTTTAAAGAAATGAATTGGGAGAACAAAGGGATAAATATAAACGGGATGAGAATATCTAACTTAAGATATGCCGACGACATAATTCTCCTTGCTACATCATTGGAGGAGCTAGGACAGATGCTTTCAGAACTGAATGCAAGAGAGGCAACTGCAGGTCTATCCATGAATATTAAAAAAAAAAAAAATATTAACAGAAAATACAAATGTCAATAAAGTACAGTTAGATAGCAACTACCTAGACCTTGTAAGCAAAGCAACGTACTTAGGACAGTTATTATCATTTAGGAATCAGATGAAAAAGGAAATAAACGTAAGAATCACGAGATGCTGGAAAGTATTGGGGTTTAAGATGTACATTTAAAGGTCCTTTTAGTAACAACCAAAAAAGCCAGATTTTTAATATGTGTATTATACCGGTATTAACTTACGGTTGTCAAACTTGGGTATTAAATTCAGTGACAATTAACAAGCTCAAGGTTACACAGAACGCTATTGAAAGATCAAAGCTGGGGGTTAAGAGAAAGGATCATTTTAAAATAAAAGCACTTAAGCATCTGTTTAAAAATAATATTGATGTAATAAGCTACTCTAGATGGAGAAAGTGGGAATGGACCGGCCACGTAACTAGGTTAAAAGATGATCGATGGACCTATAGGACTACTTTCTGGTATCTCTCGTATCACAAGAGAAGAATTGGTCATCAAAGGGGTAGGTGGAAGGACGATTTTAATAATTTCCTAAATCAAAAACATTTCGAAAAAGTAGCTATAAATAGAAAGGCATGGGAGCGGTTAAAGGAAACCTTTGCTCTTTATGGGCCGAGGAAATTTAGTTTATAAGTTATATAGTTAATAATTCATTTATATTCATAAATTCTCAATAAAGGTATTTTGATTTGATTTGATTTGACTTTCAATTGGAAGTCTGGAAGTTTTCCCAATTAACCAGTACATGCTGGAAAATTTTATAAACAATTGTTTTTTTTTTGGCAGTAATATGTTTTCTCCAGGTGAATTTGTTATCCAAATGCATACCAAGGTATTTTGCACTATCCGCAGAGGGGATTATAACCCCATTGAACGTTATTTCTGAATAATTCGTACAATTCCTTTTTAGTGTGAACACAACATGCGAGCATTTCGTTTCATTGACTTTGACTTTCCAATAAGTAAGCCATGCTTCAAGTTCCTTTAGATGACTCTGTAATTGATTCGTTGCTGTCACGATGTCAAAGTCAGCAGACAATATAACGGTATCATCAGCAAACATGGCTGTAGTTGCGTTAGCATTTGTCGGCAAATCTGAAGAGAATATTTGATACAGTACTGGTCCAAGTACACTGCCCCGGGGTACTCCAGATTTAATCGGATAGATGTTTGAAACTGCCTCGTTGATAGTAACATGAAAGTATCTTTCCGAGAGGTAAGATTTTATTAATAGATAATAACGAACCGGTAATTTGCATTTTATTTTAAAAAGTAGGCCATCGTGCCACATCAAATGCTTTTTCAATGTCCAGAAACACCGCATGACAAAATTTCTTTTCTTCAAAACTTCTGTGAATAAGATCAACAACCCTGTGAATCTCTTCTATGGTACTGTGCTGATCTCTAAAACCGAATTGAAACTGCGGTATTATATTGTTAGCAGTCAAAATAGGTTTCAATCTTCTTAACAGTAATTTTTCAAAAATTTTTGTGAAAATCGGGAGCAGACTTATGGGTCTATACGAAGCCACCTCTGTCGGTGGTTTACCCGGTTTCGGTATAACGATTATGTTCGCAAATTTCCATTTTACAGGAATGTAGCTTTGGCGAAGCACTGAGTTAAATATGTATACTAATAATGTAACAGCCTTTTTTGGTAATTTCTTAACCATCAGGGCAGTAATTAAATCATGTCCAGGAGATTTTTTTAAATTCAGGTGTTTTTGTATAAAATTATTTACCTCCATAGGCGACATAGATCTTATTGGAAGAGACATTTCATACGGAGTTTGCAGGCAGTTTTCTACTTCATTGTCTGCATTCGTTCGTATGGATTGAAGATCTGTGACAAGTACTTAGCGAAAGTTTCTGCTTTTTCTTCGTCAGTTCTCATCCATTTATTATCAGTTTTTATGGGTGCAAGTCTCGGCTGGTTGACTATTTTTAATGTTTCTTACTACTTTCCACAAGGAATAATCTGTATTAACGTCAGGCGTTAATGAAGAGATGTAGCTATTAAAACTGCTGTTCTTCCATTCGAGAATTTTGTTTCTTAATTAAACGCAGTTTTGTCTTTAGGGTTTCTGGTATTCTGCCATATGCTCCCTAGTTTCCTTTTCTTCTGTATCATGTCCTTAATTACTTTCGGATGTCCTTTGATTAGTAAGACTTTATTATCTTTCTTAGGTGTTGCTAAATATGCACCTTGTTGGATACATCTGGTGAAATTTTCTACGGCTGCCTCAATATCCTCTTTAGTTTTTAATGGGATATTTAATTTAATCTTATTTTCAACTAAGTGTTGATATATTTCCCAATTAGTCGATCTATTACACATTACAGGTTTACGATCACTGTAAATGACAGAGCAACTAACATTCATAATTATTGGGGAATGATCAGAAACACCATCCAGACACGATTCAACAAGCAGATGATTAATTTTGATCCTGTTACAGACGAAGAAGTCAAGTAAATCCGGGATCTTATTACTGTCAGTAGGCCAGTAAGTAGGTTCTCCGCCAGACAAGCTGTTATAGTTGTTCATCAGAATACATCTATGCAGTTGATTCCCTCTTGGATTATTCAATCGAGATCCCCATGTTTTATGCTTGGCGTTAAAATCTCCTCCTGAAATGAATCTGTAACCGAGGGTTTTAAAGTATTCACTGAACTGTTCTTGCATTATGGTGTGCCTAGGAGGGCAGTAAGCGGATGAAACTGTGATAGGTCTACAGAAAGATTGTATCTCGACAGTAGTTGCCTGTAGGTATGCTGTAGCAAACTTGTCCATTTCATGATGTTTTAAGGCCTTTCTTATAACAATCGCAGTCCCTTCGTGAGCAGTACATGCTGCGTATCATATATAGTATATTGTGGTATTCTAATGTAGCTTTTGTTTGTAAAATGTGTTTTGGAAACTAACAATATATCTATTTTATTGTTTATTAGGAATGATTCAATTTCGTGCCGTTTATGCGCCATTCCATTGATGTTCCATATAGCTAATCGTAAAAATTTATTCATTTTGCGATTAGTTTGTTCAGCACTGTTAATAACATATTTATTATCATACTATTTTGGTGTATCAGTTGATTGAACATATTTTTGAATTCAGAGAGGAATTCGCTTAGTTGATTGTTGTTATTATTCCCATTATTGTCACTATTGTGAGTATTATTGGGATTGCTATTATTGTAACTATTATTACTATTATTATTACTACTACTTGGTCTGCCCAGGTTAGAATAAGCATTTTGACCACATAATGCTGAGGCATAAGTGAGTTTCATTAATCTATCAGTTAGAACAGGATTGCTTTCGATGAGATTTTGATTAAACTTACTTGTTAATAAGTTAATTTATTGTTGACTGTTACTTGTTACTCGTGGTTTATTTTGCATATTACGCATTTTTAGTAACTCTTGGTATAGGATACATCCCTTATAATTCGCAGGATGGTTGCCGTCACAATTGACACATTTAGGAGGTATTTCAATAGTTTTGATACATATATTTGTTTGGTGTGACTCGCCACATTTTACGCAGGCGAACGGCAATGTACAGTACGACTTACTGTGTCCAAAAGCTTGACAACGCGTACATTGTATTATGCCTTTATTTTTGAACGATGGTTCAACCTTAATTTTCATATTAAGCAGAAATACGATATTATATATTTCTTTAGTTTTAGCGTTTGGATCTAGATCCACGAAGAACATAGGTAATGGTTGTTTAGTTTTTTGTTTCTTGATATTGACAACGTTCCTCACTTTAAAACCATGTTCTTCTAGTGCTTTTTTTATTTCATCAGTAGGCATTGTGTGGTGAATATTTTTTACCACTACTCTAAATGATCTCTCTTCTTTCAATTGGTACGTATGATATAGCAGCTCTTTATCTCTTAGGACTTTCACTATTTTCTTAGTTATCGGCATTATTGACTTTTAGCTTAACTTTTCCATTGTTTAGTGCCTGGCACAAGAATTACTCTTTTTTTAATGTCGAGGAGATAAATCTCTCCATCTCTTTATACTGAACAATCCCGTATATTATTATTGGTGGAGGTTTTGGAGACCACTTCGTTTCATCATGTTCCTTAGCTTCTATATTAGGAAGGTTCGCGGATACTTTATCAGTGCGCTGATAAATATCAGTATCTGGAAGCCCTCGAAGGGGCCAAAAGTGGTTTTCCTTTTTATTTTTATTTATTGCTTCGGGAAAGGAGTCCAGAGTTGTTAATTTCCTTTTCCTTACAGGGATAACTGCCATATATTAGATGATTGGGGAATAATTTTTAAAGGGGGGACAGTTTTATTGACTGAAGTATTCATTTCAACATCAGCAACGTCTTTTGTATTAGCGGTGCTGCCGATATTAGAATTAAGATTATTGACACTGCAACTTTTACTGTTAGCACTAGCAACAGTGTTTTGTGGACTATTTTTTTTAGATTGCCCGACATGAGTACTAGACATCTTTGCAGTAAGTGGATTCAGCCGGGCTAAAATGCCCTGCTTTTAGGGAATCAACAACTATATTTTGAATTTAAATATTTAACGAGGACAATTAAAATAATCGTATTAGCGTAAGAAAAATAACGAAATACGGATAGATCAGTGCGGCGATGTTAATACCCAACCCAATAATAATGGAACGAACTCACCGAATGCGATATTAAACGTCAAGATAACGATTTAATATTGTGTTGAAAAGCGTTTGATAGACGCTGTTTGTTTTCTAGCTGAACACGAACTATCTTTTAGAGGTCATGACGAAACATACGATTCATCAAATAAAGGTAATTATATAGGTTTGTTAAATTTGATAGCCAAAAATGACACTGTACTGAATAACCATTTGCAAACTTCTACTGTGTTTCTGGAACCTCTAGTGAAATTCAGAATGACATTATTAGTTGTATCTCCCGTTTTATAATTAACGAGATAAAATATGAAATTAAAAATGCTCACTTTGCCGCGGTAATTATGGATAAAACAACTGACATTTCAAATAAATCCCAATTATCAACAGTATTTCGCTACATAACTTGCAATGGAAGTGTAAAAAGATTTGTGGGGTTTTGAGATGTAAGCGATAATCGTACAGCAGTTAGGCTATCATCTATTTTATTTGAATATGTAGACGACTTTCACTGTTGTGAAAAGTTGGTTGCACAAACGTATGATGGGGCTCCAGTAATGTCTGGTTCGATTGGTGGTCTGCAGACTTTGGTAAAGCAGAAATATTCTGGAAAAGAAATTATATATGTACATTGTTACGCCCATCGTCTCAATTTAGTTTTGGAAAAACCAGTCGACTCAATAAAGGAATGTAAAATTTTCTTTAAAACTGTATCTGGATTTTCTTCATTTTTTACAAAATCGGCTAGCAGAACTAATACTCTTGATCGTGAAGTTAAAAAACGTCTCCCAACAGTGTCCAATACACGATGGAATTATAGAAGTCGTATGCTTGATGTCGTATTCAAGTATAAATCAGAACTTGCAGTACTATTTTTATTAATGGCAGATGAAAGCAATGAATGGGATGTTAAAACTCAAGTTTTGTGCGAGCGGTTATTATCATAAATTCATGAACTTTGAATTCAATTTTTTGCTCGAAGAATTTTCCTTAATTCTTCCCAAGGCTGATATTTTATTTAATATTTTACAGAAGAAGATTTGTGATATCGGATACTGTAAAAAACAAATCAACGATTTTCTAAATTATTTAGATGAAATGCGTAAAAATTTCGATGTATTTTGGTGCAAAATGGAAGAATTGGATAATTTAGAAGAAGCATCGTGTTCGAAAAGAATCCGGACAAATGACACGGTTGTCCTCGATAAAAAAATCATCGTACAATTCGACACTTTAAAAGGGCAGATTATTGACAAGTTTTCTGATATTGATAAACTTGAATTTTTGTCTCTTTTGGATTTTGAAAAGTATTCCGAATACGAAAAAGTATTTCCAAATAAACCATTCCAACTTTTACAAAAATACTATGGTGCGTTTTTTAAGGTATCACGATTGAAAAATGAACTTTCATATTTATATTCTTCAACTGAATTCAAAATTAAATTCGTTTTAGATTTAAATCAACAACTGCGTGCTGATGGTCTTACTGAAGCCTTGCCTAAGATTACAAAACTATACTTACCATTCCTGTGACGAGCGCTTCAGCCTAATGTAGTTTATCTGCGTTGCGACGTATCCATACTTATCAGCGGAATACTCAGGGACAAACAAGGATTTCTGGTTTATCTGTTATTTCAATTGAAAGATGTCTACTACAGAGTTTACAAGAAAAATCTGCATTTTATGATTCCATCATAGATTTATTTTTAAAGAAAAATCGTCGAATTGAACTACGATACAAATAAATGCCAAAAATTTATTTTGTTATTACTATTTTAAGTTATTTCATAGTCAATTTTTGTATATAATTTCTTTAATTTAATCAACATATAATATTGACAATTTTATTTGTTAGACCAGGGCGCGTTACCTCACATAATTTTCGATATAAAATATAATATCTGCGTTAATTTTTGTAAATGTGTTTGTATAAGGGAAAGGTCCACCGGAAACAAATTCTAATAAACCACGCTTCGCCACTGGTCAGTTTATATACTTTTTGCAACAACAGTCTCTGGTTGACTGCGTCATATGCTGTCATTAAGTCAATAAAAGCTACTCCTATAATCTTTTTAAATTCAAAACCATTCTATATATGTTGGGTTAAATTAAGTATTTGTCCACATCATGATTTGCCGCGTCTAAACCCAGCTTGTTCTGTGATTAGCTTCTCATCTATATAGTTTTCTATTCTATGTAGTATAAGCCGTGTTCAACAATTTTGAATAGGTGAAAAAATAATGATACAGGGCGAAAGGTTTAGTAATGCAATTACCTAAGCTTTCCTTCAGAGTTTTGACATCTTCAACGATATTATGCATTCATTCATTCATCACATTTAAGAGCCATAGTTTTATTTTGGGTCCAGTGTTTAATCTGCTCATCTCACAGATCATCTAAGCCAGCAACTTTGTTTCTTTTCAAGTGATTTATATCGACATTAAGTTCATTTATCTCGAAAAACTTATGTAAGAAATTATTTATGCTATGGAGTCCATTTTCCTCTACGTTTACTGCAGTTAGATTTACCATTTAATAACAGTTGATGCACAACTGCATTTGTTGTTACCGTCACTAATTTGTCGCTTTATTTTAGGTGATTATTGAGGTTTTTAGCATTTTCCAAGACCTTCGGCTATTCTGTTTCATGTCCAAATCTTCCAGCATCTTACACCATTTGATGTGACTGCTTATAGAAGCTTTCCTCCTGCCATTATTGTATCATCAGCAAAAGGATCTTTTGGCAAATAAAATCTTGTACTGCTTCAACAACAATTTGGAATCTGCAGATAATCCACATATGTATTCAGTTCTACATCCTCTTGGTAAATATCTTCCTGAAACCTTCTTTACTAATGAGATGAATTTTTCATAGTTACAAGGTGTAGCTTTTATATTGCTTATTTCGGTATCCAGTTCTTTTATAAATCCTTTCCAGTCAGCTTTTTAAAAATTATATCATCTTTTGAAATTAATCCTTTCAGGTATAATTACTGCCTGGACCAGGCATGATAGAGGATGATGTTGTTTTCGCAGGATGGGTTTTTGATTGTTTTCATGCATTGAATTGCTAGAATATTGCTTACAAGGATGTTATCAGGGTTAGTACGTTTCTTCCATCTACCACTGTTAAATGAACAATCTACAGTTTTTCCCATTCTACCAAATGTTCGCCATTTTCGTCTGTATCATTATATCCCCAATCTATATTCCTACAACTGAAATCTCCCATAACGATTTGAATACGATGATGAAAATTAGGTGGTTTGGAAAACTGAAATCTGACAGCAGATGCCTTATACACAGAAGTAACAGTACTGTGTGTTAGTTCGACTGTAAATATTTCAATGTCATTATTTTCAGTTGGCGACGCTGACTTGGCAACGAGATCAGCTTTTACAAAAATTGAGCTGCCGTAACTATCATGGGGTTATTCAATTACAAGTTTCATTCCATCTATTTTGGGTCTATTTTTAGTGGGACTGCAGTGTGTCTCCTGTACCAATAGTACGTCACAGTTAATTTGTTTACATGTCTTGGATAGTATTATTTCTTTATCAATTGATATTCCTTCAATATTAACAGATGTTGTCATCATTACTGGTCTCAAAAAGGACCTTTTCCTGGACCGATTAGCTTGCATGTTATTATGAGAGGATGATTAGCAATATATGTGTATATGTTTCCAGAAGGCGTCCGATTGCTTAAAATTTTTGCTTCGATTCTTTACACAATCTTCATGGAGGCTCCTCTTGTGCCCTCCTCCATGTCTGATGATGTATACTAACATCTCCATAATATATTACATTACAATAAATATATTGTATAAAAATATAGTGATTTTTTAATAAAGTTAGTAAATAATAAAAGGAAAATAAACATAACCATCTGGTCTGTCATTTTAATAACAGTGGTATCTAGTGGAGCAGAGTTACAGATGGAAAAAGCCAAGTTTGAGGCAGAAATATCATATTGAAGGTGTTTGTAACTGTAGGATCTTGCTACAGCCAATAATAAATGCAAACCAAACCATGTAATACAGGCAACCTTACAACGGATGTTGCTCCGAGCACCTCAAGCCATTACATGCTACACAGATGCATCAAAAACTCCGTTTCATGTAGGTGGTGCATATTCCATCCAAAACAAAATTCAGACCTTCAATCTTCCGATAATGCTGTCAGTCCTTTCGGCTGAGCTAGTTGCGATTCTTCAATGTATACTCCAAATCGCCGATCTCCCACGGAACGATTATGCAATTTGCTCAGACTCTATGTCTGCACTAAAATACATAGAAGCCACAAACCCTGAAGTATCATCTGTTGATCATATTCTTTTCTCGTTAGTGGAGCTGTATGAACGGAACACAAAGATAACCTTTGCTTGGATTCCTAGCCATCGTAATATTTCATCACACGATGCCGTACACCGGGCGGCCCGTTGGCTTTCGCAAATTCACCTTCCAATACATACGGGTGCGGACTATGCTCTAGACTCAGTCCAGAGCATACTGCGATCATGGAGTCGATCCTTCCATAGTCAGCCCAGTATTTTGGGTTGCATCAAGAAGGATCTGACGACATGGCCAAAACTCGTTGGAAAAATTTGTCCACCGAGATTGGAAACAGCATTAAACAGAGTGTACCTTGGACATACACAAATCACCCACTCGTACCTTCTCGGTAACCAGCTGTAAAGCACCGTTAACCGTCCATCATATATTGAAGACATGCCGGAAATACGCTCAACATCGTACTAAGGATATGAGCTCAACTATACCGGACATCTATAACCTAGAAATTCTTGCAGCCTTCCTAATCAAGACAAATATTATTAATAATATTTAATTATATGTATTTTAATTAATAATCATATACATCGAGTAATAGCCACGAAAATACTCGTTAAAAAAAACAAAAACAAAAACTAACTATAAGATCGTGCTGCACTTGAAAATTCTGATAGTTTCAATTCATAGGTTGGAATGGATGGCAGGTGTCACTATGAATAAAAAAATACAAAAGAACTAATATAAAAACACAGTAATAATAAGCATACCAACACTTATTCTCAAATACACAACTTATGAATTGGTGTAACAAGTGATACATAAAAATAAATAAAGCTAAAACTATTCATATGATCTTTACAAACATATTTTTATCATGCTCCTCGCTAATCTTTGGTGGTGAAACTCTTGCTCAAAGCAGGGTATTCAAATACTTGTACATGCATTAAGAAACAATTAGTAACCAAATGAAAGGAGTCTCAGTTAAAACTGGGAGAATTATGTCGGTTAACTAGTAGAACGTCAAATTTAGTCTTCATAATAAAATAATAAACTGATGGTACATAGCACAGTTTTAAAGCCTGTGTGGACATACAGTATTCATCTCTGAAGGTGTGTAAAAGCTAGCAACATAGATATAATATAAAGATTTTAGAATTGAGCTCTAAAACACACATCAGCACCCTGGTATGTCTCAAATATTTTGATACACCATGACTTACATGTAAGTACTGTTCTCAAGTTGGTTAAGAAAAATGTACACTATTTAATAACATTGGAAAAGCATCAAAATTTTGTGGGATAAATTTTCTGAATAATATGGAGAAGTTCCAGAGATTAGATTGTATTAAACCAACTGATCTTTTAACTGTTTAGGGGGGAAAATAAAGAATATAATTACTGATTTCCCTCCGTCACATGTCATCTATCAAATATCAACTGCTTCATGACCACAAGGTTGGCCAGTTGCAGTGTAAAATGCATTTTTTTTAAAAATTACATCCCATATAACTATTTATCATTGATCACCAATTTCTATTATTACGGTTTGGGATACACCATTAAATAATTGAAAATTTATAATCATCAACAAATTTTTCAATTCTTTCTTTTTGAATCAGCAAGTTATTCATCTCAGTATTTAATGGATTACTCATTTTGATGTTCTTGTAGTGTCACTGATTATGTATGGCCTTGTAAGTATTTAAAATCCATTGTTTGATTATGATTGCTAGCTTCATTATAGGTTCACCAATATCTATTTTAAAATTCGGAATTAAGAAACTCCTGATTACAAAAAACTTATTATCCATAAAAGAGAAGGCACAAACTGTCATTAGTGGGTGAAATATACAAAAATCATTTATCATATTAAAATAAAAGATAAAATTCATGCACAATAAAATTAACTTTATGAACAAATATAAAGTACAAGAAATATTAATTAAAAAATACATCATATGCTAAAAATATGTAAATATATATATGGAAATAAATTATATGTTAATATTATATGTATATTTTTCAAAAAAATTCTTATTTTCAATTAAGCATAGGTGAACATTACAACGTTTACAATTGTCAGTCTTATATTTACAAAATTCATATTTGCACTGTAAATTAAATTACTTATCGTCAAACAACAGAAAATAGTAATTATCACAATGCATTTCCATTAGAGTTATAACTTCTATTTGCATATAAAATAAAACGAATATAAAGGACTACACATAGAAAACCATCTATTTTTTTGCTCTTTACATAAAATTAGATTTTGGAAAGTGTCGGAAGTAGAATAAAGTATTTTTTTCTTATTTTTAGTAAGAGTGAGTACAGTTGCTCAAATCCTAAACTTGTTTCAGCTGTTAGACACTGCCATATCTATAGTGTGAAAAATTATATGTATAACCCATGTCAGTAAACAAAAATACGAGCTATTGATGCTTAATGGGAAATTAACTTATAGGGTAAAATATTATTATTATATATTTTTATTACCTTGGATATTTAAATATGTGTGTTTCTTCTGTTTTTGACCCTTGCCATCGGTAATAGGATAATAATGACAAGTTTATTGTGAATAAGAATGTGGAAGAAGAAAAAATATGGAACAATATTTTTAAAAGAAATTTTGAAGTGGCCGAAAGTATTAAACAAAAACTGAAAAAGAAAACAGAAAATGGGAAGGAAAAAAGGATAAAAAGGCCTTGAATCATGTTTAAATTATTTTACCAGTATGGGTTCGAACATATGATGATAAGAAATATTATTAAATGTATATATTTTTACACGAGTGTAAACACAAAACTATAAAAATTGGTTTCCTTGATCATTGATAACGGCGCTGTAATATAAAGAAATTTATTAGTCATCGTGGATGTTTATCCGGGAGTTCATCGGAATAATATTGGGGGATGAAGCAACTTTATGATGCCGTCGTGAAAATACATCTTCCCTGTTGAAGAATAAGAGGGTGGATGAGCCTGAATAACTTATCTTCACATCAGCTGCAAAGCCAAATAGTTCAGAAAGCGTAATGAACTCCCGGTGACATCCACAATGTGTGGTGTGTAAGTAAATAATAACTAAGAAATTCTTACCTGGTTATAAATCCTGGCAGGAACTCGACGATGTAGAATAAACGATGCGTTGAATATTTCCCCCGCATTTACGTTACACGCAACGCGAACTGACACAACAATATAACGCACCTGTAAGAAATAGGATACAAATCGATATATTAGTAATTTTATTTGATTTAATTAAAAAATCTTCGTAGTAAAACATATATTTTAATTAAATTTAAATCGCTGTTACATGTTGCACGAAAAATGGTCTGTGCAACTAAAGGACAGTCAAGTTTGGATGATATAAATTTTGGATCAATTACATGATTTTATTTCGAGTATTTCCATGATGTAAGTAGTATTCGATTTATCTTTATAAACGAAAAATATAAATATATATATAGCAAAAGGGTAATAAGAAGTATTCGCGTGAGGGTATGACAGATGAGGATAAGAATTTTTAAATTTAATAATCAATATAATTAAACTGCTATCTAATCAGGGAACTAAATTCATGCTGTGATGCCAACTTATGAATTTCTGACTAATTGCTAAATGAGATCGATTGCTGGGTGTAATTATACGGGATTGTAAAAAGAAGGCACGTTTTTGTAAGCATTCAGAGAAAATGCGATATATATATATATAATTTTATAATAACATTTATTGAACTACCGATTATTATACCTATCTAGGGCATAGGCAGTGAAGGATACAAAGGAGAACGTCCTTAATGTAGATAGCATTCCGAAAAATACTTAATGTGGTTCAAAATAAAAAGATAACAAGAAAAGTTTCGAGTGTATAACAAATGTGTTTTACACGTGTCGATATAAAGAACGAAAACGTCTAGCTTTACATAAGATGTAATCATGAAAATCAGGAGAAGACGATGAAAGAATTATAATTATTCTCGAGGCAAGAGGTATAAAAAAAATATTACTTGGATAGCACAGAGCAGATAAAATTGATGGATGCAGTGAAACAAATAGTAAAGTTGAAATTGATTCGGACAGGTTACGTGTAAAATAGTGTTAGGTGGACAAAATATATTCCATAACGGTACCTATTACATTGTAATAGGAAAAGCGGCAGACCAAGAACATAATTGTGGGGATGAAATGGATCCGAATTGATTTTGGACAGTAATTATTGGAAATGTCGGAGACACAACTATAATCAACAGCAGATATTTCGACATAACATTATAACATGAATATCGTAATTTAAAAGGATTTTTAAAATAGAATGTATTATTCTAAAGTCGTATATCAAGAAAAGAAACTTGACACTATATCAGAAGATGAACTTTAAAATGGATTAAAAAGAAAAGGATGCTGTTAATGGATAATCACAGATTAAAATTATGGAAATGTTAATATTGTTCAATAATGTACTAGAAATGGTAATAAGGATGCTGTTAATGGATAATCACAGATTAAAATTATGGAAATGTTAATATTGTTCAATTATGTACTAGAAATGGTAATTAGCTAATGGATATGATCAGAATGGCCTATTTTATGGAATAATTGCGAGATGTTACGAACACATCAATCAGTTTTAATAAAATTGGAGAGAAAACATAGTGATAAAAAACAAAACCCATGAATGGATGATGGAAATGATAAATTGAAAAGTAAGAGTTGTACAAAATAGATAATACGTGTAAAAGAAGTGCAATATTTCATGGCTAACTTAAAAGAATGTAGTCTGAAAGATGATAGAAGAATGGATCAATTAAAAGATACGAATGTAGAAGAAAACAACATTTGCAGCGATAATTTTAAACGAAATTTTGAAGTTTTCGAAAGTTATAAAGACAATCTGAAAAAGGAACCAGACATGATGTATAATGTGAAATAGAATATAGAGGGCTTGAATATTTTTAAATTATTGTTCGATCTCTCTTTTAATGGGCATGAACATAAGAGCATAAGAAATATGATTATATATATATATATATATATTTAGACAAGTGTAAATACAGAACTGTAGATATTGGCTGACCAATTGAATTATTTTAATTATTTTACCAGCTGTCTTTTAATGTGTTTAAGAAATATTATTAATTAAGTATAGAGAATAGTAGATTCTCATATTGGAAAGATTAGAGAAGCATTAGCAACTTTCAATACTTCTCCTTCAATAGAATATTTTATGAAAAATAAAAAACAACAGGCTGGAACGAAAAGATATTTAAATGCACAAAAAAGAAATTGGTTTTTCAATTTTTGTGATAGTATTAATACGCGTCTAAATATCCATTTTGTTCTTGTATAAATCCTACGAACACTGAATGGATTAATAATTTTATAGATCAGTTTGAATGTCCAGTTGATCCTCATATTCAGGAAGGCCATTTTGTTAATCATTTTAACTCCATACCAGAGCTAGGACATGTCATGTCAACAGGTGAATTATTTCGTAGTTTGAATTATAAGAAAGACTCTAATTTCGGAGTGGATAAAATTTCCTTCAGAATGCTACAACAGTTACCGGAGGAAGCTAAAGTGTTTCTACTAGCCTTTTTCTATATTTCACTAAATTTGAAATACATTCCTCCTATTTGGAAAGAACATATTGTTTGCCCTGTTCTGAAACCAGGTCGGTCTCCGGATAATTATAGGTCATACAGACCTACTTCCTTGTTGTAGTGTGTAGCTAACACTTTACAGAATATATTAAAATTTAGGGGTTTTAAACAGATAGTACAGCAGATTCATTAAGTTCATCCTCTTTACATGTACATATCAACCTAACCAGAAATCTATATGTTCTTGCTATGTGTATTGATATTAAGTCTGCATACGATAATGTTAATCTTTCAACATTATGTAATAAACTAGTAGGATTTGGTATTAATAAAAGCATGTGTTCCTGGATATTTGAATACTTCAATAGGAGAAAATTACAATCAAATATAAAAGAAAAAAGTACAATTCTGTTTATTGGGGTAAATGTTTAGCACAGGGAAGTGTTTTGAGTCCATTTTTATACCTCTTATACACAAACGAAATAGAAAAAATCCAAAATGAGTCAGAGTATTTCAGTTTACCGATGGCTTAGCTATTTGTGTCACCAGTGCTTCAGTAGAAACTGTAGTTAAAAAAGCTCAGTAGGCGCTTCTTGACCAGCAGGAGATTGTACAAGATCTAGATTTGTCTATAAATATAGGTAAATCTAATGGAATAATGTTTATCATAAATTGTATCACCCCCTTTACTTCGTCTGAAAAAAAACTTTAAAATTTGATACAACAATTAAATATTTAGAAATGGTATTTGAAAGCAAATTGTTATGGAATGCAGAGTTGGAGTTTGTGTTGCAGAAGTGTGATAGGGGTCTAAATGTGCTTCGGGCAATCACAGGTATTAAATGGGGAGCACATTCATCAATAGGTCTGCGGATTTATAAATCCCTCATCAGATTCCATGCTGACTATATAGCACCATTCATAAATCTCAACAGAACACAGGTGAAAAAATTACAAGTTGTGCAAAACAAGACTTTTCAATAGCGACATCCTGCACGCCCCTACAGACTTTAAACACGGAGATGGCTGAACCTCAATTAAAACATAGGCAGGAATATATAGCGAACAATTTTTATCTCCAAGTGAAAGAGAAAAACCCATGTGATTAATAAACAAATTCGATGTTTATTGAAACTGCGGCATAATAGATAGTAGCCAAAAGAAGTCTTCCACCTCTTATTTCCAGACATAATTATCCAAAATGTTTCTCATTCCTTCTACCGATTATATTTTCAAGATTTATTTTTCTCGTTAGACATTGACTTAATTTCCTTTGATAATAATTTCCTTCTGGCGTTAACAATGCTGCATTTGTGCAAGCAATTAATTAAAAAATTTAGCCACTATGGAATTATATTTACAGATCGGTCGGTCGATAAAATACGTGGAAATTGTACTTCGGCTTTATATTACCCAAAAAAAAAGGCATATCGAAGGTATACAGATTACCCTTTGCAGATTCCTCATCTGCAGTAGAATTGTTTGATATTTACAAAGCTTTGCACCTAAATAAATATTTGTGGAAAAATAATATTCTAATCATCTCTGATTCCTTGAGTGCCCTGTTACAATTGTCTAAGTTCCCAGATCTCAATGTGTCCAAGTTGGAATTTTATGTGAGACATCGTGTTATTCAGCTTTATAATCGTGGATCTAGAGTGAAGTTTAAGTGGCTCCCTTCTCATTGTGGTATTACTGGAAACGAAGTGGTCGATGAATTAACGCGTTATAATTTATCAAGTGTCCCTTGCGAGAACATTACATGGAATTGGACTGAAATGTTATCAAAGATTAAACAATTTTTACTAATGTTTCAACAGTACTACTCCGCCGAAAGTCAGAATACAGGGAAAAATTACTTCGCTTTGGTACACACGGTTTCCAGCAAGCCACGGTTTCAATTATACCAGAACGTTTCGAGTGATTATATACAAACTTTATTTAGACTACGTACTGGGCATAAAACTAGAAGAAAATGGAAAGATGCTTAATAATTAGATAGAGTTAAATAATCTGGAACTAATCTATAATTGAAAATACAATAAAACTTTTAGATCTACAAGATAGAACAAGTCATATACACCAGATTTTGTGCATTGTTTCTACAAACGAAATAGAAAACTGCATTGATAAACCTCAAAGTATAATACTCGATGCTTTTCTATGCAGCCAATATCGGCCAGTTATGTTAAAAATGTCGCCTGGCATACTAATGATAAATTCAGTTCTAAAAAAGATATGGAATTTCAAGGTCAATTAGGATACTTTCAGGGATTAGATGGAAAATACGTTAAAAAATATTACCCATATTTTAAAAATTATAGCTCATTCGTTCGTGCAATTAAATATGCAGCCTGATAGAGTAGTGGTTTTAGAAAACAATATATTACAGGTTGGTCAGCGGAATACGAACAGTTACTACATAAGTTCAAACATGTACAAAAAAACTAGTCGGCCGAAATACTATGTGATAGATAAAAACTAATAAAAAACTGCAAAATGTCAAAAGAACCCTAACACCACATAATACCTTTCAAAAAAAAAAAAATATTGAAATTAATTAGTTAAAATCGGCATTTAAATCCACCAAGAGTTCTAATGCAGCTGCTCTAGACGGAATTTATCCAGAATTTATGAAGAATCTGGGAGAAACAACAAAAAAGATTTATTATTACTATTTATAATGAAATATTAGATATCGGTCAATTGCGCAAGGCAAAGGCAATTGCTATTAAAAAGCCAGGAAAAAATGCAAAAGACCCGGCGGAATACCAGCCGACATCCCTACTATCTAACCCATATAAAGTTTTGAACGAATCATATACAGCGTAATATGAATAGCGAAAAACATCTGCCTGCCGAGCCAGCTGGTGTTCGTATTAACAGATCTTGTGTTGATCAAGTAGCTGCATTTGCCCAATTGACCGAGAATGGTTTTCAGAAAAATCCAAAGTCAGAGTTTCTTAAGTTTGCCTTATGTATCCAAATACGTGGAATCTATAATATCAGTTTTAGGCTTAACTTTCTCTCCAAAAAACTGTAAATTCTTAAGTATTTTACTGCTTATTTCTTGTAGATAATGATATAACTCTTATTGGATAATAATTACATGTATATTCATTTTATAAAAACACCAGTGGATTTATACAGTTATGTTGTGGTGTAAGTTAACGAGTTTTTTCTTTTTTTTTTTCCTTTTATGTTATATTATTTTCTTTTAATAACAGTTATTGCTTTATTCAAGTTTGTAACACAAGCTTATACAGTAGTTTATTATTTATACTATGATATAAGTTTATATCAAGATTTTATTATAATTTAATTTTATAATTTATAAATCACAAACTCATTATACGCTTTCTTGGTGGAATAAGGGACTACGTATTTTTCATCCCTTTTCCATCAAATATTATATTATTATAATGTGGAGGTCTTTGCATTTGTTCATACCTCTTACTAAAATTACATATATCTTATCATAAGCTGATGAAATTATTATTTATAGAACAATTTGTCTTTAAATAGCAACCTATCTGTGTTAGTTTCAAATTTAGGGTTCATACTATCTTTGAATAAATGTGCCTTTATCATATTTTCTTACCGAATAATACCTTCTTCTATTCCAGTGTTATATATAAATTAATACTGTATTCTGTTCTCACACTTTTATAAATATTCCGGTTTCGTAGTAAAGGAACGGCTTATCTGCTGTAGGTACACTGATTATATCTACAATAAAGCTACATAATGTACTAATTTCCGGAAGATACTGGAACACAGTTTGGGGCAGTGATTTGATTCTCTCTTCTTGTAAATTCATCTCCTACCAGAGGTTGGTGACAATCTGACGATACATTTTTTTTTATCTCGTGCCGTATGAACCAGTGTATCCGTGTCAGGCATATTAAACCAATCTTTAAGATTTTTCGCCCATGATATTTGTCTGCGTCCTCGACATCTGCTACCTTCTATTTTGCCTTGTATTATGGTCTGCAATGTAGCGAATTATGTGTCCAAAGTATGTATTGACGCTATGACTTCGCATCTCCATTTGTTTTAAAATAGTATTATTTGAAATCTTATCTACCCAAGATGCTTCTAGAATCTACTGGTATAGTCACATTTTGAGAGCATCTATTTTCTCGATTGATGCAGCCTTGAGCGTCTAACTCTCTTCTCCATAAAACAATACCGCCAGCACATAACATTTTGTAGATGGGCATCTTGTTTCAAGTGTAACGTTTCTATTGTAAGTAATCGTTTCATTTTCTGAAACGTGCTTCGCACCGTTTCTACTGTGACTGTAATTTCGTAATCAGGATTCCAATCATCTGTTAACCACTAAGTGATTTGATTATAATTGGTTTTTCTACGCTCGCGCTAATCGGAATACATTGTCACCGGAGGAATTACAAAATCAGTGTCTATACCTCATTTAGCATTACAGGTAGAAGTAAAAATACAACCTTTAAGTATAAGAATGTTATAAAATTTATAATTAAACGTGATTCTAGAAATATCCTTCCTCGTTTTCTAAATATTTACTATTCCTACAGACTCTCATTCGTCATCTCTTTTAGTTTTTTTTTTTTATTAATTTCTTATACAAACTTTCTTACCTACATATTCACTTAGATTACCTACATTTTTTTAATAATATTCTACACTTTCTGTCTAATAATATATTTGATTAAATGTAAAAGTCGAATTGCCCTTTCCAGCTTTTACTGATGGATATAAGTGTGGGGCCGACATCGCTAATGCATTCGTTATGCCTTCCTTGAAAGTTATTAGAAAGTTCTTCTTTTATCTATTTCATCCTATTTTCACCGTTGAAGCTGTTGCCATTTAAAAACCACTATCTATTTATATTTCCCACGCGTTCCGATCCAAACATCATTTTTATCTCGGACGCGAAAAGGCTGTTTTTGGCCTTGAATTCATCAAACTTCAATAATCAACCTCCCGGTATTTGTAATCTGGTTGTTCAACTGCATGAGTCGGGAATTAAATTTAGGTGGGTGGTCCCAGTTGTAGCGGTATTTTTAGGAATAACTTAACCGATTGTTAGAATGTACTTTCGTTGCGTACACACCTCGCTTAGGTCTCGTATCTGTTATAAAATCAAGTCGCAAACAATAGTGGGAACATTATCAGTGATGGATTTATGCATAGGCCAAAAATGTTTGAACTGCCAAATGTTAGAGACGAAAAATGTAAAGACACAGTCTCCTTTGAAAATGAGTTCGGATTTATACAAAATTTTCTATAGTACGTATAATAATTCAATTTTTTTTATTTAATTTTCAATCTGCGAATAAGACGTTAATTTTTTGATAGATCAATTACAGTCTTTATTGAGTGATTTACTTTTTGTTCCATTAGCGAAATTAACCATATATGTATAAAGCGTTTAAAAATTGACTAAATCTAAATAACTTTGCAATTTGTTTTTAATTAAAAATACTATAGATTCGCATGTATTAAATATCATTTTGGTATTTATTCATAAGTCAGAACATTTTTTATGAATAAAAATAACTTTTCATGAAAAATATATCCCATTTTTTTCTATATTCAATGGAAAAAAAGTGAAATTTTTAGTTTTCATTTAAAATCGGGAAAAAATTGTTCGATATGCCTCATCAAAAATTTTAAAATTATATTAAATTTAACTATGTAAGCTGATATATATTTAAAGCGGTCTATTTTTTTTTTTTTTATTGGGCTTCCATATCAGTTTACCCATTAAACTATATTATATAAACAAGAAAAAATAAAAAAGAATTATCTTAATTTTAACTAAATGGGTACGTTACAATTAACAATAAACCTATATAAACATATGTATATGTGCATGTTACGTGTGGAGAGTAAGAAAGGAATATTGACAGGAAAAGGAACATTTAGAGATATGAGGTGATTATAGAAGGAGTCACGAGTGGAGCGGTAATATGAGCACTCCAGGAAAATGTGATTTGCGTCTGCGATACAGTGGATATCTGAAGGATGTGAACAGAACGGAGAAGCAACAAGATGCATTTGAAAAAGTGTAGCCGGTAGACGATTCTTTCCAAAACGTAGTCGACATAAAGTGACAATAAAACCACGGAGCAGACTCGCTTGTATTTCGATATTATAGAACCATGGTAGACAAGGAAGATCAGGTTGAAGCAGTTTATATTTTGTAACATTATAAGGATTATTCCAAGTAGCTTTCCAGTATTCTTTATGAGCTGTCTTAATGATAGACAGGAGATCAATGCACGGCGTGTAAGCAATAAATAAATCAAGGTACGTTGTATATTTAGCATAATGATCAGCAAGTAAATTCCCCTTAATACCAGCATGACCAGGAATCCATGCAAACTTAACAGAGATACCGGCATCCCGTAAAAGGGTAATGTGATTAAAAAATTTTAAGTATTATGGGAGATGAATGAGGATTATAAAGTGAGAACTTTAAGGCCAAGAGACAACTTTTAGAATCTGAAAAAATTATTACCTTTTGAGTTACCCGATTCAACAGAATGAAACGCAGAGCTTGAAAAATAGCCGCAGACTCTGCTGTAAAAATGGAAGAAACTCGCAAAAGGGAAAATTTTTTAACTATGTCTAAGGAAGGAATTATAAAAGCTGCTCCTACATGATTCTTCGATTTAGAACCGTCTGTGTATATAGCGAGAAATTCTGACCAGTTAAATAGTTATATTTATGTGTTTATTATAATTTAGAAGAGTAAAAATCTATTTACGTGCAAGTATGGGCCAAGATAGACTTAATGCTCTTGCATTACTATCTATTGAAGTTCAACTAGTCTAAGGAATTGATTATGACGATATAATTGATATTTTTGCACGGACTAAAGCCAGGGAAAATCAATTTTTAACATGATTAATATTTTAAAAAATATTTATTTATCTGTCTAAAGTTTATTACTTATGTATTTGTAATGTTTATTAATTATAATTTAGAATTAAAAATTATATTCCAACAAAATAAAGTTATTTTAAATTTAAATTAAAAACATTAGATCAAAATTAATAAAATTTATTTTAACATTAAGTGCGGCGGCGCATCAAACAGGGCCTAGGGCGGCATGAAGCCAAAATCCGTCACTTAACATTATTATTAAATTAATAAACGAAAATAAATACGAAGTTAATCGCTAACAAATTTTCTTCGATTTTATTTGATTTTATGAATTCATAAAATTACTACTCTTCGATATATCAATATATTATTATTAGTGACACCTATTCCAATCCTGGGATTCTGCCTGCTTATTTTCAAATCATGCTGAAGAACGTTGAAGTCTATTGGACGAATAAAAATTTGTTATTATGCGATCCTTACTTGCTAGCCACACTTTTGCACACTTGATAAGATTCTTCTTGTCATAGAAGAAAACAATAATAGAGGGAATTACTTAAATTTTGTGTTGTAATTTGTTAATTAACTCTGAACAACGACGTTAGTAACGTAATATCATCGGCATATAGTATGGTGGAAACAACTTGGAATTTAGGAATATCATTAATATATAATAAAAACAAAAAAAAGGTCCTAATATGATGCCTTGCGGAACGCCTGCATTTGCGGAGTACTCTTTTTTAACCCTCACGCGAAAGCTTCTATTAGTTAAAAATAACTTTTTGTCAGAATTATCAAATTAAGACTGTATAACAGGCTGTAATGCCATACAGTATCAAATACTTTTTTCATATCGATAAGTATAAGGTCGGTAATTATCCGTTATTGTATCACATTTAGCATTGCATGCATTAAAGTTTATTTCTAAAACCAAATTGACTTTGAGGTAGTATGTTATTATCATTAGCAAATATGGTGAGGTTGGTTAGTATTACACTTTCCATAATTTTGCTTATATCGGAGAGTAAGCTTATTGGCCTAATATTTTTAGAAAGAAACATGTATTTTATCAAATTACAATGTGTACACGCAAAAATATGTACATAGTAGAGTTCCTGCATGAGCCTAACCTCGACCGCAGTATTAAAATTAAAATAACAACACTATAGTTTAAACGCAAGTATGATAAGCGGGAGAAAAAATTAAAAAAACCCGCAAATAATTACAAAAAAATACATATATATACACATATATACACATATAAATACACATAAATATACATACAAATATATTATGCACATACATACATATATATACATATAACTTAAAAAAATCATAAACTTCACGATACAAAGACAAAAATTATAAAAACACACATAAAAGTTAAAACAAAAAATAAAAAAAAAAATAAAATAGAAAAGAAAAAATACAAAACAATAAACTCGCTTCGAAGCGCATGAAAGATAAAACGTACAAGAGGTATAAATAAGTATTAAAATTACTTAACTATATAATTGCGAATAATAACAATTGAACATATTACAAATATAACTAATTTACAACAAATTATGTTTAATACGACGATGCTTGTATATACATGAACATAAGTTGCCTGGAATCGTAGTTGCCAATAGCCGTTATTAATTCATTGCTATGTACACCGCAGTTTTGAAAAAATTTGTTCGCTAATGTATAGTCTTTAATATATGGGATATTTATAATATTTTTAGGGTGACTGACGTCTTTATTAGGTTTATTATTATTGAGGATTTCCGTGTTATGGGAAGACACTTATTTCTGATGAGCGTTAATGATGTTTGTTAAAAGAACAACGACTGCATGGTGATTGTTCGTGGATAACTTATGATTTTGAGTATGAATATCGGAATAAAATTTAGCTACAGACTCTGCCTTTAAATTTCATATTTAAAATTAAACGATAATAAACAAAACACACGCGCATGATGTGTACGTCTTAAGTATTGCAGATAAAAAAATTGAGGTGACGAAATTTAAATATTTACGGATAACTAGAATAGAAATGCGCGTATTTCAAAAAGTGAAATAATTACTAAATTACTGTGCAAAAACAAGATTGCGAACTACAAAATGCTACGTACCGTCAGCATTATTTTGTTGAGTAGACAGTAGGTAGCATCGATAAAGTTTGAAATGTGACTTTATTGCCGAATTCTCAAGTGTACCCCGGGCAGATAAGGTATCTAATAATGGTGTTTATATACGCTGTTATCGTTTGTTTCGTACGTTCGGTACTGTCGATCGAACTATTATCAAGTTGTTATGATTGTTATTTGTTACTTTATATTACTTGCGTTTATTTCGGATATTTACCTATACATTGTTAAATTCATATCGGGAGAAGTATTAATTGAATATGAAAACGATCTTTCTCATCCAAAATATCACGAGGTGATAGAGGTAGATAAGAAAATCAGATAACAAAAATAACGAAAAAATAAATATCCCAGGAGGTAAGCTGGTTATTCTATCTCATAATGATAATAATAAAGATAAAAATAACGATGATAACAATATGTATAATGATAATATACAATCTTTCTCTACAGCGACTAATAGTAATAGTATAACTACCGAATTATTAAAATCAAATATTAATTACTCTAATGATAATAATACAAATTCAACAATGTTCCCACAGATTGTTTTTATAATAAGAAAAATGAATTCGAAGATTTTAAAGTAATGATGTAAAAATATGATAAATCAATAATTAATAACCTAAGTGCGGCAAAAGTATTAAAAACATTAGGATATTGCAAAAAAAAAATCGAAATCAAACGTAGGGGTAAATGTAACGTAATGATCTATTGTGAAGATGATGCACAGCAAATGAAATAACGGTCGATGAACTAAAGTGAAGTAGAATTTCACGTTTATATTCCTTTCGTTTTTGTTATCTGTCATGATAAAATATATAAACATTGATATCCAAATTACAAACCATTCAAAATAAATGCTGTAGAATCATTCTTAAAGCTCCGTTTTATGCTAGAATAGTTCGTATGCACAGAGTTTGAAAATTACCATATGTGCATTAAGTAATAAATCAGCAAACCAAAAAAATGTTTAACTATTGTACCCTAAGCGCGTATATAAACAATATAGGAGACTACACTCGCACTAGTCTCCGATTAAAATATAAAAAATATAAACATAAAATAATCAAACATACATTATTATGATGCGTAATTCCTGATGCTATATAATTATTATTTAAGTTTAAGTTTATTTTATGTATATAGTTATTTATTTTTCTCTTCATCGCTACTCTGATATTATCTCATATTACATTTTATTACATACTTATTTCATTTAGGTTTTGGCGGTGGTTTTTCCTGCAGTCTATTTTAAGCTTCGTTTCTTTTATTTATATTATTATTTATATCGCGATACACGGGAAGGATTTTGTTTTATTTCGGTACGTGTAGATGATAATTGTTGTTTCTTATTTTAAATGTGAAAATACACTTTTTATTTATTTATTTATTTATTTATTTATTAGTAAATCTGTTAAATTAGTTTTCTATGGTCAAATTTTTCCTCAGTATATCTTTATCAATCGAGTGAGATTTCAATGCGAACCGTGTGTAGCTAACATTAAACAATGTAGTGTATGTTTAAGATATGGACACATGACAAAAAACTGTAAAAATAATAATAGAAGATGCGTTTTATGTGGAGACAACTCTCATGTAAGAGAAATCTGCCAAAATCAGGTACAGTGTGTTAAATGCAAAGGGACACATGCAGCAATGGATAATGTCCGGAAAGAATCAGACAAAATAATATTAAAAAATTAATGGCATACGGAAATTTTTCATATGGAGAAGCCACTCTTGAACGACCAAAAACTAATGTAAAGACTTTTTTCTCAACTAGAGTGTCAAACCGATTTCTACCACTATTAAATACGGAAGATTTCCCGGAGGTGAACCAACATAGTAATACATTCAGTAAACAGATCCCAGCACATACTACATAAAAGGAAAGAATTTTTTTGCAAAAATACTCAAAACATTGTAATGTAAATGATGATAAAGTTTCTGAGACCAAAAGTGACTGATGGATCAAATGATAACACGATTACCCTAAAAAAAATAGACACAAAAAAAAAACTGAATAACCATAAATAAAAAGTCGAATAAATATAATAAATACGACAATGAACACTAATAAGTACAACCTTAATAATAATTGTTCTTATAATGATAATACCGAAACCCGCATATAAAAATAATATTAAATATTCAAATACTTCACTTAGTTCTACAATAGTAATATTGTAGAACTTTAAACTAATACGAATATAATTCAAATACTCGTAAATATGGAAAAACTATAATCACATCAGATGACGTTTGAAACCTCCACAGTGCATTAACAAACATCTCAAGCTTACCTGACGGACAAAAGAGAACTTAGCCCTATCAAAATCCATACGTATCGTTTACAGGAGGATGCGCCATTCACTATTTTCTCAAGAAGATTAGACCATTCTACAGATTTGAATGAAATCACTAATGAGTTATTAGCAGCAGGTCACCATGTACTTAATATAATTAATGTACATATCCAAAAAAAAAGTTGAAAATGAAACAACTGTTATTAAACTGTCATTATTTAAGGTGAAAGTTAAAACTAGTGCAAATAATCGTGAAATATTTGATATACAGACTTTCTGCCATTGTCGTGTCTCAGTAGAAACGCCTAAAAAAATTCTTAGCCTTCGTCGGTGTACTCGCTGTCAAGATTTAGGTCATACCAAAAAAGACGCCGTACCATTGAAAATAAATCAGTTTTAAATAAATTGTATAAAGATACTACAAATGACATTCGTCAGTGGAGGAACAATTCATTTTCCAATCATCTATTGTCCCTTGGCTACACTAAAGAAGTTAACTACTCATTATCGGCTGCCGCTAGGCGAATTCGACATCCTACTCGCCTTGTTTTCCTTTGAGAAATGAAGATAACTCATGGGCTCGGAGCGATTCTGAAAAGCAAATGTTTTTGCTCAACATTTTGAACATGTTTTTGAAGACAATAGCATTCAATCCTCAATAGCTTCCTCCTGTCCCATTACATCTAATGGCAGAATTAAACCAACTTCTTCCCTCAAATTAGCCAAGGTTATTGATAGACTAAAACTTACAAATCACTGGGTCATGATAGGCTTTCTCCTGTTGTGTTCAAAGAATTCTCAAAAAAAAGGAATTGTCTTCTGTCGACGATGATAAATGGCTGTATTCATCTACGGTATGTATCTCACACTTGGAAGATTGGGAAAATGATAATGATTTACAAACTAGGGACATGGATCTTACCGGCCCATTTCCCTAAAACCTATCATTGCGAAAAACTTTGAAAACATTATTTCACAGCGACTTCGGACAGTTATTGTAAACAAACATTTGATACCAGATGTTCAGTTTGGATTTCGTAAAAAGCATACAACCGTTGAGAAAATTCACCATATTATACAAACTGCCACCAAGCATTTGAGAACAAAGAATTTGCTACAGCAGTTTTTCTAGATGCCAGTACTGCTTTTGATAAAGTTTGGCACCTTGGCTTAATTCACAAAATTAAAAGCTATTTTTCACCGAGCTTTTACAGACTACTCATTTCATACTTAACTGATCGGCAGTTCTATCATCTTGGATCAGCTACTATACAAACTACATTAGCATTCGTGCTGGTGTTCCACAAGGTTCTGTACTTGGTCCTATACTCTTCCTACTTTATACTATGGATATTCTTCAAACACCTGATACAAACAAATCTTTTTGCCGACAACACTGCAATAATTTCACATATTCGCAGTTATGATACTGCTGTATGTATCATTCAAACAGCTGTAGATAATATTTTAATTTGGGCTCATACCAGGAAAATTAAACTAAATGACAGCAAGTCAGTACGAGTAGTCTTTGCTCTCCGACACCATGGATACATTCCAACTTATTTAGATGGTTATTCGGTTCCAGTTTCTAACTCTGCTCGCTACTTAGATCTGCATCTTTACTGTATGCTCAATTGGCATAAGCATATTAGAAAAATATTCAAAATGTTGGACCTTCTGCTCTCCAACTTTCAATAACGCCTTCAGCCTCATTCTGAGCTCAGTTTCAAAAGCAAGAGGTTCATCTCTACTACAATTTTCCGACAAGCATGAGCTAAGGTGCAGAGGTATGGGGAACTGCAGCCAAATCTAATTTCGAAATTCTTGAAAAATTTCAAAATAAGTTTATGCATATGATTTCAAGAGCACCTTGGTTTGTCTCGAACTCTTAACTTCGAACTGATCATCCAGTTCCTGTTATCATTCACTAGAAGTCAAACAGCTACATAAATCGTCTTCACCTTCATCCGAACATTGAAGCAGTTTTATTATTACATGATTCTAATGACAACCATTGGCTGAAAATAAAACATCAGCTGGATCTTATTAATAAATAATTTTATTATTTTTTATAAAATAATTTAACTACCAGTGAAATCTTCCTTAATTAGTTATGGTAAATGTAATTAGTTTTACAGCCCCAGTAAAATCTTTATTCAACAACAAAATATGGAAAAAATTAAAATTAACCTCTGTAACTGTCGCAGTACATTATCAAATATTGAAGAACTTGAGCGTATGTATTACAAAAGAAAATATTCTAATCGGAATATTATGCGAAACTTGTATAAAAACACAACACACATTTCAACTTAAACATTATAACATTATCCAGCATGATAAATCTAATTCACCCGGTGGAGGATCTGCCGTCATGAATCCCTCACTTATAAATTTAATTTTACAGAAAACATTAATAATAAAATACAGATAACTTCCGTTGATATACATATACAGAAAAATACGATAACTATAGTGGCAACATATGCGGCACCCAAACATGGGTTAATTTGCACACAATAGGAAGTTATTAAGTCAACAATTACGAACGATCGATACATAATAATAGGGGATTTGAATGCCCACTATACTAGATGGACTAATAATAATCATAATTTAGAAGGGACAGAAGTACGACAGTTTATTAATAATAACAATTTAATAATAATAATTTAATAAATTCATAATAAATATACACGTATAGCTAGAGGCGAACAACAAAATTTCAACATAGATTTAATATTATGTACGGCTAATGTTGCAGTAAATTGTACGGTAAATATTCACAATGATCCCATGAGAAGTGACCACTTACCGATTAAAATAGATTATATTATCTTGAAAACAACAAAACAACATCAGCAAACAAAACAACCAACCATCTATATGAAACACTTTCATCATCATTAGTCGCGTCAGTCTTTTGACTGGTAGCGCTGCAGCCTCCTTTTCCATTCGCCTTATCTTCCGCCATAATTTTCAAATCGCGATAGGTGCCCATTCCTACGCTATCCATTATTTGTCTGATGTAGCACTTCCTTGGCCGGCCACTTCTTCTTCTACCTTCTATCATGCCTTCCAATATTCGTAGAACCAATCCACCAAGTCTTATCACATGACCTATCCATCTATTTCTTCTTGTGCCGAGGTGGTTATAAAATTCTTTTCTTCCTTTCATTTTTTCCATAACTTTCTTGTTTGATATTTTTTCGGTCCATTTGATCTTCATCATGCGTCTCCAGCACCACATTTCAAAACACTTTATACTAACTAATTGGAATAAATATTATATCAATGCTTTAAATGAAATTAACAAAATCAATATAAAAGAATTCGCAAATGAGGATTTTTCAACGCACTATAAAATAATAAAAAAAAAAAACATCATTATCAATGCAATAGAAACATCTACACCGACGATTAAAATTAATCCAAAACAAAATGAACATACATAGTGGGATAGTGAAATCTAGCAGTTGCTAAACGGCGATTATCACTGGCCGAGTTTAATCGATATCCCACAATAAGTAATTAAAATAAATTCGCTTCAGAAAAGGCTAAAATAATTAATTAAACAGAAAAAAAAAGAAAAGCTTGATTGAATACTGCAGAAGTCTTACACCTAAATGTAACTCCACACACATTTGGCGCAAACTAAAAGAAATACGTAGTGCTACATCCATCGATCAAAATAAAAACATTGAGACATCCCGGATAAAACCTTGGATAAAGCAATACAAATACATTAACAACAATGAAACAAATATTCCAAAAACAAATCAACATAACGATCGATTTTTCAAAACTCCCATATCGTGTGATGAATTACAGTACAGCTTGAAGCATAACAAAACTACTGCGGTAGGAGTAAATAGAATTCCTTATAGAGCAATTCGAGAATTACTAACTGAAACTAAGCAATTATTAATAAAATTTTATAATAACTCACTAGAGCATGCTATATATACCAAAAGAATGATAACAGCATATAGTTCGCCTTATCTTAAACCCAGATAAGAAAAAATACCGATCTATAGCATTATTAACGCGTATTGGTAAAACTATGGAAAATATATTAAAATCAAGATTAAAATGGTATTTAATTTGAACTACTACCTAAAACTCAATAATGATATAGCACTAGGGACCCTATATCAGTATATTTAACACGGATATATAAATAACGTATTCTCAGAACTATTATATAATTGCGATATTTATTGATATTGAAGGAGCATGTGATTAGGTCAACTTAACAAAACTGGCAGAAATTATGACAAATTTAGATGTCTGTGAAAATATCGTGAAATGGATATATACATATTTAACTAACCGTCAACTGTCGGTAAAGTTTCAAAATCAGCTATATGATACGGTCCGCAGCAATAGAGGAACCCCACAAGGAGCAATACACTCACCCGTATTATATACATTACACACTAAAGAAATTGATCGAACAATTCCAAAACATTACAAACAATTTAGAGCTTGAAATATCGCTAGAAAAGACTAAAGGCACAATATACACACGACATCGGATATTATCTAATCCATTAATAAAACTATATGGGAAAGATGTCAAATTCACCGGAGAAAGCAAATTTTTAGGAATTACATTTGACAGTAGCTATACTTGGTCTATTGAGATAAGAACATACAAACAAAATGCGAAGTAGGGCTATCACCAAAAAACAAATACACTAATATATATATATATATATATATATATATATATATATATACATACCCTTCATAAGATCACACATAAATTATGTCATAACAATATCTTCCGCTAATAAAATGTAAAACGTAAAATACAAATAATACAAAACACATAACCTGAGCCTTGAAAACAACTCCTATATCTACACATTGCATTATGAAACTGGAGAGAGTACAATCGATCTACGAACACAATTTATAGTTTGGTAAATATATACTAAAAACTAAAACAAGTGTATGCCATCAACTTAACAGCAAACTATTACGATTAACCAAAATCTTTAACAATAATCACTGGGTGAATAAAAGTACACCAGTGTTAATCGACAGCAGGCGTCGATTAATCAATATAAACCCGTTTAATATAAACAAATATATTATAATATAAATTATTTCAGTACACTAAAAAATACCCACGTAGATTTAACAACGTCTGAATTTGAAACTATCTCAAGTGTAACGAGAGCGTATTACAAGATATCACAGAAAAGAAATACCAGATTCACGAAACAGATTTACACCGATGGGTTAATTAACGTAGAAAAAAGAATCTACTCTAATATACAACAAAATTACGAATAAATATCGAACATTCCGAATTCCAATGACGTATGCATATAACGGAATTATATGCTCTATATCAAGCGGTCGATAAATTTACAAATAAAAACAACAATTCCCTAATATTAACCGATTCACACAAAATAACCAATATTTCAATAAACTATAATATAGTTAATAAAATAAAACATAAGAAACACAAATGTAAATTATAGACATTATGTCACATTCAACTTGTATACCAGGACATAATAACCGGAAATTAGTTTGTTGATAAATTAACGCGGAATATTAGCAATCGATCGAAAATGTGAAAAAATAAACATTACAAACAAGTTAGAACTTGAACTATCGCTAGAAAAGACTAAAGGCGCAATATATACACGACATCGGATATTATCTGATCCATTAATAAAATTATATGGGAAAAGTATAAAATTCACCAACGAAAGCAAACATTTGGGAATAAGTACCACTGGACAAAATATATACCTACTATTAAAATTAACATAATAACAAAAAAGAAAATAGAATTTGAACGTATACTAGTTTACATATAGGAAAATATTACTATATAGTTCTAACATATTAAAAATCCGTGGTATACTCGGACTAATACAAATTTAGAAAGAGCATACATAAAACAAGTTATACGCCTCAGAAGTGAACTAAGACAACGTTAAGAAAATTAAACATTTCAGATTCAGACAGATGCAGATGCTGTAAAGACAATTATGAAGGAAATATAAATCATATTTTATGGCAATGTAATACATTTCAAAATCAGAGGAAATAGTTTATAGAAATACTAGTCTAACAATACCATATACGCTATTTATCCGTATAAAAACGACATGCACGCTGGTTCACGCAGCACGAGATAAACGGAAGTTTTTTCAGATAACCTCCGACTGAAGACGGATCTACGAAAAAGAGAGGATACTTTTTAATAAAAATACATTTTCACTTTGACTGCTAGTTTAATCATCGGTTTGCAAATAATTTTTTATTAGCTAACGCAAATAACGCAAAAAATCATATCCACTCGCAAGACCTCATTTATATTAGGATAGACTCGATATCTTGTAATCTTAAACGATTTTTCTATTTAAAAATCTAGTACTAAAAAATTTCGTTTTTTTAAAAAAATGAACATCCCACATTTACCGTACGAAGCAAAAATGTTACTTTTCGCTAATACGAAATGAACACGGTACAACCACAATGACAAACTCGGTAATTTTTTATAATAAATTATATTTTGTCGACATAGACGATCTCAATTCTAAAAATATATATGAAATTTTTTAGAAATTATTTGGAATCATCTAAAAACCACTAATGTAAACAGAATATTATTACTTCCCTTAGTCATTGCTTTATATCTCAAAAACGGCGGTACTTATCAAAATTAACTTGAATTATTTATTACGCTATTTAGCAATTTTAGAATTTTAGAATTTTTAAACAAAAATTGATGACTTGAAGAATTGTGATCTAGTAATTACATTTTTGTGGGATTCCTGCTCGAGTATTCGTTACACAAACAAATCGGATTAAAAAATGTAGAAACGTTAATGGCGTTTACTTTTAAAATCCATGTTGTTCCAAACAACCAAATATTTAATTTAAAGAAATCTAATTTATTTTAACTGTGGGCCGTACACTATATAAAAAATAAGCCGTATTTCCATTTACAGTCAGATTATCTTTAAAAAAAAACACTACGAAACTTGAAGAAATATCTTTTATTTAGAATGTTTGTAGCTATACAAGCGGGGTTGTGTATGTTCTTCGAATTTTATTTATAAAGAGATCGTATTTGTTTTTTCTGTTAAAATTTAAAACGTAAGGTAAGCCTTTTTGGATTAAATAACAGCGTTAGTAACTTCTGATATCAACGATGAAGTGCATGTCACTAGACAATTTTACAAATCAGATTTTTTACTGGCGCCTATTATATATATAAATCCAAATTCTAGTACTGAATAATGTCGATAAAATATACGTTTATTGAAAAATATTAAGCGATACAATTAAGATTATTTCGATAAATAAAGTTCGCCTACTCTATTAGAAGATGATGCGTAGTTTTAATGGTTAAAATAAACTATAACGTATAAATTTTTAGATTCAATCGACGGTTTACTTTATAAAACATAATCGAAATTAAACTTGGAATTTTAAAATAAAAGAAAAGGCAATGTCTACAATAAAGTAGTCAAAGTTTAAAATTTCAAAAATTTCACTAATTCGATTGTTATTTTATGACATATATAAAAATTATACACTTTTATATAAAACAAAAGAAACTTACCCGTACATATTGTTCACAGAAAAGTATACCAAATAGGTTACTTCACGAAATATACACGGAATAAATAAATTACGTTACCTAATAAATTAACGATTAATTGTCATTATTTTCCAACAAGCACTATTTAAAACGTTTCGAAAAGTAATATTAAACTAAAATATATAAAATTACCGCTAATTAACACGCTTGTACGATAAAAATGGCCGACATTATACCCCGTAATACAACGCAGAGATCAAATCACAAGTTAATACAAAATTGCAAACGACACGTTTTAAGTAAAAGCACCGTTAAAAACAATTTCAGTATCTTATTTCGTTTCTACGGAACAAGCTTAACACACATACATTCGTATATATATATACATGTATATATAAGTGTGCATCGGCACACACATACGAATGACTCAACGGAGACATTAATCACATTCACATTATTCATCAGATCAGCAGCATACATTGTTCGAACCAGAACCACTGTTGCCACAACGTCTATATTGATTTTTTTTTGTCAAGTAAAATAAAATAAAACTATTCGAGTGTACTATAATTTTTACTAGTTTTTTATTATTGGGAGAATTTAATTTTATACAACCGCCACCAAAATTAGTCATTTTTCGAACACAAATCAAATCAAGCTTTATTTTTACTTCCTTATATATAACAGTTTACAATAACATGCCGCAAATGCGCGATAACGCGCGAGTAGCAGCATAAACAATAGAATTATTTTCTTAAATATACGGTATTTATTACGAAAAATAAATTAAACAAACTTATAAAATAATTATGCGATTGTTGATAAAAAACAAAAATAATAAATATGTTATAAATATTACATAAGTGTAATCTAATGTAATTTAGGATACAGGTGTACATGCGTATAATATTAAGCTAACCCTGACATTTTCAAATGCATACACACACACACACCATCCCGCCGTACTCAACATATGCGTACAAATAAATTTGTAGAAAACCCCTAACGCTAAAAACTAACGAAGTTCTATTTTACTTTTTATTTTTTACGTACCTCATTAAATGCTTGCGACGTTTTTTAAAATTTTTCAAGTCGGCTTTTACATACATGGGCAACGTGTTATAAATTACAGCACCTTTATATATAGCTTAAATTCTGGAGTGATACTTATTGAACTTCGGTATTTGTACCATCCTCTCTCGATTTGATCTCGTAAAGTATTCGTAAGGATTATTCTTGAAAATATAATCAAGTAATTGTAATTGGTATATCTCTTGAATATTTAGGATTATGTCATGAGAAGAAGGATTTTTTTGGTTAAAACAAATTTTACCAATCTATTTTGCAGCGTTTGAATTGGCTTAATATGTCGTTTAGCCGCCCCTCCCCAATGAATTATTCCATAACTGAGAGCAGGCTGGTACAAAGCGAGATATGGGCGTTTAAGATGCTCAACAGAAAAATATTGCTTTAAGTACGAAATTTGCATAAAAACTACTAGTGACGGATTTTTTCTTTTTTTTTCTCGGAATTTATTTTTTTTTTAAAGAAAAGCGGAAAAAGTTAATGAATAAAAACATGAATTGTCTAGAGCTAATGATACAAATTTCAAATTTTGTCGGGAAAATTTTTCATCGCTAGAGTATACACGAATGTGATTTGCATTTCTTGACGACAAAATAAAATTTAATGTAACTAAACAAAAAAAAAACAGATAATTAAATTACGAACAAACAAGATGATAAGATGCGAGAATATTATCTCATCATTCATGCATACTGTCTTCATGATACAAGAAATACATAACAGCATTAAAGTAATAAAATAAATAGAAAAATGTGAATATTTTTTAATTCAACGCGAAATTAATTCACGCTTAATAACACATTTATAAATTTTAGCCATCAAATATAGATTTCATAGGGTACTAGGTAAAAATTATATAATTTTACTTTTAAAATATAAATCGCCGATAACAAAATTGAAGCAATTATTAAAATACTATAAAAAAACTATTAATAAAACAGGAAGACTGGATCGTGTCTTCGAAACACTGAGGAACGAACGTATGCGGGAGTTAGAAAATTATTTCGATCTAAACGGATAAAGGTTTATAAATATTGCACAAGCACACGAATCAAAAATGAGATAGACTATTTTATAATATTATAATCTATTAATAATAATTATGATTTTCAGAAAGTAGAACGATATGTACATATAGAGAATTTGACAGAAGTAATACCGTACCCTCTCGAAGATAATAGACACACGGAATCGCGTTATGTATATATATATATATAAAATGCATACATACAAAGTATTTGTATAAATGTTTATAGTACGATAAAATAATCTCGTTTTAAAAAGTTGTACATCATTAAATTTATCTCGATTAAAATAGAATATCAGCCAGTCATCGATTATTTTAACTAATTGGACAAAAGAACGCTGTCCAATCAACTTGAACTAATAAAGTGCGTACAGTTTGAGTATCATCGCAATCACACAGTTCTGACTCTAAACGCTTTCATTTATTTATTAAATAGTTGAAATGAACCAACCATACTTAATTAGGAAACGGTTTAGATTGCTTTTATTATATTTAGACGATATTCCGTTCTATGGATTTGTAATTAATTTCCCATTTGCCACAAATTATTTGTTCCATGGATCTCTTGATGACTAGCAAAAACGTCTATAATGGTTTTCAAAAGCAAAGACGTCAAGGTGAAATATTGTCGATAATACGTAGTGATTGATGTATTTAGACCGTAGTCTATGATATAAAAATAAAATGTTCGATATTTTCTAGCTAAAATGTAATTATTATTTTATCATAGAAAAAGCGAAAATAAATTTGGACCTTTCTATTTTATCGCCAGGCGGTCAGCATGTAACACGTATATCGCTAATTATTTGGAACCGAGAAAAAATTGCGTCTCTAGTTAATCGCTTTATACCAGGCGTGAGCAAACGGTCTATCGCGAACAGTCTGACTGTCGATCGCGGACATTTTAAATAATAAATCTTTCAATTTCAAATGTGTACTAGAAATTTAGCAAATTTCTGTTATTTTTTACTATGTGGCAACTCTTAGCTAGTATTTCGACCAGCGTGACGTTAGCGCGATGCGACGGCGTCGATACTGAAATTACTTTTTACCGTTCTTTCCACCACCGCTACTTTACAGCGACGCGATTTTTTTCTTCAGCCATTGTATACGTGCAGACCAAAAACATGTGACGTCACGGTCGTTAGAAACAGTCGCCTGTGGGAATTAATGCTGCACTGACTAGATGGGAATTCTTTTTTTTAAAGTTTGTTGTACATTCTGTTTCATTCTTTTTTTTTCTCGGTTCTATTCTGTTTTGAATCTTGAATCAAGTGATTTGAAAATTTTAAAGATAAGTTTACCTTTACGTGAAATATTTTTTAGTAAGTGTATTTTATTTTTCGGTTTGTTCGTTTGAGCATTTTGATTTTTCGACCATGCTTGAGTTTCAGCGCGCTTGATATTTATGTACGTTTGCCTTCTGTTTTGGTTTACGTGCACTTGTATAGTATTTATGAAATATTTACGTAATCTCAAATTTTAAATTTGTAATTTATTTCATTCAATAATTACAATTTCGGACAGCTATTTTTTTTTATATTTCGGTTACAGTTGACATTTCTGCGGGAGTGTCAGTTAAGAGATGCAATACATATGTTTTATATTTTGCTAAATTAAAAGCAATAAAAATAGTTAAAAGTTTTGGTTTAATATAGAAATTTAAAATGTTAATTTCAGATAAAAAATGAATAGGGAAAAAACTTATCATTTCCATAATGAATGGGAAGAGCTTTATTTTTTTACTATGTTTGATATACGTATTACAGTCGCCTTGTCCAAGAAAGGAAATCTCCAGAGACATTTTTCGAGTTTACATGAAAATGATTGTTAATACCGAATTAAGAAAACAAAAATTAAAATAATTAAAAAATCAATTAACCGCGCAGCAACTTTTATTTCAGAATCCTCTGCATCGATCCGAAATGCAACTGAAGCATCTTATGTCGTAACATACGTTCCGGCAAAACATAAAAACCCTTTTCGAGATGGGAAAATTGTTAAACAAGCTTTTCTTGAGGGCAGCGAGAAATTATTTTCTAACTTTAAAAACAAAACTGAAATTCGAAAATGCAATTAAAAATCTGCAACTTTTTCGCGGAACTGTAACTTGTCGTATTGAAGTCATGAATAAAAATCGACAACTAGAAGATGACATCCAAAATTGTTATTTCTTTTCGTCACAATTTGACGAGTCAACAAACATAGTTGATACTGCACAATTAATTGTTTTTGTTCGAATATTTTTTGCGATTTTTCGGTAAAAGAAGAATTTTTAACAATACTTCCGATAAAGGAAACAACGCGAGGCGCAGATATGATGGTAGCTTTTATGTCATTTGCTGAAAAAACAAATTTTGCATAAATTCGTTGCTATATCTACTAACGGAGCACCTATGACTGGTAGAGATCGTGGATTTTTAGCCGTTTGCAAACAAAATGAAGAGTTTCCTGATTTCATATCATTTCATTGCATAATTCATAATAATGCCTTATGTGCAAAAATATTTGATGTTAATGATATTACGGATGTGGCAGTGAAAATTGCTAGTTCGATAAGAGCGTGGAGTTTAAGGAGGATTAGTCAATTTGAAGACAATGATGCGGAACATGAAGATTTACTTCTTTTTTTGTCGTATTAGGTGGTTCTGCAGAGGAAGCTTTTTGCAAAAATTTCTAAATATTTTGCCTGAAATTATTGGGTTTCACATTGCGAGAAAAAATATGAACAATTAGAAGATCCAGTGTGGGTGACAAAATTAGCATTTCTTACGGATTTTACGAGTCATTATAACTCAATTTACAATTACAAGGAAAAGAAAAAAATATTATCGAGTTATTGAGTTCTGTAAATGCTTTTAAAGCAAAATTAAAGCTCTTTCACAATTGAAAAAACAATATTTTAAATATTTTCCATATTTAGAAGAACATATTAAACTTACTGGAGAATGTAATAATGAAATATTTTGTTCTGAACTGGAAAATTTTAGTCAAGAATTTGAGAGCCGATTTGCAAATCTCAATAATTTTCAACCGATTTTTGAATTTATTTCATTTCCTTTTGAATAATTCAATAACGAGGATATTTCATCAAATCTAGATCATACTTTTCAGTTGAATTCGTGTGATCTAGATTTAGAAATTTTAACAATACAATCAGATATAATTCTGATTGCACGTGCAAATGAAAATAATATTTAGAATTTATTACCAGAAGAAAAATATCCATTATTGAAATCAGCGGCAATGAGGATATTTGCATTTTTTGGTTCCACATATCTATGCGAAGCAGCGTTTTCCCAAATGAAAGACATTAAATCGCAATTTAGAAGTTCTCTGACTGATGATCACTAAATGGCATCTATTCGATTGTGCATCAGTGATTACAAACCTAACTTTACAAGACTTATTGGTGAAATGGAATGTCACGTTTCTACATCAAAAAATTAATCCAAAATATTTTTATCAATAAAAGTACATTGCAAAAATAGTAAATGCAATGTATTTGACATATTATCGTCAATAAAGATCTTAATTAAATTTTTGTCTGTTTTTAATTTAACCAATTTTCCAAAGTCAATCGCGCGCAATTAAAAAAAATTAATGTCGATGGTATCAGTATTAAGCTTGCTCACCCCTGCTTTATACTATACAAGCCTGTATTAGAGAATTTCTTCTGAAGTAATTTGATTCAACTCGCCGTTACTATCTGATTCGGATAAAGACTTTTGCGGCAGACCGGTTCTTTTCATTTTAGCCGTGACTGGAATCGTATCTTGATTGGATATAAATGATATTTCTAAAAAAGAAAAACGCGGTCTATGTAACGATATTTGTCGCTTACATTATAATTCGTACAGAATGTAAATACCTTCGTTACATACTCAAATATTTCCGAAACCTACAATTCGCACAACTTTTTTTTTTTTTGATAAATTATTTATCCTATAATAATTCGTACGCAGAGAATTATTAACTACAACTTAAGTACACCAAATATAGGATGACCCAGAGAAGGCGGACGGTTTTGTTGTCTTTTTAATAACTCAAAAACTACTCGACTAAAATATTTGAATGAAATTTTCTTTAAAAATATGAAAACGGGAGATTAGCTGACAATTATTTGCGGAATATAGTCCAGATGGTTTGCAAAACAACAAATTCATTCAGTCTTTTCACAACATTTCGGAACTTTTTTTCGAGACGCTGAATTTTCAAAATTTCTTCAGAAATCCGAGTTTTCAGGTCTTTCAGATCTCGTGGACGTTTTTCGTAAACGCAGCTCTTAAAGTATCTCCGAAAAAAAAAAAGTGACGTAACTATAGATTATTCTCAACACACTATCTTTGCACTGTAGTGATTGATTCACGCCGAAAATAACGTTCCGCGCAATACGCGCGCTCCTTCTCGTTGTAAGAAACTGAACAAAAACAACTCTCTCGTGTATACGCTAAATATGGAGCACGCGGTTTGCGTTGTAGCAGTGTTATCAACTGCGCCATTCAAAAAAACAAATCGATCATCTCCTCTGAGTCAATATAAACACGAAAGATGAAAAAGTAATACATTAATACATACTTTATACACAAGTCCTATCGTATTTGTTTGTATAATGTACTTAATATATAAGAACAGAGATCGAGCGTTGTGTTTTATTAAATCGAAATATTCGTCTGTTTTTCATATTTAATTATTTATATTTTCCATTCTATTTAATTGAAATAAGTCGCGGCTAATTTGATATATTTTATGTGTGTTTATCGACGTTCTGTTCCTTGACTATTAACTTTTTAAAATCTTTTGTTGAATTTTTTCTTACGGTATTTTCTCCCTCGTATCCTAAATAAATTCAAAACATTTATACATTCTTTAATTATTTTCGTGGCCTTACAGCTGTGAGGGGTGTGCAATTAACTCTATCTTATTGTTAAATACACCGACATTTTAATGTATGTATCCATATATAGACTTCCTCCTTCCGATTACTTGAATCAGTTGAAATAGGATCAAGTCTGAGGTTTCGTAGTTCAAATTTCGTCACGATGTTGCGTGTAAACATTATGCTACTGAGGCAAGCTCGTTATATGCAATAATTGCCTGATAATTGTAAATAATAGCACTTTCTATTTCGCTGTAACATTTCACAGTAATATTATATTCGGATATACAATCGGATTTTATGTAAGATACACTGACCTATATGTTCTTGTAAATTCTTCATGTGCATTGACTTATTACGTTTATTGAAATGACTGATGACCGTCAATCGACTTTACTGACCAAAGAGTTAATGTTTAGTCGACTTAGATGGTAAACTAAAAGTAGCGTACGGACATATTTTGTAGTCTCTATCTGTAAATGAAAATAATTTTTTTTTTAATATATTTAATATCAAACATGAAATAAAGATATTTAATTCGTCTGAAAAGATTCCGGATCGTAACGTAATAAACAAAAAAAAATATTCATAATGTTCTTAAATTATTGGAAAATACGTATTAACTCCATTTACTTCATTTTATCTTCAGTAATTATTTTTGATGCTCTGTGGGGCACACGACTGCTCTTACTCGCGAAGAACACTTGAGTTCTGTACGTCCACGTTGTGCAGTGTGGTAATTTTCTTTTCGATGCTTAGCGCAGATTAGAAAAACTAAACCAGAGCTCGCAAAACTTGGCAATAAAAAATTAAGCTTTTTATTGCATAACAATTACAGACTATCTGCAGCTCACTCGCGATAATAAGTCCCCGTCGCACTGATGAATTTCAGGTCAGAGTGAGTAGGCGAGCATCACGAGCGTCAAAACGGAGTCATTTTCGCTAAAGGAGTAAACTTTAGGAAAAAATCTGTATACAATACAGTTTAGCACTGCTGCTTCTATAATAATATTAATTTACCAACTATACTAACATTTTAATGGAGATACATAAAAGTTCATGAAATTAACAGAAAGTACAATG